>JANPWX010000093.1:643336-714701 GCA_024734555.1 Trochalopteron elliotii | reverse complement strand
TGGTAGCAATGAGGAAGGTGAGTAGGCTGGAACAGCTGCACTCTTTCCACTTTAAAGCTTTCTTCTAAGTTGTTGTTTTGGAATTCCTTCTGAATGTCATGACTGCCTCTGACTGCATCTCATGAACAGCTCTCCTTAGGGTGATCTGTGCCATTTCTTAAAAAAACTGTGGGTTTAAAACAAACAAACAAAAAAAAACCCCTATAATTCCTGATGTATTGTGATGGGAGACAGAGTTATCTGCAGGTTGGAACTTTAACTTCTCTTCCTTGTGGACAAGTGTGAGCTGGGTGGACTTTGCTGTTCCCTGAGGACAAAGGGCACAACCCTGAAGGTGTTGCAACATTGAGCTTTTTGTACCAGCTTCAAACACAGTCATGGGACAGCACCAAAACCACCAAAACTCGCTGGGTTTGGTGCTGCTTGGACCAGAGAGAGCCAGGAGATGTTATTAGTGAGGCAGGCAGTTGTTCAGGGTATTTCAAGCTTATTGAAAGAATACTTTTCTTCCTCCCAGGGCTCAGAATTGGCCTCTGTGAGCCTTGTCTGGGCAGTATGTCCTCACTGGATGGCCAAGTGTGAAATCTGAATTGGCTCCATTTAGAGACTGTTCCTGTGAAAAGCAGAATTTGTTATCTCAGGAGCTGCTTTCAGCCACTCTGGGCTTTGTCAGGTCCTTGTGTTCATCCCTTTTCATCTGTGCTGTGCCTCCTCTGCATATCCTCTTATCCCTAGATCTCATCTTTTCATCTATTTATTGCACAGCATCTCTACTGCTTTATTATAGCACCTGATTCTGCTGCTGGATGTAATCAAAATTCATGTTTCACCAGGAAAAAAATACACCAAAAAGATCAGTTTAATATCTATGTGGCTTTATTGGCAGGGACAGAACTTTCAGGTAACTCAAAAGAAATTGCATGGCATCCCTGAAGCTCATGTTACAACAGTCTTTCCTAAAAGGCATCCCAATGTCTTTTTAGAAAAAAAAAGGGAATTTTCACTCTAAATTCTGAGATGATTTATTTGGGTAGGAATTGGAAAATAGGTCTGGTGTACAGAGGCATAACCCACAAAATGGAAACCTGTGGTCTTTAACTGAATTACTTCTCCTTTGAGGAATTAAACTATTTTAGTTAGGAAAACATTTTTAGTGTGGGAATAAATGCACTCCTATCAAAATAACCCATTATAGCCAAATCTGTGGAGATTTGGACCATCTTTCAGATGTGGCCTCATTTATTTTAATTGAATGCTTCCCAGGGGTGCTGAAGGACTGGAAAAATAATCGAGCAGTCACTTTTTCTATTTTCTGTCATCTTCAGGAAAGTCATTAACCTCCAGGAGAGGGGCTGTGTCACTCCAGTGTCACATGAACCGTGTTCTCTTGCTCTGCAGGGGCAGCAGCTTTGCAGGAGGAGTTGCTTTGGGCTGGAGTGCTGCAGAGCTGAGGACGTGGTTGGGCTCTTCCACTGCCTTCAGACCCTGGAGAAGTGGTGGAGAGGGAGTAACTGTGAGGAGCTGGAAGGGGTATGTAAATGTTTCACTTCCAAACTGATCCTGTCCTTCACCTCAATGTGTTCCTGTGCCAGGCAGTCTTTGGCTTTCGAGGGAAAGTGCTCTCCAAGCTGTTTCTTTGCCAGGGAATTGTTAACTTATTCTCTCTCTAGAGCATTTGAAGACTGAAAAATCAAACTCCCCTCTCAGAGATGTGCAGCACTGTCTAGATCAGTGTGATTCTTCACCCACCTGGAAAGGCTGGATTTTAATCCTTTTTTCCTCCTTATTGTAACTGAAGAACAGGGGCGCAGAAAAAGAAGAAGGAATATCAGAAAAGTTGAGGAGAAAGAAGCAGCAGGATTGGAACATCTGGCCTTAAGTGCAAGAAATAACTGGAAATGATGTGCTGCTGAGGTGTCTGTGGGAAACAACAAAATGCTCTAGTTCTGGGAGCTGTGTGAGCAGGAGCTGATGGAGAGGAGAGTCAGGGCTCTTTCAGTAAGAAGTGGTAAGAATTAGTGATTCAAACAATGTCTGGGAGAGCAGTGAGATCATGAAAACAGCTTCCTTGTTGTTCCAGCACACTGGAAGGGAGTCCTCCAAAAATCCTTAGTACAGAACATGAGTCCACATTCTGCTCCTCCAAGTGAGAGTGCAGACACCCAACTCTCTTGTCCAAAACTGGCTCCTTTTGCATAAGTGCCCCCAACACTTGGGTGCTTCCACAGCCTCCCCAGAGCTTCAGAGAAGAGACTTTTGTCCTTTTCTCTGATTACAGAGAGCACATCCTGCAGTGCCCGATTCTGTTGTGTTCTCATGCTCTGATAGCTTGTTTTGCTGTGTCTCACTTATGCTGTGAAGTGCCAGTCACAGTTACCATAAACCCTTTTTGTTGACCAATTTGCATTTTTGACTAGCAATAATTGTCTTTTTATACTTCATGTTTTGGGTTGCACTAAAGCTCAATGGTGTATTGTGAGCTCTTTGTTCAGCCCTACAAAGCAGTTCTTGTGTGAGCTCAGCTCTAACAAATGATCTAAGCCACCCTGATACAAAAACTGGCCACAGTTGTTTTCCTCGCTCTTTTAAATAGTTTATTTTTATGTTTGCTGCTAAGTACTCCATGTAGCAGGCAAATTTATTTTTAGAGATGGGCTCTGTGTCTTTCCCAGCATCTGTCAGAAGTGAAATTCTGTTTAGCAGATGGAATTTAATTTCCTGTGGTGAGCTCTCATGGATTGGGTGTAGACTTGAGAATATGGAGTGAGTTAATGAAGGGTAACTCCATTTTGGGTCAGACTCTCACTCCAGTTAATCCCTGTGGGGAGGCATCAGTGCAGGACTGGTGTTTCTAATGGGCATCAAGGGGTGCTGAGCTGAGGGAATGTGTATCCTCCAGTCCCTTTGTAAGATGCTTTAAGTATAATTAGACCTGGGTTAACCAGGGAGGTTCTTTTCTGGAGCCAGGAAGGGTTTGCAGCCCATTCAGCCCTGCCATGTAATAAGTATCCCATCTCCAAGTCACCTGTGTTTTTAAACAGGGATTTTTAGAGCTTTCCTGCAGAATGGTTGAACTTCAAGACCTTCTTGACAAATATTTGTCCTCCAGAAGTGTGGAAGGGGATTATTTATCTGCTTCAGTGCAAACGTTGACTTGTGTACTTGAGGTGGTGTTATGCAAAGCTAATCCTGGATTAGTGCCTTTCCAAGCAGCCAGGGTAAAAGTGGCTCTGCTAGTTGAGCTCCTGAAACAAACAAAAAAAAAAGCTGTCATGCCTTGGGAACATGGGAACAGCACACCTGAGAGCCCCAGAGATGCAGGAGTTTTATGGGCTGCACTGGAATTCAGTGTTGAGCACAGCCTGGGCTTCAGCATCAAACATGGAGAGCAGTTGGCATTGCACTAAATGAACTTCCTTGGGGTGTAATTAAGCTGAGAGCAGAGACCAAACCAGTCGAGACTTCAATTTTGAAGGCTGGATTTGCACATGTGAAAAAAGATGGATTTCAAAATGAGGAACGTGTGGCTTCCACTGAAATTTGTGGCTTTTTTTTTCCCTAATCTTTGCTACATTTAAGTCAACAAAATGTGACTGAAGTTCCCTAAGCCAGAGCACTTTTTTTAGTGTTGCTGTGTGTGCTCAACAGCTCTGGATGGCTTTTGCTTCCTAAGCAGCTTTCTGTGAACATCAGGCTTGCTGATGTGTGGGTGTGTAATTTAAATATTGCCCTCTGCAATTTGAGCTCTGTGAGTGTGTAAATTCATGTGGTGTTTACATGGGTATGTGTGTATATAAACTTACATTGTGGATGTTCATAAATACTTATTTAAATAGATATAAAATTAAGCACAGCTGAGTGCAGTCAGAAACAAAACACTCCACTGATGGAATTAAGGGGTGGCTGAACATTTGATCCTGGTATTGCCACAGCAACTGGCCTGTTATCCTCAGCTGATAGCTTAGCTGATGAGTTTAGGCCTTTCAGACTGCTCTAAACTCACCTGGGGAGAGGGAGAGGTTCACATTTCCCTGGGGTTTGAGCAATTCCTGGGCTGCAGGTGACTGCAGAGTGATGCTGTAGAGCTCCCACTGCAGTAGCTCAGGCCTCTTGTCCTTGGCTGACTCTGGAGCACTTTCAGCATTTTTCAGCTTTTTGCAGAGGTGTTTTGTTCATTTTTTAGGTGGTTTGGGTGTTCTGGGGTTCGTGTTGCAGTGAATAAAAGCTGTAACATGCATGAGATGAGTTTCTGCTGCCTTGTTTAACCAGATTTCTGTTTCTGCACATTTTGTGTCTGGGGGAGGTGTTGGAGAAAGGATTCCTTCCTGAGACCTTAGTGCTTTTGACTACTGGATTTTAACTAAAACCCTTAATATTTAGATTCTGGGTAGCAATTTTATCTGTATTGCAGTGCACAAGGCTTGTACCTGTTTAGAAAAACTCCTATCTAAAACTGACTTGTGAGATGCTGGAAATGTCGATTACAGCATCTGAAATCTTTGAGCATTTTATTAAAAAAAAATGACAAAATTAGTGCAGTCTGAATCCAAGGGGTGACCTCACTCCTGTTTACCAAACCTGAGTTGCTGCTTGGCTCTTAAGCTGAACATAAATCAATGGGGAAGTATTTTTTTCTGTAGAACTTTAATTTCTTCCACTGGAAGAAAGTTTTATGTAACCTGTCATTTTAATATTGCATCACTTTTCTTTCCAACAAAAGCAACGTATCAAAAACTGTAAATCAAGTGTGCTTACAGGGAGAAATACAATGCAAATAAAATGCTTTAGCTTTGTGGGACTCTCTTTTCCAAATAAAACTCCAGAAACTGTTTTAAGATTCAAGAGAGGGTTTTTCAAACAAGAAGTCTGACTGGTTATTCTCTTTGTGTTTGATTGCATAAGAATTGTCAGCTGTTCAGGTTGGGGTTTTTTTAAGAGAAAAAAAAGGCAGCTCTTGCAACACTCTGGTGTGTGCTGGCTCCCACTTCTTGCATTATTTACTGTCCTGGATAAGGAAAACCACATCTGCTCTTTTGGGGTTTTGTTTTAGGGCTGATCTCTCTAGAGAGGCCAAAGCAGCAGAGAGTATGGACAGTGTCAGCAGAGCTTCCATCAGAAAGCTCTTGTCCTCTGAAGAGTTTGTGCTTCAGAGATGCCAGCCTGTGCAGAGCAGGAGGTGCAGCTCTGTCTCTTGGTTACCACACTGAGGGCTGATCTTTCATCTAGGGAGGTTTTTGACACAGTAACCACCTGCAAAGTTTTAGTGCCAGGATGAGGAGCACCCCTGAAACACCAACCTCAGCATGGAAGTGAGGTTTGTATGAAGCTCTGCTGCACCTGGAGCCCAAACAGTGGGTTGGGTCGTGGAAAGGGTTTGTTGAATGAGCTTTTGTTCAGCTGTTAGGAGTGAGGGAGTTTTGTTATTTTGAGTGAAAAATTTAGAATTCTGTAGGTGGGAATGTTTTAATCTTTGTCACTGCGGGGATTGAATCACTTTCTCCTGTTTGATGCTGTAATGCAGGATGAGTGTGAGTTGGCTTTGGAGAGCTGCTGGGTGTTTGTCTCTGTCCTCTGGCTGTGGAATCCTCCTAACCAGAAACACACCTTGTCCTTTTTTGGGTTTTTTCTGCTCTTAGATCCCCACACGTGACTGATCTATGAGATGGCAGAGAATGGCACAGACTGTGACCAGAGACGCATAAGAATGAGCAAAGAGCAGCACAATGGCAACTTCACAGGTAGGTGGAAAATCACTTTGTGTTCTCAGCTGGCCTCTTTGGGGTGTAAAACAGCACAAGATTGGAAAGGAATTGATTTTGGTTTTCTGTTGAGGCCAGGCTGGATGGAGCCACCTGACCTGTGCCAGGGGCTGGAATGAGATGGGCCCCTTCCCTTTAAGGCCCTTTCCAACCCAAACCATTCTGGAATTCTGTGACTTTTTGCCCACTTAATGCAAAGGGCCTCGATGCCTGAATCAATCTCAGAAACCTCAGTCAGCTCTAAACCTGAAGGATTTAGGATTTGAAAGCCATGGAATAGATTCATGCTGTCTATTTCCATTCACATCTCTCTTGCACTCTTTTCCCCTCCCAAAGTTCTCAATCTTTGGTTCACATACATTTAAGGCCCACAAAGCTGACCTGGTACCAACAGGGGCTACAACAACAACAAAACCCTAAAAAAATGAAACTGTTGGCAAGTGTGTGGCTGTGGAAATCAGGCTGTACAACCCCACCCTTTGGCACTGGAAAGTTCTTGGTAATAAAAATCTGTTTTACTCTGGGACAGATCCAGTTATTAGTCTCCCAATTTCTAGCTGTTCTGTTGAAATTCAATGTCACTATAATTTATTGGTTTCAGTGGTAAATTACCACCAAAACAGTTTTAACTGCTTCACCTCCTGCCTCTCCTGTGTTTTTCCTACTGGTATATCTGAAGTAGCCTGAGGTCAGTGTTTAGAACTCATGAAAAATAACCTGAAAACAGTTAATGAGGATTTCTGTGTCACTGAATTATCCGTGCTGTGTAGTAAAGCATGGAAATTATAATCATCTTTGTCTGTTTCCTGTCAGCTTTGAATGTGCCAGTTCCATATTTAATTAAGTTTTGTAATCAAGTGATTTCTCAAGTTGTGTGCAGTCTTACACCATTGTCTTTTACGACCTTTTACTAAAAACAAGGTCATAAAAACAAGGTTGAAACATTTTTATTGCACATATTAAACAAAAAAGATTAACTGCATGTTTGTATGTATGGAACAAATTAAAGCCTTTTCCTTAAAGACTTAAATCATTCTGTAACTCTGAGGGGATGTGGCTGCTCTTCAGTATTTGGCAGGATTTCTGTTAGTTCATCCTAAGCAACTGATTTTACAGCTAAGGAATACAAAATTAAGTGGGCTGTGTGACTAATGGGATCTGCAATTTCTATGTAAATATCATAAATATCTGATAAAGGCAAAATGTTTCAGTTACTGGAGTAAGACTGAAATAATACATCCTGGGTTACAATATGCTGGAGATCAAATTAGATTAATATTTTAACTGCAACAGCTTTCTAAAAATCTAAAATTTATGAATATTATTACAATGCAAAATAGAGTACATGTGTTGTGACATTTAAAGTGATGTTTAAACAAGTTTGGTGTCTGTTTGATTACAAGTATATTTTTTCATTGTTTACTGCTATTATTTTTTAAATCTTATTCCAGAATTCCTTTTCTTTAAAAGTTTAAAAATTATTACTGCTCATTAGCTCAACCACCTTTGACCAAGCCATTCTCCTCCAAAAAACCAGCTGGGGTTTGGGGTTTTATTCACCTTATTTTGACCAAAATAGAATACATGTGTTGTGACTGTGTAGTAAGTGATGTTTAAACAAATTTGGTGTCTGTTTGGATACAAGTGTATTTTTTCATTGCTTACTGCTGTTATTTTTTAAAATCTTATTCCAGATTTCCTTTTTTTAAAAAAGTTTAAAAATTATGACTGCTGATTAACCTTTGAACAAGCCATTGTCCTCAAAAAACCAGCTCGGATTTGGGGTTTTATTCATCTTATTGTGAGGACAAAATGACACCTTGATTAGAAAAAAGCCTTTTTGTAAGCAGGGCCTGGGCTGGGTGTGAGCTCCATGCCAGGCAGGGCTGTGCTCCAAAAGCAGCTCCTTTCCATGGGAGGAGTTTGGGAGAAGCTGGACAGGCTCCTGCCTGGGAGGGCAGGTGCTCTTATCCAGTTACACCGTGGCTGAGGGGGATAAAGAGCACGTGTAATTCCATCTGCTGGAAGTGGGAGGCTGGGAATAGCTCTGCTGGGAAAGAAGCAGCTCAAAGAGTTCAGAGGGAAATGTCCCTGCAGCAGGTGCTGAGGTGACATTTGACCTGGGGTAGTGGCTGCTTTTGGGCAGTGCCCTGCAGAAAGGAGGTGCCAGGCCAGGGGAATCTGCTTCCCTGAGTGCAAGGGGGGAGCCAACCACTGCATTCCCTGGATGTCACCTCATTCCTGAGGCACTGGCAGCAAATGCTTTGGGATCAGGAGGAAAGATGACTGAGAGCTCACATTAACTTCCTAACAAATAATTAAAAAAATACCCCAAAAATCAGTGTATTTTTCAGTGTATTTTTGGGTAGGATAGCACCTGACCTGCCAGCCTGTGCTTTTAAATTTCTTTTTCTGCTTTTCATTTGCAGATTCCTCAATGCTGAGCGAGAGGAAGCGAAGGGAGCGAGAGGAGAGGTTGAATATTGTACTGTGGAAAAAACCGCTTGTTACCTTGCAGTATTTTTGCCTGGAAACTCTAATAAACTTGAAGGAATGGACCATAAAGTAAAGATCATTTCTTTAACTTCTACTAAGCGTTCTGGGCAAACCCATGCTCTGATTCAGTAGGTCATTCTGACATCTCCCTTTCCCTGATGATTCACAACTTGAAAACTGGTGGTTTTTTTACAGAGAACATGTGTATTTTGTCCCTTAAAGGTGGCTGCTGGAACATCCCACACTTGTAGCTGTGCTCTCAGACCTTCTGATAAAATTACATGAATGCAGCAAGGTGCTTGGGGGAGAAAATGGCAAACTGCCTTTCTAAGTGTTGAATATTCCAGTTTGAAAGAGTGGGACAGTGTTTAGGGATCCTTGAGGCAAAGGGATATTGTGCTGCAGTGTTAAGCACTGACCTACTAATGCAGGTGTTGGTGTCACTGAGTAATCTTCAAATAGCTCAGCCAGGGCAGAGATCAGGGTTCTGTGGAGCTTGCAGTGATGTTTATGGTGCTGTGAAGAGGACTTTGCTTTTCTGTGGGCCCTTTTACAGCAGGAAATGATTTATTAAAGCACTTTCCCTGAGTGTTATTTTCACACTGGATAAAACCAGCTTTTATCCCAGTGAGAGAATGTGTGAGGAGCAGTCCTGCCATTCCCTGCTCATGCTGAAATACAGAGTCAGTTCCTGAGGCACAAGGCCCAAGGGTTTGGGCTGCCAAAACATGAGTACAATTTGCAGTGAAAATGCCAAGAGTAGCAGCCATGCAGTGCTTGTGTTGGTAACTGGGCTCTGTTGTGCTTGGGACTGAGTTTTTACAAAGCTTTTTCCCAGAGAGACAGGATCTAATGTCACCTTGGGTGACTCCAGCTGCTGGGCTGCTCCTCTGCAGGCTGAGCTGAGCCTGGTGCTCAGGGTTGTGCTCACTCTGGGCTAGGCTGGAGGTGCTGGCAGCTCAGATTTACTGACAGAAACTTCTGGTTTTCATGTTCTCTTGAAATTATTTGTGTGAAAAATATCAGGTTTATGTAGTGTAGTCTTAATTCCTTTTTACACCCCACTCCCCCCCCAAAAAAAATCAAACCCCCCAAGCCTATTTATTTTATTATGTGCATTCTTTCATCTACCATTAGGAATTGTCTCTGAGAACTGTTTTACTGGGTCTGACATCTGTAATTTCTGACAATCTCCAAGTATTTATTTAAACTAAGCAGAAATAACATTTGAGGATTTATTTTAAGACCTCAAATCTTATTTGGCTTCCTAGACATCCAATTCTGTTACAGATAGCACTTGCCTCCTCTGCTGAGCAGCACATTCAGTGTCTGCCAGTCCCCTGACAGAATCTTTACAGAAAATAACCCTGACTATGACAAGCTATTGAGACCTCAGATTGACTCAATGATCTCCTGTGTTCTCTTGCATGAACTGTGTTTTAAATGACAATCATTTGAAAATTCAGTTGTCATACTAATGTAAGCAGCACTAACTTTAATTTTAAGATGTTTTGAGTGCTCTTTTCAGTTTGCCTAATATGAAATATTGGTGACTGTTTTCCTGTATTATGCCTCACATTTCTATCTTTCTGTCTAAATAAATAAGTTATATTCATAGTTTGCTGTTATAGTCTGGGAATTTTAAGTGATGCTAGCACTTGCTTTTTTATAAATCATTAGGTGACAATATAATAGTGTTTTCTGGAAAATAATAAATGTGTTTGCTAATCTCCTGTGTGTGGCCACAGACACATGAAGCAGAAAAAACCCCAGTAAAACCAAAGATGCTCAAAAATTATTTGGTAGCAAATTACTTTGGAATTTTCTCCCTTTACTCACCTAATGCTTCAGAGTCATCTGAAATATATTTATTAAATTTGGAGCTGTTACAAGATACTAATTTGAATAGATAAGGGGAAACAGAATAATGTAAAGATTTGTTGCTGTCACTGTGGTTCTGCCCAGCAGCACAGTTGGAAATCAGCACTTCTGAATTGCACCCAGCTCGTCCTTGCCCAGGGCCAGTGCAGGGCCTGCTTTGCTCTGTGCTTGGCCACAGCTGCTGCTCAGGGCCTGGGTCTGACTCTTGGCTCCAGAAGCTGAATTGTTTTCAGCTTGTGTTTGTTTTCAGACAGTTATTTTGTTTTTCTTTATTAAAAAACAAATAAAACATGCGTGGCTGAACTTTGATCTCGCTTGACAGCCACGCAGAGATTTTTCCCTGTGGAGTAAAGGCTCCCCTGATATTTTCTTGGGAGGTTTTACACTGCACCATTGTCCCTGCTGAGCACATCCAGGCAGCCCCAGTCCCCAGGGGTAACTGTGTTGCTTTGAAATGCATGTTTGTGATGAAAAACCTTAATTTACTGTTTGTCTTTAAGATTGTGGCGCCGGCGAGGGGTCCTGGTGTGTGTGTTGCTGGCACTGGCAGTGCTCACAGCCCTGTACTACATCCAAGGAGCACATCAACAGGTACCACCTCTGCTTCCCTGACTCACACTCCCTTTCCCTGTGCTGGGAATTGAATGAATTGTGCTGGGATCTCCATGAATTTATAATGTACCTTGCTGAGGTTTTGTTTCTCAAGTCGTGACTGCTCTGTTGGGTGTGCATGAGCTGTGTGGCAGAGGTGGGGAGGGATGAGCTGTGCTATCTGATCTCTTCTGGTGGATCTGGAGGTGTCTCATCTGCTCCTGAGTGAAGCACACCCATCCTTCACAGCTGCTGTCAGCAAGCTTTTAATAGTGGTGGGAGCTCCTGAGGGGAAATGTTTCCCTGAGTCGTGGCAGAGCTTTGTGGTTGCCAAGAAATGATCCTTGTGTTTCTGTGGAAGGGTCTCCTGCCCAGCTGGGACAGGCACCTGTAGAGATAGAAAATGGTTTCATGGTTCACATTCTATTTTCAGTTCTGTCGTGCTTCTTTTTGTTTTCAAATGGTCATTTAAGGGCTTTGTGGAGCTTTGGTGGACAGAAAGCCTGGTGCTTTTGCAGCAGTGGAAGTGTAAGACATGGCTTAAGCTTAGTGATGGTGCTGTCTGCACCTTTCCCCTCCCCATTTCTCTTGGAGTTTCAGATTTTCCTGGAGGATAGAGAGCCCTTTTAAACACCAATTCCAACTGATAGCACAGCTCTGAAATGAGCAGGTTCCCAATTCTAGAGAACTTGCTTCCATCCCTCCTGCTGTGGCGTGGCACTGCCTGCCTGAGGGATCTGCAGTTCTGGAGCCCAAATCCTGACTTCCAAGGTTTCCTTGAGCCTGCTGGGAAGAAACCTGATCCTCTGGGACTGCTGAGGGCAGTGTCACCCTCAGGTGACAGCCAGTGCAGGAGCTCCCTGTGTTAAGGAGGTGTCAGCTGTGTGCACTTGGCATTTTCAGGGTGTTTTTGTGCCCTGGCATGTTGGAGCCTGGATAAGAATGGTATAAATTCACCTTGGTGCTCTTGGTCCATGGATGGTGTAAAATAGTCCAGAACTTGCTGTGACTTTCCCATATCCCATCGTTTTTGGGGGCAGATCCCCTCATTGCTGGGTGCAGATCCCCTCATTGCTGGGTGCAGCACACAACCAGCATTTTAATGTTTTCTTAAAAGTAACAAACCTGCTACTCACTGCTCCAAGATGCAACATCCAGCAGACTCACTGGGAATGCAGCTGGTTTTATTCCTTTATTTAAATTGTTCAGACAATTTCCTGAGCTGCCTGGGCTCTGCTTGACACTTTCTGGGGCTTGCTCCTCATGGGCCTGTTCTGCCTTTCAACCTCCTACTATTGAACCTGAATTTCCATCTGTCTCCTTGGAAATTTGCTGATTCCAAGATGTGGAGGGGTGTTTCTTTTGAAAGTGCAATGTTTCTTCTACATATCTGTGTTGTTACTGTAATAAATTTGAAATAGAAATATTTAGGAGTCTATTTCAGCTGTTATAATCCAGGTAAATGTCTGTATTAGCTTGTAGCTTAATTTTCTCCTTTGGAGATTTCATCATTTATTTTTTTTTTCTTTTTTTGTGACTTTCCTTGCTCAGTATGTGCAGTACATGGAGAAAAAATTCTTCTGGTGTGCCTACTGGGTAGGATTGGGCATTCTCTCCTCTGTTGGGCTTGGAACAGGCCTCCACACCTTTCTGCTCTACTTGGTAAGGATATTTCCACACCATGTCCTTTCTGAATTGAGTACTTTCATTGTTGCATGTTTTAAAAGAGGTGAGTAAATAATTTTCTGCAAGTTCTAAACATTAAATACATGCAAAGTTGGTGCTCTGGTGAATGCTGTCCATGTTCTACTGCATCATCATGTTCTGTAGTTTGCAAGCTCTGTGTTTATTGAACTGTGGATATTGGCCTGCTCTTGGTTAATCCTCACTTTGAAACAATGAGCCAAATCTGCAAGCTCTATCCTCTAATCTCCTCATTTAAATGAAGCCTGATCTACTGTGTGTAGCTCAAGTGTTTCCATTTAAAAATTTTCAGAGTATTTTTTTTTAGTAGCTTAAAATCATCATTTTTCTAACTGAAGCCACCAAAACAGGCAGCTGGTTTAAAGTTCAGTCTGTATGAATTTTGCTTTGAAAATAATAGCAAGAACAATGTTTTTCTATGAAGAGAAAATATGAAAATTTGCAAGATGTTGTTTATCTCAACTTAGCTATGGAAGTCAGGGAAATGTTTGGGTGTGTTTTGCTTTTGGCCATTGGATTAGTTCCTGGGTTATGAAACCACTGTCCTGGATTCAAGAAAAGGATTCATGGCCACAAAATAATTAAAACCAGCTCATGCAACAAATGTCATCTTGTATTTGGAACAATTACATATGTTTACTTTCAGAGCTGCTTCCATCATTAACAATGACACAGAGGACACTACAAGAAACTCCTGCCTTTCCCCCCAGCAGGGCAGTGCCTGGGAGATGGAGTGGCAGGGGATGAGCAGCCTCAGATTTACTCTGAGTGTTGCTTCTGTCCTAAAAGCTGTGCAAGGAATTCCTGCTAAACAAAACCAAGTCTGTGCATCAAGCACTGTCAGACCCCAGGCCACTCCAAGATGATTTTGGCATGTGAATCTTTCTTAAGACAGCGCCACTTCTTTTCTTAAAGGAGGTGGAGCCTTTCTTTCACTCTGCATTTAAAAATCAAAGTTCTAAGTTACTTCAGTGTAGCAAAATTACATTCCACAATGCATCACTTTGATTATCCTGTGGGATATGTGAACCTCGTGCAGGTACTGAGGCCATGACCTGAGCTGACACTGAAATAATTCATAGAAAACACAACTTCTCAGTTGGTTTATAACTTATGATAGGTGTTTGGGAATTTGACAGCCTTCCAAAGACCACAGGGATGTGTCACCCAGGAAAAGAAATGGAGTTGAATATTGTTAAGGAAGGTATTTATTTGGAACATAAAAGGGAAGGCTTCACAAAACTTTGTTAGGAGGAGGAAACAGACTGAATAGATTGCACTGAGTAATTAGAAGGTGGTTATAGAGTAAAATCAATAAAAATGTACCATCAACATCTAAAGTGTAATTCTACAGGAGAAATACTGGTTTGCTGTAAATATATGAGGCAGATAAGCATATTCCTGTTTCACTGAGGGAATTCCGTGAAGGCAGTGAGAGTAGGAAGAACGAAGAAGGATTTATTTCCCTTTTTTTTTTTCCCTCCTGAGCAAGATTCAGTGATTAGCATAGTCTGCTCAGGTCAGTTAACACCTTCTGGGCACTGTGAGCACCTCGTGGTTTACACCTCGGTGGAAACCACGCGGTTGTTACCACTAGATGGCAGAGGGAGTGTAAAAACAGCAGCTCCGGGCCCTCACAACCCGTGTGAGCGTTTGAAGTACCTGAGCTGGTAATGTTCTTATCGCTGCAGCTGTAGCAGCAAGGGGAACATGGAATATGTTATTGCTGTAGTAAAACAGTGCTTGGTATCTGCTCACTCTGAGAGGGAACAAGGGGTACTAAGGTGAGGCTGCAGCTTTTAGGGGTGAACTCTTTCAGAGTGGTGTTCTGCATTTAACCCATCTGGAAATAATGCAATTAGAAGCTCCAGCTCTCAAAGGGAGGAGTTGTAACTATTTTGCTTTGTTATTTGTACAGCAGTTCCCTCTAAAAGTAGAAATATGACACATTTAAGTGGGGCTCTCAATATTAACTTCTGCATCACCGTTGATCTGCTTTTCATGTTCCATATACTTTAATTATATTTCTTCATAATCCTAAAACTTATTCTTCTGCTGAGTCAAAGAAACGAAAAGTTACAAAACAAATCCTCCCCTGCTTTAGTGCCTGGATTTGCTGGCAATAGAGAATAGGCCCAGTAAGTGCTTTCAAATTGCTTTTAATTAATTGCTCATTTTAAAGCTGTATGTACAGGGAGATTGTTGGGAATGCAATTACATGCTGGGAGAACAATGCCCTTGGGCCCACCCATGTGGTGCTGAGCTCTGCTGGGACTTGCAGCATTGTCTGTGCCCACTGAGGGCACGTGGAGGAATTGATGGCATGTAGGCACCTGCTCAGGCTCCTGCAGCTGTCACACAGGTGCATCTGAACTAAATACACTGGATTATCCATTTACTGCACATTCCCAAGCACTGGGCAGGCCCTGGAGGTGGTTATGCAATGGCTGCAGTATATGAATGACTCTGATGTTTGCTCTCCCTGGCCTGCTTTTAGCTGCTTTTCTGTCATTTGTCTGGATCCTTCAGAGCATCTCTCACCAGCTGCTCTTTGGAGCTGCATTCTGGTGCCCAGGAGAGATCCTGGGGTTAGCTGAGAAGAGAGCACTTGGAAACAGTTTGCTAAAAGTAGAATTTAAAACAGCCTCAGTGTGGGAGGGGTGTTGCTGCCTCAGGATCATTTTGGTTCACATCTGATTTGGGATTTTTTTGGTCACCAATCCTTGGTGCAAGAGAGGCAGGTCGAGCGTGTCAGTTTTGTAATTGCTGTTCCTGTGATTGGAGAGCTTTCTATATGTCAGAAAGGGCCTGAACATTGTCTGATGTGTCAGTTCCTAGTTTAATGCTGCTTCCTTAGCTGCTGCCAGCACTGGATGTAAAATCTGACATGGCTTTTTGGGAAACAATTCTCGTGCTGCACTTGGCACCGAGCTAAGGGCTGGCACAGGGCAGATCTTCAACAGGGAAGCAAGCCACTCTTCCAAGAATGCTTTCCATTCTGACACTTTCAAAACAAGTCCACTGCCTTATTTTCCTGAAGCCCATGAAAGGTTTTTCACAATTCTTTAAAAACAGCCCTTAAAATAGTCATCATGATGTGGTTCTGTAGGAAATAAAACTATTATGATTAATGACTCTAAATACTGGTTTTAGCAGTACATGGCTTTTTTTCCTCGGCCCTGAGATGTTTTCTGTCGGTGGTAGATTCAAATACGAGCAGCATGAATCACCTCATTACCAGCAGAGGATGGCTGAGGGTAACTCATGAGGAATTTTTGGTGTTTGTACATCTCTGAAAGATCTTTGCTGCCGAAAATGAGAATGAATGAATGAGGTGGCGGTGCCGGAGGGCTCCGGGGCAGGGGACAGTAGGTGGAGTGCTGGGTTGGGTTCACAGGCTGTGGCCATCCCCACCCAACGCTCTGCCTCGTGCTTTGGTTTCACTTCAGCTCTGAAAAACGGATTGTCAAAAGATGTGGCCAAAAAAAAAAAAAAAGAAAGAAAGTGCTTAAAACGAGTGGTTTGAGGGCGCGGTAACATCCCCTCTCTCTCCCTGGGGATGTGAAATCCCTGAAGGGATGAATGGCACCGAATTCCTCACTGCTCAAAAGCTCAGGGCTGAGCTCTGGCTGTTTGCATTGTTGGTGTTTTTGTCGCTTAAATGTGGATTTTATTTGCTGCTGCTGGAGCCGAGGGGGCGACTGCTGAGGGGGTTTGTGCTGGTGGCCGGGCGAGCACAAACAGGAAATGTGAGGTACAATAGCAATGCTTGTGCCGAGGTCCAGCCCGGATATTTCAGCCCTGGAATATTTGAGTTTGTCAGGAATTCTTACAGTGGAAGAGGGCACAGCAAAAAAATAAAGAGCAGAAATGTGCCTTTAAAGAGAAAAGTGAGTCAGAAAGGCAGTTATTGCCCTATTGCCAGTGCTGCCCTGAGAGAGCAGGGTAGGGTTTGTCTGGCTTTGAGGGCTCAGCATCTCACTTTCATTCTGAATTGGTTCCCCTCACCCAGGACTCACATTCCGCCCTCCCCAAACAGTCACAGTTTGCAGCTGAAATGAGCCCTGTGTTGGTCCTACCCAAACTGGTTTAGGTTAGAATATGAAGATTTAAAAGCCAGACACTTGTGCAATAATGAGTCCATTATCTTGGGAAATAAAGATGTTGGTGGTGTAAATAACTAAAAAAAAAAACCAAATAAACCCACACAAATAAACGGTTTCCTGTCAGGACTACTGAAAGCTTTTTTAAGTCACACCTAATTCCTTTTAGTTCTCTTGTTGCAGGAGCTGAGCTTGTAAGAGGACTTGTGATGGAAATTACTTAAGTCCCTCTTAAAAGAGAAGCTCACAAAACAAGACTTACTCCACTTCTATGAAGTAGACAGAATAATTTAGAAACCCACACGACTTATTCTGATTTTTTTTTCTCCATTTACTTCCTCGTGACTAACACAGGAGTATTTTCATAGTAATTATCAGCTTCGGGAGAGGTTTTGCTCTTTCCACACAGATCATTCAAAACACTTGTGAGCAACCCAGAAAATGATGGTTCTGTGTGTAAGGGAAAAAGTGAGAACCAAAGGCTGAGCTGCCTGAGCCAGGTGGGAGGTGCAGCAGTGCTCCCCTTCCCAGCACTGAATTCTTTTTGTGAAGTGAGGTGTTCATTTCCAGCCCTCACTGTTCTCCAATTCACACGTCAACTTGCAAGCCTGAAACAAAGGAAATTTAAAAAAGCTTCTGTCTAATACCTGTGCTCACATTACTGCTATTGAATTGCTGAGGTGGTTGAAAGGAAAATAACGTGGAGGGTTCAGAAGGCAGAAATTAATTCTAAAATAAGTTGAAATGGAGCCTGTTTTGTGTGAGGGTCGTTTTGGTCTCTTACTCTGTCATTTGTTTCTTTCCTGTCTTTAAACTACTTCCTCCAGCTGTCCTAAGCTTTCTACAATGAACTGAAATATCCTGGAATATGTGAATCAACACAAAACTTCTTTAAAAATCACTTTTGCAATTACATCACCAGAAATTCCTGCTTACAGCACACCTGGGCTCTGTCCTGCTTGAAACTGCAGTACTGATATTACTAATGCACTGATGAACTGGGAGGGTGTGCTGAATTAACTGGACACTGCTGCTAAATCAGTTGTGCAGTCTGGGTGTTCCTTAAGTCTTCGGGTGGCTCGCTTGCATTTTAAAAATCTGGGATGAAAAATGGTGTTTTCAAGGAGAAAAATGGTAAATTTGAACTCTTGGTCCCACTAAGTGCTGTGACAGATGCCTGTAGATTTCTACAGAGAATAAACCCAGCACTGCTGGCTTAGCTCAGACTGTGCAGGAACAGTCCCGGGGTGATGGAGGAGTTAATGGGGTGATGGAGGAGTTAATGGGGCCAGGGCTGCACCCTTTTCTTCCTCCTGAAGGTTGATGGACTTTACCTTTTAGAAGCTGACGCCCTGTTTTCATTATCTGCTCTCCACTTCCTCATGGTTTGTGCTGTCAGATCTCTGCCGGGAGGACACATTGTGCTTTCTCCTCGTTTGCTCCCTTGGACGTTTTACAGTTTTTTGGGTTTGTTTTTTTTTTTATGTACAGCCTGAACTTTATGCCTTTCATGTCCTGCTTCCTGGAGCAGGTTGAAAATAACGACGATTGTGCAGAACGATCTCTAATTGGAGATTTTAAAGCCAATCACCACTGCTGGCAGCAATTTGAATAAACGCTGAGGTTTATTCTTCAGAAATGAGTGGATGGCTAGGGAATGGCAAGGAGAAAACACTGACTGAGTGTTTTATTGTTTTATTAATGATTTTCTGTCAGCAGCAGAAGATAAACTTGAATTCTTGCAATTGTGCCTCCCCCTGACATGAGTCTGTCTGTTCCTATAGAAAGTAATGTAGGCACAGCCTTAAAAAAAATCTCTTTTCATGATTCTCCTTAGAGCAGTGGTCTTTTACAGAGGCAGTGGTGCCGTGTGCTGCTCCCTCAGTGGCTCTTGTTTAGTCAAATTCAGAGTTTGTGGCCAATCATTTGGAATTTCCATCAGCTCTGCTCTGTGGGGCAAGGCGTGGCTGAAGTGGGAATAGAAACTGAACCACAGCCACGTGAGTGTGAAATTATTATACAGCCTGAAATGCTGTGGAGATCTTTAAACCCAGCCCTGAGCACTTGATGGATGTTTGTGTCACTTGAGGATGCTCCAGGTACAGGATCCTCTGTCCCCCAGATTTCCAGCCAGCACCACATACCAGACCTTATAAAATCATGAGACATTTTAATCTCCTAACACAGACAGGCAGACAAACTGCACATATTTACCAGCCACCTCCAGACCAAACTTCTCCCTCTTAATCACAGAGCAGTTCTCTCTGTGGGTAGTTGTCCATCTCTCTCAGAGATAAAAAAGATGCTGTGACTGTGGTGTGACTTTCTGGAGAGGTGTAATGACTTCGTGGATAACTATGGGATGAGTCGTGGCCTGGGGCACCACTCAGAGGATGTTTCCCATGAGAAGCAAGCTTTTGTTTTCCCAATTTATCTCCATCGAATACATCATGACATGTTCTCCCCTGAGCAAAGGCTGAGTCTTGAACCCAGTGTGAAAAGCAGGGTATACATGGAGGTAAACAGATTTTTAGTGCATTAAGTTCAGCAAGGAGTTCAGGGTAATATTTTTCTTGCTGGCAGACATACCACTTTTCTTTGAGAAATGTTTCTAAATTAAAGCCAGTCTAAAATTATATCTTCCCCCAAAATAAAAGGTTAAAATTAGATGTGGTTGTTCTTGTATCACTGGAACAGCCTGGCTGTTCTGTGAAGGGCCATGTGAGAAACCAACACTTGATACAGGATTTGTTTGGAGCTTTAATTGACTTCCCAGTCCAGGTGCTCAGAATGATTAATAATGTGAAAATACAATTCATTTTTAATTGGATATTCAGTCACTTTTCCTTATGGTAAAGACTTTCTGCTATAGGAATTATACAGATCAGTGTGTTTCTAAGGATTTTAACTTGTGATTTTTTTTACATGTGGCTTCTGTCTCTTTCTACTTCCACAGATAAATTTCCAAGCATATTTTATAGATAAAAAGATACCTACTTTCTAGAAATTTCATAATATATCATTTTAAGTAATTTAATTCTGTGCCATTCCAACTTTTGTGCCTTCAGTCACTGGAATAAAACTCCTTTGAAGGCCTGTGAGTTCGAGAGTTTGAAATTACCTTCTCTGAGACATTGGAGTTGTGCAGACAGGGATTTCCAAACTCCCCTGATCTGCTGTTGCTAAGGAATAGATTTATGTTGAGTTCATCTCGATGAGCAAATCTTGTCTTGTTTGATTTGCAAATGGTACAGATATTTCTAACACATCACATTCCGGCCTGACCACAGGCTCCTGCTGGTCGTCAGCAGTGGCAAGGAAATGTTTCTCACCCGAGTCAGCAGAATGCTTCTCAATTCCTCCTCTGCTGGCCTTTGTTACTGCCTCCTGCAGCTTAAAAGGGAAAAAAATATCATTGGAAGAGGGTGAGGGAAAGACAGTTGGTGTTTGGGATCTTACATGCCTTGAGTTTCAGTGACTTTTCCTGGGATGGCCAGGAGCACATCTGAATCACCCAGGATTTAGTGTTTGGAGTGATGGGGTTTGAGGCAGTTTGGTCCTTTTCAAAGGTAGAGCTACAGTCACAGACCAAGGGGGACATCTGGGAGGACTGTTCTAAAGTGTTGGAATGGCCTGCCTGGGGAGGTGGTGGATTCACCATCCCTGGACGTGTTTAAGACAAGACTGGATGTGGCACTTGGTGCCCTGGTTTAGTTGAGGTTAGGGTTGGGTTGGACTTGATGATCTTGGAGGTCTCTTCCATCCTGATGATTCTGTGACTTCCCCAAGTGTTGAAACAAACTGAACCATTGCAGGGAGGCAAAACACTCAGTATTTTCTGCAGCCCCACGCAGAAAAGGAGGAGGAGTGAGTGGAGGAGATGTTATTTGTGAAGAGGATTAAAAAACTGGATGAGAATGAATCCTCCTGGGTGTAGAGTCTGGGGTTTTCCAAAGCTGGCACCTCGAGCCTGTTTGAGGCTGGTTCCCTGCTCCACTCAGAGTTAAACCATCACTAAATAGAAATTAACCCCCCCCCAATCCTCCTGCTCCTCCTCCCAGCCCTGACCCTGTTCAGCCAAGCATTGTTTGGAGGTGTTGGGTGCCCAGGGCTGTGGGGAAGCCCCAAAATCAGGTGTTGGGGGTGTTGCTCTGAGCCTGCCAGGCCTGGGACAGTGTCCCTGTGACCCACAGGACATGTGGACACGGGAGGAGGACACAGGATTGCTCTGCTTGCCTTCATCTCACTCTGGTTCCATCCTACTTCATCACTCTGAACAAACCATTTGCATTTATTCCTCATTCCACTTCAAGTGTGGCTTCTGTGGCTTCCACCACTCCAACTTTTTTCCCTTCTAGAATTGTTCACATTGCTCTGGGAGAGTTCTGTTCCCTTGGCCTGGCCTTCAGGTGGCCATTCACAGCTGCTTTGTGAAATCCCTTTTTTGGTTTTTTCCATTGGCTACTCCCTGTGAAATTTTTCCTTTTTGCAGACATTTGTCGAGGCTGGGAGGGCTCTCAACAGGAGAGTTTTGAGGTTGTTCAGCCACTTCCAAGGTGGCAGCTCTGCTGGGAGAGGCTCCTGCAGCATCTCCAGTTGGGCATTTTGTCCTTGTGTGCTCACCTGGGATTTTAGGACCTGCTTTATCCACCTTGGGTCCACTTTGGGAAGAAATTTGGGTGATGCTGAAGCCGTGCAAGGGCTGGGAGCTGCTTATCACTACTGACAGTAGTGACTAAATTTGTCTTTTGCTATTCTAAATAAGCTGGCTGTAGTTCCTCCAAGCTATGGTGTGTATTCCAAATTTTGTGGGAATCCACCTCTGGATTCCCACATATCTCACTGCCTTGGCCAGGGCCTCGAGGGAGCCGAGGGAATGGTCATTTACAACTCCAACCCGGGGGAATTTCCTCCATGCAAATCTGCCTTTCAGGAGAGTTTCACTGCAGATTTCTGCAGGTGAAAACCATTCATTTTAGGACGATGACTTGAGATCTTTTTTTTTTTGTCCCAAGGTATCTGTCAGACCTAGAGAGGGGCAAGCAGGGGATGGGATTAAACTCTCCGAGTTTCCGAGTGGGGAAAGAGGTTCCCACGTTTGCCATAAATGTACTTTACAATTTTAGAGAAGTTTCAAATCTCTTTGCATCTGCCCTTGATGAGTGAAAGAGAGAGATGTTGTTTATTTAGCTCTGAAGCTGCTGTGGAGATGATCTTGCTAGAGGTGCCAAGAAGTTTATTACCAGTAGGGCCTACAGGAATATTAATAATATAAATTATTACTCGTTGGTTCATTCTTTCAGTCTTTGTTCTCCTTTCCATATCAAAATCTCTCTGGTGTATCAATTTCTGGATCCCCTCTTTTTCAGTTTTATTTCATTGAACCTTTTTCCTCTCCCCAAGAGAGACTGTGCCTCATTTATCATCTCACAGGCTTTGTATTTCTGCAATCCAAAATACACCCAAGCACTTGGAATGAGCCTCCTGTAAAGCAACGAGGAATAAATAGAAGAACTTTCTTGCTATCAGAGCAGCTTGTCCTTTACCAGTTGCATGCCAGAATAATGGATTTATTTTGAATTGTTTGCATTTGACCAACAGTAGCTGCAGCTGCCATACAGAAAATATAACTGGTATTTTATTTCAACATTCTTAATTCACTGCCACTGAAAAATTCCAGTGTGGATGTCATTGCCTCAGTCCAGTGCACTGAAACGCTGGGGAGTGAACCTCGTGTTCCCAGCAAATCCTGGAGTGATGGAGCTTCTCCTTTTGTGGGGGAATTTCACCCTTTAATGTGCAAATGAAGCTTTTGGGGGCTGGATGTGTCCCTGCCTCCCGCATTTCAAAGGGAGCTCTGGGAGCCCTGGGCAGGGCTCAGCTCTCTCACACTTTCCCTCTCTTCTGTAATAAATCGAGCTTTGATTTTTTTTTTTTTTGGTGGGGGGGAATGGTATATCAAACTCCCTTATTGCTCTAATAAAATGAAAGTAAATTAAGATTGCTGATCAAAACGTAGAAGAAAACTGCTGGCAGTATTTCCCAGCCCGATGTCAAAACCCATCAAATAATGAATGGCAGAAGTTAAGGTTTGTGTAATTTGTTCTGCACTTAATGAAACTTTTAGATTTGTTTAAATCTGTGGTTTTACATAAAGACCTCACTTTAATGCAGTAATTTTATTTTTTTTCCCTCCCTTTTCCCTGGACAGTGTTTCCATGACCTTTGTCAAGTGATTGTTTTTTAGCTACAATGTCTGGTGTTTCAGATTGTTTGAATTGCTTCTCAATTCTTTTGTATTAAAAATAATGGCAATTCTTTCAGGTTTTTAAACTATGTAACAATTCATTTCTTGAATAGATGTTTATGCTCGTTTTATTTAGAGGTTTGTCCAAAAAAATCTTTCAGTGTAAGATGGAGACTAAAATTAATTCAGTTCCATGGTATTTAAATAATGTTTAAGTTCTGAATTACATTTCAAACCATTTTTTAGCAAAAAGCAGTGAGATCACTTTCTTGTTTACACAGAAAAAAGCAGACACGAATTAAACAACTGGCTGTTGGAGAAAAATACAGAAGTGAAGAAAGTCTGCTGCAAGATGTCATTAAACCCAGTCATTAAAAACAATCAATATATAATTTAAATGCCTAATCCTCTAAAAGCAGCAGTAGGGAAAACACCTCCTCTAATAAAGCTGTAGGTCATAAATACCTTAAGGAGAACATTGTAAAATATTTGAAAATTCCTGTTTTTAAAAAAAAATGGCAACCTTCTAAGTGGCAGGGCAAAAGCTGAAAGGCCTCTAAACATTTTAGTGGCTCAAAAGAAAGATTTAATTTTTTTAAAAGTACGTTGGTAGCTCAGCGTTGCAGTTCAGATGGTCTTAAAAAACAACCTCCAACAAACAAGAATTTTATGTAAATAACATTTATATTTATGTAATTTATAATATGTATTGTAAATATAAATATATAAATACATAAAATAATATATAAAATATATAAATGATACAATATATAATATATAAAATATAAATAAAATATAATAATATTTATGTAATTTATAACCAATGACCAAAGTGAGAAGCACTGAGGTTTAGCCTAGGGACAAATGGTGTAGGGGGGGCTAATTTCAATTTTTATTCTAACTCACATAAAATACAATTGAAATTTCTTTGTTTTGTTTTGTTTTGTTTTGTTTGTTTTTCAGGGTCCACACATAGCCTCAGTGACTCTTGCTGCCTATGAATGTAACTCTGTGAATTTCCCTGAGCCTCCTTACCCGGATCAAATCATCTGCCCTGACCAGGAGTCAACTGAAGGCTCCATCTCCTTGTGGGCAATCATCTCAAAAGTCAGGCTGGAGGCCTGTATGTGGGTAAGGCTTGTTTAAAAAGAAAAAACCTGCAATTTCCACGTGTGGATTTCATTTCTGTGGCCAGCAGTAGACAAAAAAAAATCCTCAATTAGCCAAATAATGATGGGCTTACACTGCCCAAGGTAATGTGAAAAGTTATCTTCCTGGTGAACCTTTTAATGCTTATTAATTGAATATTCCTGGGATATTTTTGTCGGGTGCAGTGATGTTTGCTAAATGCCAGCAGAAAATTTGAAGGCCTGTTGATGTAAAAAAGTAAATTTTAGGAAGGGTGTCTGCACCCCAGATGATCTGGCAGCTCTCAGGTCTAAGCAAGAAATAATTCCAAGAATTTGGGGCCTGTAACACGAGTGAAGCTGCAGTTCCTCCTCTGCAGGACTCAGGCCCTCATCTCACAGCTTGTTCTGGGCTGCAGCAGTAAATGAGACTAAATTAAATTAATTTTCCACATTTTTACATCTTTTATTTCTCTTTTTCTGCCTCTTTCCATTTTTCTGTTAAAAGCTGACCTGTTTTTCCTGTCTAAGTGAATCAGGGTCTTAGGAAACGCTGTCATTGGAACTTCCTTTCCCTTTTCCTCTTTTTTTTTTAATCTTCAGCTTCTTGTACAAGTTTAATTTTTGGAGGATTTTGGTCAGTCAGGCTGTTTTTTTGATTACACGTAGATCATTTTGAATTGCAGTTTACACAGATGCATCTGCTGTGAACTGCATGCCAAATTAACTTTATTTTGCTGCTGACTTCCTGTCCTAGCTGATGATTTAATTACTAAATTCTTGGTTGGCCATCTCAAATGCAGAGAAAGGAAATTCTAAAAACAGTATCTGATGCCTGCCCTGGTGTTCTTTAATATATAAGGCAACTGGTCACTACAATTTTTTAAATAGCAGCAGTTGTGTTAGTGACAAAAATTCCAGTCAGGTTGTGTGAGTTTAGAGACTAAAATCAAAATAGTAACAGAGAAAGTGGACTGAGAGCCCTGTCAAAAAGCAAAGTACAGCTTAAATTTCACTCCTAATGAAAGGCCAGAATTGCCTGAATGCTCAGTAAACATACAAATACAAGACTATAAATACATAAAAGATTTCTCTTTATTTTCTTCCTCTGCTGAAATCTGTTTAATGGACACCAGCAATAAAAATGGCATTTACAGCTACGTTTCTAGGGTTGCAAAATAAAAATGCAGCTGAGGGTAAACATCTCTTGCTTCATCTGCAGCATGTAAAAACTGAGCTATGAGGAGAATTAAGTTTAGAAATGAGTGAACAAGAGTTGCAGCCTCTGGAATCTCGTGTCCTCCAGAGCAGCCATGAGGGAGAACAAGCAGTGCCTTCGTGGTCTTGAGTTCCTTGGATTAGATTAGAGGAAGGACAAAGGAACAGGAACATTTGTATCCCACTTTTTCACCCTTTCCTCCCCCTTCTTCCAATTCCCTGTCAGCTACCTTTGCTCTGAACTCTGTCTCCTCTGGATTTTCCCTGGGGAGCATCCTCTGTCTAGCAGTGGTGTCTCATGTAATGTTTTGCTTTCTTGGAATGTTTCGTGAGTACATAAACATTGCTTGCTAATTTCCTGTAAGCCAAATCAAGTTGGCAATTGCTGCTGCTGCTTCCAGAGTGTTTCTTTTGTCCTAATTCCAGCTCACTTCTTATGGAAGCTGTGGAAGAGAGTTATTTTGGAGTCTGTCACTCTTGAACTAAATGTCCACTTAGCAAAGATAATGGTGACTTCCAGAAAGTGCAAAGGCTGATTTTTTGCAAACCATCCCAGGGTGACTTTGCAGAGCTGTGACTGTAAAGCTGCCCAGGCTGAGTGTCCTGTGGGGTGAAATGTGAGGATTTATCTGTACAAGGGTCACAAAACCACCAGCAGCCAACTTCAGCTAGAGATTAAAATCACTCCTAGTCCCCCAGCATGTCAGTGATGGCCATTCCTGCTGATAATGAGTGTTACAAGGATTAAATATCCCTGTGCCCAAGGAATTATTAGGTGGGATGAAAATGATGCTTTTTTCAATCCCTGTAAAAGTTGGCTGCAGCAGCCCTGGCCTGCAGAAGGGCTCAGAAACAATCTCTTAGGTGAATGCCAGTTTTCACAGCCTCCCATCCCACAGGGACAAGGAATTCAATAGTGCCCTATATTTTTTAATGTGTTGCAGCTTTTTTGGTTTTTTACAAGAAATAAGGGGAAAGAATAAAAATGTTTAATTGCTCAGGATTAGCAGAACAGGCGGCCTGTGTCCTGAGCAGGATCAAATCTGGTTAAAAGACTCTTTCTAGTGGAGTCATTTCCCAGTTTCCTTTTCTGAATGTAAAAGAATTTTGATTAGCATTTGCCTTTCCAGTTTGTTGTGGGTCCAAGGAATCTCTGTGTAAAACTGGCATTCAGAATTAAATGGTGAAATATCTAATGTTACAAAAAGCAGTTAAATAGTTACTGGTTTGGAGCCCTTAATTGCTGCTTTTTTCTTTTTTTTTTTTGCTTTTATGCACTTAAAGAACCTATCTCCAGCAGACATGAAATCATATGATTTTTGTTGCACTTCTGAAATGTTTTGTAATAATGAGCATGTGACTTAGCCAATTTAAAGAAAGTTCATGTCCAGTACACACATGCAAACTTCTTCCTCACTTCACAGAACGAAGCCAAAGCAAATTGGCAGAGCCTGGAGGAGCAATGTGACTTTTTCTTCTTGCATCACCCTGAGAACATAACCTCAAGTTAATTTTTCTGAAGTGTTGTTGCTACTGTTTTCAGTCTTATCTTCCCCTTGTGCCAGAAATATGCAGATTAATGAAGTTCAGCTTGTTGCAGTCATTTGGAGTTTTTCTTCTGTGGAAAACAAGGGCATAAACATTTGAGGCCGTGCACTTTGGGTGCTTAAACTGAGAATTTAACAGCTTGGGTAACTGCAGTGGTATTTAAAACCACAACCTGTTGATTTGGAATATCCACAGCAGCTGGAATTCTTGCTTGCAGCTGTGTGTAGAGCAGGAACAAAGGAAATTGAAAAGCTTTCACATTGCTTCAAAGGAGGAGAAAAGCATTTGTTACTCACTGCTGACCCTGGGAGAGAAAAGCCATCTGCAGGGAGCACATTCCCGTGCAGTGCCCAGCTATTGTCTCTTACCTGCCCTAAATTTAAACCATCCTGAGTTAATTCAGAGTTCCTGTTCCATTAGCCTCTGTTTATCCATATGTTCAATCTTAGCTCGTCTGTCTTTTTTCCCTTGGTTAAGCTAAAGCTGCCTTTACCCACAAGACTGAAATGAGTCATTTGATGTCCTGAGAAAACAAATACAATTTTCCTGCGGTGAGAAAGCAGCCATCCTTTCATCTGGGGTTGGCTCCAGCTATCCCAGCTGAAGGAGAGGGGAAAAACTCGAGCTCAGGCTTGGCTTAACCTTTTTTTCCCTTGCTGTAGTAAAAACCTGAGCCTGTTTTCTAACAAACACTTGCCCGGAGTCTCATGACTGAACAAGCAAACTCCGGGACAGCACCGGGGAGGAGCTCCAGGATTATTCTGGAGGCCCTTGGGGGATCAAGGGCTGTCACATGCTGGGGAATGTGTCTGGCATCATGTGGTGGGGTGAGACACAGCAGTGCTGACTCAGGATGTGTGGGACAGCAGGGATGTGGGGGACAGCAGGGCCACCAGCTCCAGCCTCCCACGGCTCCTGCCACGCGCCGCTCCACGGGGCCCCAGGGATGCACAGGTCGTGTGTCTGCTTGACCCTGCAACCCTCAGGCTTTCCCCTGCACGGGGAAAAGAAAAGGGAAATAGGGATTCAAAGGGAGCAGCATTCTCTTGGAAAGGATGGGAATTGTGACCTGGTGTGGATGAAAGAAAAACTGCTCCAAACAGCTGGTCTCTCGTCGGCTCGGGAGAATGGCCACGGGATTTGTGCGTGTCACATGTTTTGTGTTTGGGAATAAACAGGAAAATAAATGAGGATTGTTCTTTTTTTCCCAGGGTGCTGGTACAGCCATTGGAGAGCTGCCCCCCTATTTCATGGCGAGGGCAGCGAGGCTCTCGGGTGCTGAACCTGATGATGAGGAGTACCAGGAATTCGAGGAGATGCTGGAACACGCAGAGACTGCACAAGTAAGGACAGCCTGCAAAACAACAGAGTTAATGAAACACAGAGCAACTGAGAGGGAGTAAATAACCATTCCAATTAAACCAGAAGGGGCAAAAAAAAAAATCAGTTGGTGTGAGTTCACAAGAGACTTCCCAGGGATGGAAAAAGAGCCTGCACTGGGTGATACCTGTGGTGATGGGAGGGCAAGAATGCAGCTTGTTGAAGCAGATAAAATAGTGGAGCCAAGTATTTGCTACAAGTACTGCAATTATTTAGAGTTCCAAGAAAACACAATAAAGGTTGGGAGACGCTGGGCTGGGAAAACAGGGGTAAAGGAGCTGCTGTTCCATAATCATGGTTGTTCTGGCTGCATTTAAAGCCTCCCTAGGCCAGAGATGATTTTCAGCCTCAGCTCATCCCTTTCAGATGACATTTGCCTGCCTTGCCACTGACACCCTCAGGGACCAGTGTGTGACCCAGTCATCAACCTGAGGAAACATTTTTCCTGATGTGGGAATGCAGCAAAACTGCTCCAAGTCCCTTTATGTTGCTCTTCTCATTTATTTTCTCCAGAGCTTAAATAGTGCACAGTTTGCAACTGATGCTGCACATCAGTCAGGTATTGCTGTGGAGAATTTTTCCTTCAGGTCAGGAGTTTGCATCCTGGCCACAAGTTCCTGATAGTATTTTAGACAAAATTAAACATTTTTTCCTCGTGCTGCTTGCCACCGAATTCTTCCCTCTGTATTTTTCCTTCTTATCCTGTTTTGTCTGCCACTAAGTTGAAATGGGTCATGAGACTGCTGTTAAAAACCAGCAGATGCTATTTACCATGCACTGATGTCTTTAAACTCCTCTGCCAGGGTATTTTCTGGAGATAAATATATACTTTTTTTTTCCCCCTCCTTCAAAAAAATGGATGAAGCTTTTCCATGAAAGTGGTTTGTCTGGAAATACTGAATGCAATCTAGTAATTCTAACAGTAAACCCTGTGTTTCCCGAGAGCCTCCCCCTGCTAGAAGGTTCCAAAGGGTTTTTCTGCTATTATAAATAGTAATTTCTTCTATTTTTTTAAAAGATGCAGCAGGGGGAAAAACGAATCTCCTTTGTTCTTTACTCTCTCATCAATCTTTGCTTTGCAAAGTAATCCCTTAACTGTACAA
This sequence comes from Trochalopteron elliotii, assembly GCA_024734555.1. NCBI lineage: Eukaryota > Metazoa > Chordata > Aves > Passeriformes > Leiothrichidae > Trochalopteron > Trochalopteron elliotii. The sequence goes on along the minus strand of JANPWX010000093.1, from coordinate 685,544 downwards.
AAATCAAATTGTGGTAAAAAAAACAACAACGAAACCAGTTCAATACATGACTTCAGTATCTGTGTTTACTGAAACTCTCCCAGCAAATTATATGTGTGTACAGTTGTGGGAGCAGCCAGAGATGGTTTCCAGAAGGCACAGTGAGATTCTTGGGAAGAAAATTTTTGCTAGAGAGCATTTTGTCAGGCCAGGCCAAACTATAGCTGTATTGACTGCCCGGAGTAAACAAATGGCCTTGTGGAATTAATGAAGAAAAAATGATGCTGTTATTTACCAGTACTTTTGATTTTATTTCCTTGGCAGTTGAGTTTGGATTGAAGCGTGTTGTTTTGTGGATGGATGGCCAGGAAAAAAAAAAAAATCTTTCAAACTCCACTTGTGGTTTGGTTTCTATAAACTCTTTTAACATGAGGCTTTGACAATCCGATTAAATTGTATTGTGCTCATAAAACTGACAGTTCAGTTTTTTCCATTTGCTAATGTGACTTCCTTTTTGCTTTTGGCTTCAGTCATGTTTTCTCTGGATGTCTGTGGGAGACAGGCCTGCCTTTCCTATGACCTCTGTAAATCCCAATCTCCAGCACAGCTTATCACTCTTTGCCCTGTAATTTGTATTCATGAGCAGTGGTGATGTCTATTTTTAAATTGCTCATTAACAATTGTTATTACCTCCATCAGCCTTCTCCCACTCTGCCTGAGTTTGAAGCCTCACACGGGGGCTGTGACAAGTGTCCTGTGCCTTGGGGATGCTGCAAGTGCTTGATGTCAAGTGACAGGAGCATTTTTTCAGTCTAAAGGTCTCTCTGCATCCAGCTTTTTGGGAGGGTTTGGGAATGGGTGTTGGATTTTGAAGAATAGCTGAGCTGCTCTTTGCCTACGAGGCAGAGCCAGCTGCTCTGACGTTTTTGCTGCGTGTGTGTGTGTGTTGTTCAGAGAGCTTGTTGCTGCTGTTTCTCAAAAACAATGGTAATTTGGAGAAACAGATGAGCATCTTCTCTGGTGAGAATAGATCGTGGCTACTGCTTCCAGCCTGACTGATCTGGGAGGGGGAATAGGCTCCTGGCTGGGCCACAAAAAGAAAAACAGTCAAAAAAAGGGACCTAAGAGGATTAAACAGCGTAAAGTTTTAGTGCTCCATTCAGAGTTAGACAGAGTAAAATGCCATTTACTTTAAAGAGTCTATTGATGGATTTTTTCTGTCCTGAATCTCAGATCTGAGTGACCTGTCCCCTTGTGCTGGCTTTGGAGAGAGCTCATTAACCTGCAGCCGATGTGTCTGTCCTGTACTTTCCATTAGCACACTTGAGAAAAAGCCCCTTATTTTAAAGGAACACTCACTTCTCCTTCCTCTGTGTCCCTTTGTGTGCTCACCAGTGAGTCCCAGCTCGGTGCAGGGAGTGTCAGAGCTGCCTCGTGGCCGTGCCCTGCAGAAGGGGGTGGCTTTTCTTTGTCCCCAGAGCTGCCACAAGGCACAGCCCCAGCCCCAGCAGCTCGCTGGGATTTGTTCATACTTTAAGCAGCGTTTAAAACCCACCAACGTTTCTAAACGGCGTCTCAGCTGCTGTTAACTCTCTTCCAGTGGAATTCCAGAGTGAAGGAGGGTTTTATCAGAGCTCCCCTTTTAGCCACAGGGAGTATCTCCAAAGCAACCTCTCAATTAGGGGAAGTGAATGCTCTGCTCAGTGCTGGGGCAGCACTTTGGTAATGACACAGTCACAGACACTTCGTGCAGTTTTAGTGTGCCCACACACACCAGCACGGACTCTCTTTTGCCAGTTTAATAGCTGCTGGTTGGTAATTTTTCTTGGTTCTCTGTCATGCTGGAACACTTCAAGTTGAGGAGTGAAAAAGCAGCTTTTGGTGCCAGCTTCCCTCAGGGTACTCAGTGACAGTGCGTGGGCCTTGCTGTATCCCGGTACTCCTTGCTAAGAGGGGAAAGTACTGATATCTTTGTATATCTAATCCTTAATGGCTCTGAGTGTTTGGCTTCATTAAGTGGCATTTCTTTAAGAACTAATGATTTACACATCGGGGCTTTGCTTCTGTGCAGCCTCGCCTCAGCCAAATTTCCATGTAAAAATATTTTCTAGTTGCCCGTGTTACTATCAGCCACTGCTGTTTGTTTACTCTCCAAGCCGTGTCCTGCCTCGGGAAGAATACAGGCTTGGAGAAGGGTTAAATGCACAGAAATGCCGAGATGCAGCAGGACTGGTTTGGAAATGACTGAGTGCCATCTGCACACTGGCTGTCAGTTGTTGCCGGGACCTGTTTTTGCCTCCACTGAACCTTTACTGGTTGTGGTTTGTCTGGCCATCACATGACTTCTCTGAAAATTCCCCCTCCCCTCCATTTCCAGTAAACTGTTTGAACAGGAGTGACTCAGACTGAAACCAGCTTCCCTGTAACCACAGGGCTTGTTAAAGAATTTGTCAACGTGGACTCGAGAGGGTTTGTATTAAACTGAGCTGCAACCGCCTGCCTTTGGTTGCGTCAGGAGTTCCAGCGAGCCCCCTCCTGCTCCCCGAGGGCTGCAAGGGGTTAAACCTCCTGGTTCTGTCACGGCTTTTTAATGAAAACCCTGCCTTGGCTTTTCCACATCTTCACGTGGGGCGCAGGAGCAGAGCGAAGTCCGTGCCACACCCGGGGAGAAGCTGTGTTCTGACACGACACTGACTTCACTCACGGGGAATGATTAGGCACGACTAATGAGTGAAATCTCACTTAATTAGCAGCGTTTAAGATGGCCAAATTCAAAACGGATCTCTCTCTCTCTCTTTCTCTCTCTCTCTCCCGTGATTAAATTAACAGCTCCTATCTGATAAGTTCCTGCTTGAAAAGGCTCCTGGCTTATTTAACCAACAGCGTTTAAGGGTACTTGGTACAAGAAAAAAGAAGTTACAGCAGACCACAAGCAGGTTTTTATAAAGCATTTATCATAAAAATGGAAGTGGAAGGGTCGTGTACAATAACTGGGAAACCTTGACTTCTTTTTTAGTCCTTTTTTTTTTGCTTTCCCAGAAACCACTTGTTGAAACAGAACATCAAATTCCACTCATCCTTTCTCTTGCTCAGTCTTCCCTTTCCTCATCAGCTTCCTCTCTTTATTAATTGTGCTGCACAGGGAGTTTGCTGCTGTGGGTGGTCACCAGGAGGCTGCTCCTCACACCCTGCATTCCTCAAGTTTGATGCCTGTGTTTGTTAATAGCTCTAGGGGAGGTTTCTTCCCTCTTTTATGGTGGCCTGGAATTAAATAGAAAATTCAGAACCGATCCAACCTTGAAGCTGCACTTTCCAAACTCCCCACGGGTGCTGGGGAGTGAGGTGGCAAAGTGACAGTGTGTTTTCACAGACGATGTAACAAGGGAGATACACCGAGTAACAGCTCAGTTTTGAGCTGTTCTCCAGAATCACCGAGTTTAAAATGAGTTTTGGAATGAGTCAATGGCAGCTTTAAATAAGGGAACTTCATCTCAGCGTTTCCTGAGAAAAGAGGTAGCAAAGAGTTAAAATAGGCAGGGGGAAGACAATGAGAGCTGTGAGTAAGGAATGTGTAAAGCACCTCCTGGTTGGAGTTCTTTGGGCACCGGCACGAGAACGTGCCCATATTGTTCTATTCATTTGCACACCTGCTCACAGATAAGGAAAAACCAGCACAGGGCATTGCACTAATTACTCACGGCGACTGGAGATGACTTTTTGAGTTCTGCTTTGAAGGGCTCTTTGCATCTGTTCCCTAAAAAATGATTTTCATGTTCAGTGTGTCAGTACATAAATCAGAAATCACCCAGGCAGTGAGGAAACCTGGGTTACCCTGTAACATTTTCACTCAGCGTTAGGTCAGGAGGATTTTCCCAGTAACAAATGTCTGACTTTACAACAGAAATTAGAAACAATGTCACCAAGTGCACTGGGAGTGCTGGAAGCACAGGAGTTGTGGAGAATCAGGTGTTTGAATTCTGCCATTGGATTTTCATGCCCTGTTCTGTGTGTGTTGGGAATCCTCAACACAAGCTTCTAAGTGGAAAATTTGTCCCAAAATAATTGATATTTCACTCCTCAATATTCTGAGAAAGACCAATAAATGATCAAAAGCTGGGTCAGAAAAGCTGTTTTAAATATTTTTTTTTAAGGACAACCTTCAATAACCGATAGAAATTCATTATAGTATCATAATCAAGAAAATGGCTGGGTTTTTTTTCCCCCCTGCTCCAGACACTGTTTAAATATCTGTGTTGTACAAGAGTCTGGTATGCAGACCACTTCTCTGAGCTGTCTGGGAACCTCTGTCCCTTCCAGGGAGAACAGGGGAGAGGTTGCACATCTGGGCTGGGAGGGAAGATGTGTGTGCTAAAGGCTTTGTCAGCTGTGTCAGAAGTTCCTCACTTCCATTCTATTTTAATCCTTAACTTATGTCTAAGTCCTCTGTGGAGAAACAGGGTGGGTTTTTTTCAGTGCTGATGGCTTTGAGTTCTCAGGTTGATCAGAGCTTGAAAATGTCAATTTTTGTGACTGGTTGTCAAGAATTCCTTCTTTACAATGTCTGGATCTTAAACCACCTCAAAAATAGGACCTGATTCTTTAGAATGGATTTTTTAAAATGAAAATATTCTGGAATTGGCAGAGCTGTGGCCACAATAACTGTTTGCAGTGGTATCTTTGAGATAAATGAGCAGCTGCAGTGGGGTTTTGGGGAGTGCTGGGATGTTCTTTACTCCACTCATCCCCCTGCCTGTGGCTGTAGTATCTTGTCATGGAATCACAGAAAAATTCACCTTGAGAGGGACCTGAGGCAGTTTCTAGTCCACCTTTTTTTTTTTTTTTAATTCCTAGTCCAGCTCAGATTCCTCAGGGCATTGTCTGGGCTGGTCCTGGAGCCCTCCAGGGCTGGAGGCTGCACAACCTCCCTGGGAAATGTCCTCCAGTGCTGCTGACATTCCCACTGACAGCTCCCTTCCCTGAAAATGGGCTGCAGGATCTGCTCTGCCAGGTCTCCTGTGAGATGTGAATAGAAAGTGGTTGTTCAGCAAGGAAAGGAATCAGTTTAAATCGTGGTTTTGTTCAGGACTGGAAAGCTGCAGAGTGTCAGAGTGGACATGTTGCTGCTCTGAGGAGCAGAGGTGGCAGGGGATGTGGTCAAAGGGGCTACAGCTCTGCAGGACAGATCTGATAAGGCTGTAAGGACATGCTCCTTCCTCTTCCTTTAGGCTGTTTCCTTTAATTGTGTCTCATTCTTTACAAAATTTCTTTATTCTTACAGTGTGTGAAGCAAAAGGACTTTTTATATAGAAGTCTGAGGGTTTCAGTTCTAGCTGTGGAAAAAGCTGGCAGTAAATTAGAGTTACAGAGCTCACTGAGCCCTATAATCTGTGTTCCTTTTGGTATTTCCCTTCTGAACTTGAGTGTGGATTGTAACAGGCTGAAATCTTGAAATTAAAGCTCCTGAGATGGAGCTTGTTATAAAGAAACATTTGCTGGTTCTTCCCTCGAGAAGGAGGAGGGAGAAAGGAGGGAAAGAAAAAGTTCCTACCATGATCCAGATGATTAATGAAATGAAGAAAATACCTGCAAGTTCCTGGTGGAACTAATGGACTGATCCAGAGCTGGTTGACTTCATTCCTGCTCCTGTTAATGGGCAGATCTTATTTGCCATAAAATGGACCCATAATTTGGAAGTTTCACACTTTTACTCCAGGACAGACTACAATTAAATGACCAGGGAAAGCCAAGCCTGCTGTAGGAACTTCACTCTGTTGTCTCTGCTCCCACAGCACTTGCAAAAAATTCAGCTCCTCACACAACTCTGTGGCTTCTTTGGTCTGTCTTTTCTAACATCACTTTTAAAATCTGGTAAGAGGACAATGGGTTTGATTGTATTTTCTGTAGAAAAACTTCAGGTTTTCTGACCCTAGAATTAATTGTAGTTACTCATGTCTGAGTTTACCAAATCCCAAAGATGAGCATCCTCCTGATTATCTCTGCAGCATCACCCCTTAACCTTAACCTGCAGCCAACCTCAAGAGTTTGAAGACAGACAGATGTGGAAATAAATCTGTGTCCAGCATTCTCCTCCTCAGCATGGCCAGTAGAAGAATCCACCTGTAGACAGAATTTCTTGTTGACTTGGGATTTGTCTGTAATATCTGCTGCATGTTCATCCCTGCCTACAAATATTCTGAATAATGAAGTCTTACCAGTTTCAAGCCCTCAAATCTCCAGCACAGTCTTTTTAATGAGGCTTTTTGGGTGCTGCTCTCTTCTTTCCACAGTTCTTTGGAGAAGCCAAGGCTGTTTTATTGCTGTTTGGTTGCCTTCATCTTGTACTTTTTAAAACTGTTTTCATGTTCAACATTTATGTCCTTTTCCCTTGCTTTATTATGTTCTTTTCTCTTCCTTTAATCTTCCATGATTTCCCAACTCCTTTTCCAGAATTTCATGTCTCAGAAAACCCAGACTTCTCATGAAGTGAAACTTATTTAGAATCTGGAATGTCTGTCCTATGCCTGCTGTGTATAAATTTTCTTCCATCAAACTTAATGCTTGCTTAGTTCTGCCACCATCCCATCACTCCTTTCAGTAATCCTTGAAAACTTTTCCCACCTTCCTCTTTTGGGGGTTTGATTTCCCAGACAGGACCTTTCTTTCCCAGATTTTTGGGTGATAAGGGAGTTTAAACCTTACCCCTCACACCCCCTGCTCTCCAGGCATCAAATGGAAACATCCCCTTTTAGTTTGCCCCTTTGCATGGAAGTATTTTGGAGAAAACTGGAACAAGATCCATGGGCTGCTATCACAATATTTCTGTTTGTAATTTACTCATGGGATTTGTTCCCTTTGATATTTTGGGGAGGGCTGAGCAGTGGTTTTTGGTCAGTGAGTGCTGAACCATTTGCAGGGATGTGTTGTGACCTCCCAGCCTTAGGTACCTCTCTGATTTCTTTGCAGCTGCTCCCCTGCAGTCAATGCTTTATTCCAAGGAGTTAATAATTCCTCCCAGTCCTCTGAAATCCTGGAATCCATTGCCTGACCACAAATGGTCATTCTCCCATAAGTTGTGTTTGATTCCATTGTGTTGTAACAGAAAGCCAGAATTCAAAACACTGTGCAGCTCATTTTTAACATAACTGGGATTTTTACATAAAGAGGGGCACTGTCTTTGTAGGCAGCTCTTTAAATGTTAAGGACTCTGTAATTTTGGTGATCTAAATTGTAGCTTCATACTCAGTCTGCAGTCTATGGGGAGGCGAAAAAATATTCTCCACTTCAGATAATTATCTGGATAATGAAACTTTTTTAGTTTATAACAACAATAGAAATAATGCTCAGATCTTGAGGGATTGTCCACTCCATCACACACCAGGGACACCTTTGGCCTGGGGAATCTGCAGGAGGATGAACTTCCCTCTCTCCAGCTGCTCCAGAGTTCTCCTGGAGAACCATCGAGCTGTAACACATTCAGATCTCTCTCTATTGTCCTTTCATTTTTTTCCACTCGTGCTCCTGTTTTCTGTCACACTCACAAACCCTGTGTACCCCCTTCCAGAAAATTGTTTTAACTTCTCCAGTCACCATCTGCCAGGTGAGGAACATCCATGGCATTAATACATGAGTATTAATCAGTTCCCCTGACCCCAGCCTAAGGCCCTGTGTGACACCATGAACTTGGGATGGAATTTACTCCCCCCTTGTGTTAAATCTGCCAGTTTTACCAATGTATTTGTAAAGTGTTTGAGGTGTTTACAGCAGAAAAGAAACGGGAGAGAAGTTTTTCCAGGCCTCAAATCCCTGGAATCTGGATCTGGATGGTGTTTTTCAGAGATTGAGCTGGGATGTGACAGGAGCTGTTGGTTTCTCAGTTGCTCCTAAAATCTGATTGCAAGTGTTCAAAAATGAACTGTCACATTGCATAATCCGTGCAGGCTTCAGAGAGCAGAGCTGGGGAAGTGTTACAGGGGTTTTTTTTCTGTGGGATTCAGCCCAACTCTGATTATTCAGAGCTCCTTGGATACCTCCAACTACTCCTGTGGATCAATCAACCAGCTCTGCACTTGCACAGTAAGAAAAAAGAGGCTTCACAATTTCAGTGGAAACAATTCATTGTGACTGTTCTGTTACAGAGGGAAAAGAGGGAAAAAAACCCTTATTAAAATTATTTTTTTTCCTCCAGCTTGTTAGTTAAATCTGGTGAGGTGTTTGTTCTTCACTCACATTCAGAGGAGCTCACCAGCTTTACAGTGAGAGGAGAGAGAAGAGAGAGATTAATTTATAAATGGAAACCAAATAAAACAGGGGAATGGGGCAAAAGTTTGTAACTTAGACAAGGCTGTCCACTCCCTCTTTCAGGAAGGACTTTTCCAGGGGTAAAAGGTCCATATTTACACAAAGGAGGAACACTGTGGCACAACACGTAAACTCTCTTTACCATCCCTTTAGGTTTGGAAATCTGGGAGGGTTTTTTGTCCCATGGAGCCACTGGGGTCAATCAAATGATGAAAAATTCCCTTTTCCTGAGGCTGGGCAGATCCAGGACAATTCCCCCCACCCTGAGCTGCCAGCTGGGCCTGGGGAATCATCCCTGACCTTTCCGTGCCTCTTGTTCCAGCCCAGTTCTTGGGATCTGATGATTAACCCAATGAAGTCATGTTTAATCATTTAACCTTCCTCTGCCTGTGCTGTGGCACTCACAGGAAATCTATTTCCAAACCCACCAAAAAATAAATCATCTCTGAAAGGGACACAGTGAGCTAAAGCATCCTGAAATGTTATAAAGAATGAATCACAGTTAGCTGAGAGGCCAGTCCAGTCTAGAAACTTTAATTTGGGGGGAAAATGGTTTGCCTGTAAGTAGCTGAACTTTTGTCTCTTTTCATATATATATATATATATATATATAAATGATACTGTTTTTTTAAAGCAGTAAATTATAAAAGTAATTTTCTTTTATTTCAAATGCTTAAAAAATAGAGAAAAGATTGTTCCCCGTGCAGGCTGTAGAAAAGAAAAGAAGAAAAAAAAAGTTCAGTTGTGAAATAGGTAAAAGTTGTGAAACTGGGGATTGTATTCTCGGAGAAATGAAACTTTCAAGGCTTTTTTATTGTTGCAGATGTTGCAAAGATTTGTCAAACAAAATTTAAGGAAGGAACCAAAGAGAAATAGTTCTGAACTCGTTTTCACAGAGTAAATGTTGAGGTTGGAATTCATAGATTTGTTGCAGCCCTGGAAGGTTTATTACCTTGCAATTTGCTCATAGCTGTGATTACATTAGATCATAGAAAATGGGTACAAAAAGTCTTTAATTTATCTTTTGGCTTATTTAAAACATTTGGAAAGAGAGAAAGAAAGAAAGAAGACAAATGACAAGTTCTTGAGCGAAATTTTTAGAATTTAAAATTTTGCTTTCCATGAAGTACTTTGTGATAGACCGTGTAAAACCAAAACTTAACAAAGAAACAAGCTGAGTAATGACTTCAAAAAATAAAGTTATGAATTAATAGGGTGAGAAAATTTGCTCCAACATTGGTTTTGGTTTGTTTTTGGGTTTTTTTTTGAGACAAACTTGTTAAACTTCTTTTAAAGGCCTTCATTATTAGCTTTTTAATGTTTTATATGTTTGTAGCTGGAGGGGAAATATTTGTTTCAAGGTAGCCTTGAATTTTCTAGTTGAGAAATGTGGGTGAGGGAAGCTGGTTCTTTTTAAGAAATTTGGTTTAAAATGGTGCACTGTGCTTTGCCCTAAATTAATACAGTCAATTTATATATAATTATAATAATATATTTTATTAAAGCAGCTGTGCTGCAAGTATTAGTTTATAGGTCATTTGCTGGAGAGTTTATTTGCAATTCCAGCTTGTGAAAATGAATGCAACAGTGCATTAGCAGCACAGTAAAAGATAATGGGGGAATAAATCAAAATCAGAATAGAAACAACTTCCATGCAAATAAATCATGGAGCCGTTTGAATAATTGTCTTGGAGTGTTTTATTTTAAAGATACTTTGCTATCAGATTTATGGAACCACGAGGAAAAAGTATTTATTGGCTTATAAAAGTGAAAATATTGCTCCAGCCCCGTGAGCTTTGGGAAATGGGGGAGAAAATAAGAACTGAGAATGGCCTGGGCACACTGAGCTCTGATCCAGAAATCCCTGAGGAGGGAGAGAACTCTTTCAGGACACCTTTCCCAAGGACAAAATCTGCTTTAGCACATTTTGGGTTTAAATTAATTAATAAAGAAGTCCTGAAGGCTGATTTTCACTCGTGTGTTCAGCTGGGGAATTGGCAGAGCTGTTGTTTCCCTTGGGGAAAATCCTGAATGTTTAATTCCCTCCATCCCTGTCAGCCCATCCCAAATCCTGAGGGTCCCACTGGGGCTGGGATCCCCTTTTTGGGATCCCCTTTTTGGGTTCTGTTTCCTTGGAAATCACCACGAGGGAATTGGGGCTTGGAGCAGGAACTGCCCTGGATGTCGCAAGAGTTTTGGGCTGGGCCCTCAGTAAATTGTCATCTTTTTGTTTATAACAATTTGTGTCAAAATTGGTTCTTTTAATTAAAAAAAATAAATAAAATAAAAATTTAGTTTTACTTTCCAGGTTGTTTCCTATCAGAATAAGCTCAAGGGTTTGGTGTCAGCCTCACTTGGAGCAGGTTTAATCCCTCGAGTCCTGTGGGGATCCTGCAAGTTCAATGAGAAAATATCAGGGGAAATTTTCATTAAAAGAGTGAATATTTGTTCTCTTCCATTTTGTAATCATGAGCCCAAGGTGGAATTCCTGGTCAAAGTGTGGAAATTCACCTTTATAGGATATTCTAGAGGGGGTTTGATATTCCCCTGTGGTTAAAAATGTCCCACTGAAAGATTTTTGGAAATCTCATTTCTTTGGCATTTTTCTTTCAGTTTTAATTTGAGTTATTTTTCCAGGCATTAAGTAAAATAAATATAATAATTCTGACTTGAGTAACAATTAGTGTTTGGGGTTTTTTTTTTAATTTTTAAATTGAGAATTTAACTGTTTGAAATCACAGTAATGGACAAAAGTTACTACTTGAAAAAGGGGTGTAAAAAGAAGCAAATGGTGTCATCACAGATCTGTTATTTTTTTAATCTGCCACAGAAAATTTTGTCAACTCTACAGCTCAAAATTTAAATAATATGCAAGAACATTGTAAAATAATAGTAGTTTTCCTTCTTTGGTGTGTAGTAATTAAGGTTTCAACAGAGCTGTAACAAAGTTAAAATTGCATAAATGAAATTTTTCTGGATTACCCTGCAGTTGCTTCAATCAATAATTAATGATATTCTAAATTCTACACTTCAATAGTAAAGGGTGGAATTTAGAATATCATTAAATATTGATTAAAGTCATTTCCTTGTGTAATTTATTGCATTGCTCCTGGAAAAGCAGAATTTTATTGCTTATTTGTAGGTTTTCAAGAAGGAATGGATAATTATTTTTAAATGTTTGCTATTCCCAAGGTTTCCCTTATTTCTGGAACTGTTGTGGCCAAGCCTGAGTAGGGAGCACTGACCTTGCTTTTATTGTTTTGGACAGTTTTGCCTCGAAAGAATTTTATCTCCTGTAAATTCCCTTCTCACATTGAAAGAAACTGCTTGTGAGAATCTTTATTTTTGCTTTTGGAGGGGTTTCCTGGGTGTTTGGCAGATTTTGAGCCTCAGGAGTAAGGACTGATCACAAAATAAAAGGAGGCAGCTTTGTCCAGAGCAGCTCCAGCCACTGAGGCTGCACCTTCCCTGCTTTTAAAAGTAATTTAGGCTCAACTTTCTGGATTTTAATGAATTTTATGAGTCTGTTGTAGGCAGTGCCTGGAATTGGCTATTTTGATTGAGATCCTGGGTTTGGGAGAGCAGATCTAAGGATATAATGGGATTATTGTGCTCTTTCTGTTCTCAGAAAGTTCCTTTTTCCCACTGGAAATGGCATTGCAGGAATTAATTCCCTCTGCTTGTTTAAGGAATAAGGTACAAGCAGCACTGGCATTCCAAAGATATGGAGAAATAAATACTGGGAAACCTGTTTCCATAGCAGTGGGAGCTTAGTGCCATTCTCAGGGTTTGGAAAAACAAAACTCAGGGCATGTGGGTGCTCAGATTTCCACCCCAAGCACCACAACTGTCCCTCTAAACTCAGAGTTCCAGACTGGCCTTTCTGGTTTAAAATTCCTCCCAATTCCTCTTTAGGAAATCCTGCAAATCACACACATTTTGAGCTCTGTTCAGGTGGGGTTTTCCTCATGAATAACTTTATTTTCCTCTTTGCAGGACTTTGCTTCCCGGGCTAAACTGGCTGTGCAGAACCTGGTGCAGAAGGTTGGGTTCTTTGGGATCCTGGCCTGTGCCTCAGTGAGTATTTCCCAGGGGCAGGGGGATTTATGGGCACAAACTGCTGCTTGGCTGTCTTGCCATGGAATTCTTTTTTGTTTGCAGCTTCTGTGATCTCTGTGGTGCTCAGGGAAACAAGATCTGCTGGAATTGTGTTATGATTTCTTTAGTTGTTGATGTATTTGACATTCTGGACATCCTCAGATCCAGAGGTGTGCATGGATTGGAGGGTGGAAAACCACCTGCAGGAATCCTAAACCACCTGCAGGAATCCTAAACCACNGGAGGGTGGAAAACCACCTGCAGGAATCCTAAACCACCTGCAGGAATCCTAAACCACCTGCAGGAATCCTAATTAGAGTGTCCATCCATTCCAATCCTCCCAAATCTGCTTTTTGGGTCGTTAGGAACCAGAGAGGGCAGAAAAAGGAAGCAAATTTCAGTCGTATGCTACAAACTGCTCATGGCTTTTTTAATCAAGAGGTGAAAGGAGCATCTCCAGTGATGCTATTTTAGTTTTTGAGTAGGATAATGCTCTTCTTTCAGAATAAAAAAATATATATATTGCAGGCTTAAATCTCTCTCTGGAACTGGTAGGAATGGTGTGCCTGTTCTTCATCCCACACACAAAACTGTGGGATGTGTTTGCAGGGAAGGGGGGAAGTGTGGGACCCCCCCCAGTCCCATTTTTCTGGAATATCCACAACATCACCCAGCTGCTGAGGTTTTCACTCCACTCTTGCCCAGCATCTCTTGGTTTCCTAAACTGTAAAGATGACACAGGTTTGCTCAAACGTGGGTCACCTGTGTTAGAATTAATCTGATTAGAGCTGCTGACATAAAGCCCCTGCTCACTAATCCTTTGAAATGTTCAGGGTGAAGTCATAGCCTAAAAGCTGCTCCTAAAATCCCCCCAGGCAGGAGCTCTGGGGAGCTGCTCCCTGCTCTGACTCAGGCCAGGGACACATCCCTGCCCCAGCTCTTCCCTGTCTCTGTCACCAGCACAGCTTGGAGGTGGCAGGGAGGAGAGACTGGGCAAGGTGGAGGAATGGAGAGTAGGAGGAAGGAGTTGGTAAACACCAGAGGTGGCTGTAAACACCCCGCAGTTCCTGCTTAGTAATATTTAAACATTTGTTTAACTTCTCCCCCACTTGTGCTGCCTTGCTCGGGCCCTGAGCTGCAGCTGGGCTGGGGGAGGGATGAGGATGCACCAGGGCTCACCTGGGGGTTTGTAAATTGTGCTCACACAACAACTGCAGGAGAAAGGGAGAGGTGGAAAGCTCCAGAGGCATTGGAAAAGCAGGAATGCAGAGCTGTCCCTTTGTGTGGCACCTCTGGGTGAGGAAGAGGAAGGACAGCAGCCCCCCATGTGTGCTCCTTGCATTTGGCTGTGTCCCCACAAGCCCAGGGACTTTGATTCAAGGCTTCTCTCTGCTCTACCAGGTGTCTCCTCTGCTTGCCTCCCTTGTAATTGTGATTTTCCTTCTGGATTTTAGGCAGAGTTTTATTTGATGTGTTTTTTATGAGTGGAGAAGTTGCTGGTGAAGTGGTAATGGCCCTCCCAGCTGTGGGTTCTTGTCTCTCAAGTGGTGGCTTCTAAATGCTGCATAAGAACACCATCAAATGGCAGTTAAAATTCTGCAAGTTTATCCAGTGAAGTCAACTGACTGTCATGTTGTTTAGTGGCAATAAGGAAGTCAGGATTGTCTGCAGTTTATTTCTATATAAAGGCAGCTCTGGGGAAGGAACAAAGCAAGAATCAGCCCTGAAGTTCCTCACTGTGACTTGTGAGAATTTGCCCTCTTGTCTTTGTGAGCTTTTTTTGGGGCAACTTTCAGTACCCAGCACAGAGAAAACCTTGCTGGCTGCTCAGACACCCTTCTGGGGACATGCTGAGTAACTCCTGCCCGTGGTGTGCTCAGAGGCACCCACTGCACCCCTGCCCCAACTCACTGCAGGCATTAAAACCTTCTGTGAACCAACAAAAAACCCCCCCAGAGCAACCAGGCAAGAAGAGCCTGGAGCCCTGGGGCAGCCTTGGCTCCCAGGAGCAGAATGTGGAGTCAATGATTGACCAGCTCCTGTGCCCAGAGCAGCTGCCCCAGGAGGGGAAGGAGCTGCTCAGGCACCGTTCCGGGCTGTGATTAGAGCCCAGTTCACATTTCTTCCCCTGCAGGTGCTCTGGTGGCTGCTCATAAATCTGAATTGCTGCTCTCCCAACAGCCCAGTCCAACCCGTTCTCACAGATTGGTGGCAGAGTGTCCTTTATTCCTTCCCAATCTGCACTCTTCATTTCTTTCTTGAAGTCACCAAACACCAGCAGTGCTGCAGTTTGTCACCCCAGTGCCACTCTGCTCCTGGGAGTGACCCTGCTCACACACTGACCCCGTGCTCCAGGCTGAGAGGGAAAGCTTGGAATTCAGATCTTTCCTTGGTTTCAGTTCAAAAATATTTTACAGATAGTATCACAATACCAAAAAGTCAGGCCAGCAGTTTAATAATAATAAAAAACTCTTTTAATTTTAAATGAAATGCATATGCTTAGTAAAATCTAATCAGTGCTTTTAAACTGGATACATATGACTGTAAATGCCAGTTTTTTAATGTAGTTTCTCAGCTGGAAATCACTGGGGATCAGTTGAAACTCTGACTTCCACGAGTGATGTGCTTGTCAGAGAGAAAATTTGATAAATCACTCAAAATGGCTTTGCTGTGGTTTCTGTGCATTTCACATGGAAAACTTTTCATTAGCTTTTTTCAGGATCCAGGGGTAAGGAGGGACCATGAGAATGGAATTGTCTGGGACATTGTCTAGCTGAATCCCAGAGACTGAAGTTATGTGGTGCGACATCAACGTTTTTGTAATTATTGAGACACAAGAGTTTTGGACCAAGTTGGAGAAGGGCAAAACTGTTCATTTTTCAAAATCTCAGAGTCTTGTCGTGTTCCTGTCCATCCAAATGTGTGCTGCAGTTCCTGAACCTCTTTCCCTTGCACTCCACAGATCCCAAACCCCCTGTTTGACCTGGCTGGGATAACCTGTGGCCACTTTCTGGTTCCCTTCTGGACCTTCTTCGGTGCAACCTTGATTGGAAAAGCCGTGATTAAAATGCACATCCAGGCAAGTGCTGCTGCCCCTCCCTCGGGGCTGGAGGGGCTGAAACCTTTCCTTCTTTCCCTGCCCTGTTCCACTGTGTTCCTTGAGAATGAATCCTGGAGTCTCCCTGCCCGACCCGAAGTAATGGAAATTAATTTGGTGCGAGGGATTTACAATAAAGGAGCTGCTGGGCTCCTCCAAACTGAGGCAAGTGAGTAATTTATAGCTGCTGACCCGCTCAGGAAATTGGTGGTTAGCCAAGGTATTTACCTATGGCCTTTACCAGACTGCCACTCGCAGTGAACTCGCTTTTTTGGTAACAAACACTCATTTGCACTTTGAAATGCCCTTTTTTAGCTCGGCGAGAAAACCCCGCCGAGCCCTGCGGGGGCTGGGCCGGCCCGGCTTGGGCGGATTTCCCGCAGTTTTGGGGCCGGGGCAGCGATTTTTTGGTGTCCCAGGTGGGTTGGGAAGGGCCTGGTTTTGATGGGCCCCGTTTTTCCTGCTCGCTCAAGGGCCGTGCCAGATGTGCTGAGTTTGACAATCCAGTTGTTTTCACAAAAATGTGGAGTTTTTGCTTGGAAGTGCGTCACCCTGGTCCAAGGAGAGATGAAGTTTGGATTCCCTGGAGGGTTTTCTGGTGTGGTCAGGGCTGTAGCATGAACTACGTCGCTGTGTTTGGGATGTTTTCAGCTGAGTTTGGGTTTTTGCAGTGCCTGTTGTTTGGAAATCTCTGCTGTGACTCCCATCAAAATAGCAGAAGCTTTTAGTACAAAATGATTCGTGTTACAGCCTCATCAAGCTGCTTTAAAATCTTTATTTTGCCCCTAAACATCAGCTTTTTTTTTTCTCCCCATCGTATTTTAAATGGTTCTTTTATTTTGCCCAGTGCTTAAACAGAAAACAACAAATAGATTTGGAAATTTTTCCTTTTCTCCAGCGTTTTCTCTACACTTGTTTTTGTATTATCTGAATTTTCTTCTGCTTTTAAATCCGTGTGTCGCTAAAATGTGTTCTGGCAGCCCAGAAAAGTGAAATAATATTAGATCAATATTCCTTTTATTATTTTAATTGCCTCGTTCAGCTACCACAGTGTTTGCTGTGTAATTTATAGTGCTCCACACTCAGATCCCATGTAAGTGAAAAAACATTTCCCAGTGCTTTGTACAGTTGGTAAATCATCTGATTTTGTAATAGGCTCAGCTTTTAGAATTCTCTTTTCCAAGCACACCCTTGTGCAATAGCCTTGATTTTTTGGAGTGATCTGGCTGGACTTGGAATTTAGGAAATGTGAGAGTCATGGAAAAGGCTTTTAATGTAATGTTCAGACAGGAAGTGAGTGACTGGTGCAGGGACTCCTTTTATATGACCTCCTGACTAAAATTATGTCAATTTAATTTATTTTTTTTCACTCTGATTTGAATAAGAACAACAACTAGTGTTAATGACTTTGCAGTTAGTAGGAAATGGAGAGTTATTCTGTTTTGTAAAATTCTATCAGATAAATCATAAACTTATTTCTTGTAAGGTTGAAATTGTATTTGAAGTTTGTCTTTTAATATGTTTAATAGCTGTTAATATGATTAAATATTATATTTGGAAATACAGCTTCATGGGTACAGGTTTGATTTTTGTTTAGGGGTAAAACTTGCTAGGTTAGATTCTCATATTTAATTCTACTCTGAGAAGTTGTTTTTATGAAGAGTTTTTAGATACATTTTGGATTAGGGTTAGGACTGTGATTATTCTGTTTTATCACAGTCTCACAGGTGCCCAAAGGCTCTTTCTTTGTTCTTCACTGAGTATTTTTTTGTTGTTTCTGCCTGAATCAGGGGACTAAGACACATTATTTCCCCCCTGTGTGATCTGGAAGGCCACTTTGTGCAGGGGCTGTGAATTTCTCTGGCTGTTTTTCCACTCAGACATTGTTGACGGAGTAAAGTGACCTTGAGCTTCTGGGAATGGGAGTTTGGGGAGGATGAGAATGGGCAGCACCAGGCTACAAAAACACAGCAAAAAATCCAAACTGTGAGAAAACAGAGGCAGAAAGTGAGCAGCTTTTTTTTTTTTTCTCTCCTGTCTCTTTTTATTTTTCTGAGGAGAACGTTGGAAAATAAAGAGGAGAGGAGGGAAAGCTGGGCAGGAACATAAAGTGTCCCCCTTTGTGCTTCCCCTGGGCTCTCTGTGACTGCTCTTTTCCCTCCCACAGAAACTCTTTGTGATTATCACCTTCAGCAAACACATCGTGGAGCAGATGGTGGCCCTCATCGGGTGAGTAATTCCCCAGCTCAGTAATTAATACCTGCACCCATTAAGTGGAAAAATACTGGAGGAGGCAGCTCAGGTTGTGCTGAGGTTGTGCTTTGTTCCAGGCTTTGCCCCCACACGGGTTTGGGTCTCTCTTGCAGCTCCTTCCCCCAGTCCTTGGAGGGTTTTTGCTGGCCCTGAAGCTCAGGGTTGTGGGATCAGCACTGAGCCTTCACCCCAAACCAAGATTCAGCTCTTCCACTCCCAGGTCCCTGCATTTATAGCTGCAGAGGGGATGTTTGCCCAGGGTTTTCTGCAGTGCTGTAGTGGAATCCTGTGGCAAAAAAATAGAGAACATTTATAGAAAATCGTATTTATAGAAAAAAAATCATAGAATTCTGTGATTCCATGTGAAAAACCTGAGATTTTATACAGTGTTCCAGCTTGACAATAAACATCCTTCTTAACTGGAAGTACCTTATACATTTACAACATCAAATCACTCCTAAAACATCAGAATGAGAAATTTGGTGTGTGCATCCTGATCCCCATTCTGTTAAATTTGGTAGAAATGGATAAAGTGTCCTGATTTTGAGAAGGTTTGTTTGGGTTTTTCTAAACTAAAATTAACCCAACCTAATTTAAATCCATAAAATAAGTTTTTAAGGTGTTCCTGCTTTTCCAAGGTTTCTTCTCTGGGCAAATGGATATTTGCCTGCCCAAAGTGTAATAACTATTTTCACATAAAAGCCACACTCCTCAAGAAAAGTTTCAGGGGAGGAATGTCTGGAAATAATTCCTTCTAAAACAAAACTCCCAGCAGTGATGCTGTACAAAGAAAAGGAGTGTCAGAAGAACGTTGCAGGGCATTTCACAGATGAAACAAATCCTGCCTTCATTATTCCTGAGCATCTGCTCTGTACCAAAACTCAGAATTAATTTGTTGCTGTGAACATTATTTAAAAAAAAAAAATAAAAAGGGAGGGAGAGAGAGAAATGTGGCTTCTTTTAAGCATCTTGAGTTTTTCTCAGCATCAGTCACTCCAGACAGTTTGATCTGCCTCTAGCTCAGGTACATTTCCAAGGATTTACTCTCCTGTGGATGCTTTGAGCCAAACCCAGTAGATTTTTCCTACTTCATCTGTCTTGGAGATAATTTTGCATTGAATTACTTCGAATGCATTCACAGGAGCTCTGCTGGATTGGGGTTTTATTGGAGGGTTGATGTCAGAGTTAAAAAATGTTCCTGGGAGACAGTGAGATTTTTGGAATGTCCCGGTACCCTTGACTTTTCTCAAGCTGTCTCCAGCATTACCTCATCAATTTCTGTTAGAGGGGAGCCTCAAACATGTTAAACAATACCTTGCCCTAAAAGCCCTATTATTGAACTAAAACAGAGCTCTGTTTAATGGTCAGTAACTTTATTTTAATCAAATTCTGTCCACCACAATGACTTTTAGACTTTCTTTGTCTGGGCTGTTGCTCTTAAACAATAGGAAATATCTGAGCACAATAGCTGAAAATAATGAACATAGTGATAGCCAGGATAAATGGAACCTAGACAGAAGATTAAGTTGTGAGATAAAGCCTGAGAATATCTGATTTTATAAGCCAGGGAGATTTTTCTTGACAATTTTGTGATTTTTAGTCCAAAAGCAAAACTGATTCATGTGCAGACCTTGTTCTTTATTGTCACTGGATGCTGCTGGGTCCCTCACTGAGCCATAACCAGGCTGCCTTAATATCATTTAATTTGATTTTACAGTTTTGTCTAGGTCTCCATTACAAACAGATCATAAAATACTTCTTCCATTCATTAAATTAAAAAAGGAAACAGAAAAGAAAACGTGGCAGGAAATTAAGAAGCTGTTTGCAGAAAACTTTAAATTTTTGTAGAATTTTTTGGTGGGAGCTGGAGAACAAAAACAGGACAGAGGGTGAGTGGTGGCAACAAACCTTGCTGGGAAGGAGGGAGATCAGCTGGTTTGAGAAGCTGGGGTTGGTGTGAGGTGGAAATCCAAGCTGAGGAGGCTTTCCAGAGGTGCTGGAACTCACTGGGGCTGGGAGTTACCAAATGCCTGCAGTTCCTGCTCTGAGCTGTTTTGTTTTGTTGGTGCCTCAGTGCTGGGAGAGGATCCTGCTCTCCCCTGAGCTTTGCTGAGGGAAGATGCACTGGAGGAGTTCTGTGTTCTGTCATTTCAACAAGAGTTTATTGCTGATTTTATTCAAGTATTTCATTCTTGTGTGTGTTGTGGGGGTTTTGGCTCCTCAGTCCTTTCCATTCCTGGTTTTTACCTGCAGCTGCAGGGCTGTTTGTGAAGTCACACCTTGCTTCAGAGCAGGGTGATGTTTTCTGGGAAGTGGCAGTTTTAAGTGTGGATTAAGAATTGCCAGAAAACTACTGAAGAAGTAGTTCTCAAAGCACACAGCATCCACTAAACTGTGAACATCCATTCTGGTGGGAAATGGTTAGAAATTAAAAAAAATCTACATTTTGGTAGGAGAAATCCCACCCTGCACAGATTCCCTCTGGCTGTGGGTAATGGTGAGCTGGGCTGGAGTGTCTGGGATTGTTCCTGCAAGAGGTGCTCAGCTCCAGGGGTGGATCCTACAGCAAAAGCAGTGAATTCCTGCCTGGAAATCAGAATCCCAGAATGGTTTGGGTTGGGAGGGATCCTAAAGCTCATCCAGTCCCATCCCACACCTTCCTCTGTCCCAGGCTGCTCCCAGCCCTGTCCAGGCAGCCACAGCCTCTCTGATGCCTTGTTACTTCTGAGAGACTCATCTGTTCAGTTAATGATTAGTTAATTCAGTTATTATTCAGTTAATTCAGTGAATAAACTGATTGGGAGTTAAAACAGAAGCCAGTGAGATTTTGCTACTTTGATTTTTAAGTCTCTTCTCGTGGCTGTTACCTCTGAGAATTCAACAAACTGCAAAATCCACCCAAAAATATCAGTGCTCCTGCAGTGTCCTTAACCCAGTGGTTTTTGTGGGACAGCTTTCCACCCTTCCCAGCTCTGCAGGGCAGTGGGAGTGATTGCACAGCTGAAAAAAAAGCAGTTTTTTGGTCACAGGTACTGGAAGTGTTGCCTGGACAAACCAGTTTGCTGCTGTTTCTTGTGCCATAATTCTTTGCTTACAACTTAATCTCAGTTGATGCTGGTAAAGGGAGCGTGGTGTTCCTTTCACCAAAAAAGCACAAATGAGATCATGGTGACTGACTGAGGCAGCTGGAAAGTTTGCTTAAAGATTGTTGGGGTTTTTTTTTAGTCAAAAATAATTTACAATACAGGTTGAGGTTTTATTTCTTTAGAACACAAGGCAGGGAGTGATGAAGGGACAAACAGAAATCTTGTCCTGGGGTGGGAAGAGAGTGGCTTCACAACCTCCTGGGCTGAATTTTGGAAGGTTAAACCAATTCCCCTGCCACTGTTGGTTCAAAACTCACCAACCTTCTTGCCACAGGCACATCAGAAACCTGGGGGATGTGTCCTGATCACAGCACAGCAGCTCCACACAAAAATGGCTTTAGTGCCCTGAAAGGGACACACATGTGGCTGAAATTTGAGGAACTTTGGTGTTGAAAGTTTTCCAGTGGATCACAACAGAATTAGAGGAGTTTATTTGCAAAAGGCTTGAAGGATTTAACTCTGAATAAGCAAGGGCTTATTAAAAAAAAAAAAAAAAAAAAGGATCTTTGAAAAGCAAGCAGAAGTTTCCTTCCAAAGAGCAGCAGTGAGCAGAGCTGAGGACAGGCAGGTCAGGGATGTTGCAATTGCTAATTTTGAAAGCTTTGACTGAACATAACAGAATGTCCCAAGGAAGAAAAGCCCTGGAGCCTCCTGGGCTGCCTTGGCCATTGGAGCATGGCTCAGGTGGGGACCACGTCACACCTGGGCCCATTGCAGCTTTGTAACCTCCACCAAGATCTTTCCTTGCCTCATCTCATAAAGCAAATGGAGCTGCCAAGGGGCCTTTTAACCCCAAAGCCTTCCTGTTCATCCTGACCATAAAGCAGATTCATTTTCTACAATTTCAGACCTCTGGGCTCAGAAAACAGCTCAGCTGCAGAGCTGTGCTGAGGCTGGGGGTAGTGGTGGGAGCTGGGGGCTCTGGTTTGGCTGGAAAGGGAGCTAGGTTCAGCTTTGGGAAGCCTCAGGGTTCAGGTTTTGGGATGTCTCAGCTCCCAGGATTCAGGTTTTGGGATGTCTCAGCTCCCAGGATTCAGGTTTTGAGCAGCCCCAGATTTCTCTAAACTTAATCCAGGTTTTGGATAGCCCCAGCTCCCAGGGTTCAGATTCTGGGTAGCCCCAGATTTCCCTAAGCCTAACCCAAGTTTTGGGCAGCCCCAACCCCAGGTTTCTCTAAGCCTAACCCAGGTTTTGTGCAGCCCCAGGTTTCTCTAAGCCTAACCCAAGTTTTGGGCAGCCCCAGCCCCAGGTTTCCTTAAGCCTAACCCAGGTTTTGTGCAGTCCCAGCTCCCAGGGCTGAGTCAGGCTCAGGCTGAGCCCCTCTGAGTCACTGCAGGGTCGTGCTGGTGGTGGTGGAGCCTCGGGGAAATGGATGGTTTAAATACTGTGAGAATCTTTATCAGCACAGGAAATGACAGCTCATTAAAATACTAACCGTTGAGCCAGTTTAGATCACTGTCTGGAAAAAAATTAACCATTGAAGGCTCAGAGGGCTCACAGGAAGAAAGGTGCCCTGTTGAGACAAGGGACACGTTATGCAAATGAATCAGCTTTGTTAATTGGCCAGTGGCATAAAAATATTTCCACTGGAATCTATTTTTCAATGGTTTTTAAAATACCTGACGTCCAGAGAAGTCGATACCAACGTGCTGGAGTGAAACTTCTGAGGGAGGGGTGGCTAAAACACCCTAAAGCAGTAAAATACCCAAATTCGGTGCCTGTTCCTGAATGTTTTATTGCTTTGGAGCTGCAGGATGGATTTTTCTTGTGTTCTCACACAAAAAAATATAGAGAAATGGGGATAGAGAAATGGGAATCTCGTACAATTGGTGTTGATGTTTAATGATTGTTTAATGGCGTTTTCCATAAATGTTGGGAAGGTGAAAGCCTTTGCCTTCCCCCTCTGGCCTGGCTGTCAATAGTCCCGTTGAAAGAGATGATTTAAAAAGAGCTGAAGGTCCGGGCAGGGAGGAGCCCATCCCAGCACGTTCCCTTTCTTTGTGGGATCCTTCAGTGCCACTTCCCTCCCTTCTCTGCAGCAGGAGGTAATCCCTGGCCTTGGGCAGGGACAAACCCACGGGGATTTGCTGCTGCTGTGTCAGAGCTCTTCCCTGCTGTCTTCGTTTGGTGCCATTTCCCAAAGGATCTTTTTTGTTTCTCTGGCTGTTTCAGCCCCAAGACCTGCTGGTGTTTGCCCCGAGTGTGTGGAGAGTGAGGGAAAAGGGATTTTCCAGGCTGAGGGCTGTGGATATTGGAGGGATTATCCACAAAGTGGGGCCGTGACTCAATATTGCATCACCTTCCCCAGGTGTGTCCAGCCTTGTTTGCACCTTCTGTTCCCCCACAGGGCTCTGGTTTCCCTCCAGGTTAGGATTTCTGGGATAAAATGAAATGGAATTAAATAAACTCCCGTGTTTGTGATCCCCCCCAGTGCTCCCAGTCTCCTGAGGGGATGGATCCCAGTTGTTCACAGGGCTCAGAATCTCGGGCTGCACTGAGGTTCTCATTCACATTTTTATTTCCATCAGGATCAGTTCAGGAACAGCTCAGGGTTATTGATCAACTGCTTCAGCATCACTTGGTGTTCGAGGCCTCTAATAAATGGGAAACTTCCATAAACTTCCAAATTTTCATTCGTGAAAAATCATGGGTTTGTTCCCAAAATTGGAGTCTACAGTGGCAGCTGCTTTTTTTTTTTTTTTAAAAAACACTTGTGAATTGTAACATTTCCCTCTGGAAAAGTGAACAAATATCCAAATGTGCTTTGATAAAGTGGGAATTTGATATCTTAACTGAGGGTGTGACAGATTTTTTGTGAGATATTGGTGCAATGACCCTGAGGGGCAGCATTTGCTAGAGACCTGTACTTCAGGATTTAGCAGAGTTGGAATTAATTCCCTGAGTGTTCCCGACCTCTCAAAGCACAGGCTGAGAGATTTCAGTCACTCAAGAGCAACCTATGCTCCTAAAGACTTTATAAAATGAAATTATGCCTTTGAGAAGTGTAAATATAATAATAGTAATATAGTTATAAATAAGTATTTTTAATAATAGTAAAAATTCAGATGACTGGAGTATCAAAAAACTTCCTACTTTTTGTAAACTGGCCCAGGGAAAACACAATTTTTTCTCCTCTGGGTTTGGTGTTTCATCCTGTTGCCTTTGGTAAAAATCTTTCTGTACTTCCATGGATTCTGTTAAAAAGATTTAAAGTTTCCCAAAAATCATTTAACCACCAGTGAAAGGCATTTGAGGTGCAACTGTTGACAGTTGTTCTTGGAAAAGTAAATTAATACATTTAAACTCAGATTTGCTGTACCTGGACTGGATGTTTTTGGAGTCAGGCTCTGCAGGGTCTTGGTGTAATTTTTAAAATAATCCTCAAGCAACTTTGCTGAATCTCTTCACGTGGTGCTTCAAACAGATGGGAAGTTTTGTTTTATTTGTTGGAAAAAGAGCTTTAGAATTTGTCTTTCAGATAGAAATTGTAGCTCTGAGTTAAAAAAAAATAAAGTGCATCTGTTTAGTTACAAATAGCAGGTAATTGTTCTGAAAACAGACACCAAGAGTGTTTTTTCAATGAATCCAAATTTTTTATGGGTGTTTCTGTTGTGGAATTAGAATGGAAATCATGGTTTTGACTGAAATGTTATGATTTTAGTGAATTCAGGATTACCAAAGGCTACTGCAATTTTGGGGAGCTTGTTCTCAATTTCAATTCCATTTAACATTAAAACAATTAAAAATTCAGCAGACAATCAGAATGAATCCAAACGAAAACTTAATATTTAACATTAAGGGTTTCTAAACCAACTTCTGAATCAGAATTTCCCCTTCCATTTTCTCGATTTCTCAAAGACAATGGGTTTGATTCCCGAAGGAACACGGAGGGAATTTGGTTTGGATTATTCCCGGGTTATCTTCCAGCATCTCCCTTCTCCAGTCCTGTGAAATTTGCGGTTTTTTGGAGGTGCTGAGTGCAGGAATTGTGATGCAGATTTGGCCCCTTTGCCCGGGCCCCGCCTGCTCCCACCCGGATCCCACAAAACTCATCCCCAATTTTCCTCCTCCTCGGATCAGCACCGAGGGAACTCTGAGGTTTGCAGGGACACAGAACTCACTTAACTCTAATTACATTAAATCATTTTAAAGATTTTTTTTTTTTAGATTTTAGATTATGCCTTTGGATATCAGGTGGCACATAACTGGGTGATTAAATGATTTAATCTTGTCCAGAAAAGCACCAGTAACTAATACTGTGCTGCCGAGAAGGGATTTCAAGAATTTAATGTGGATTCCTGATTTTCTAGGTTTTTCTCTGCTTTTTTAACTCCTTATTTAAATCTGTGCACTTCTTTTTTCAGAATTAAAGTTTTTACAAATGTACGAAAAATAGGATCTGAGGTCCTTCATTTAGGATCCCGCAGTTCTACAAAATTGCTTTGATAAAATTAATTTTGTGCATTTAATTAATAGTAGTGCCCAGGAAGGGAAATAAAAAGTGAGTTATTTAGTGAGAAAATTTTTGAAATATTCTTTTGATGCACCAGGAGCTCCTCAAGGCTCTGAACTTGTGTTTCATGTCTTTGTTCTGTGGTTTAATTCCATTCGGGGCCTGACGGAGTTCAGCTCTCAGTGAGGAACGGAGTCATTCCAACACCACCCTGTTAATCATTGACCCCTCATCATTTAAATATCCCTCATTTCATAATCATGCAGAAGTTCAAAAGTAAACCATTACCTTGCAGTCGCTCCTCAGGGCTCCCAAGAATTGTTTGAGAAAGAAAAGAAACCTCAGAATGTCCCCGATGTTCTGAGGGTGACTCGTCCCCCGGGCCCTGGGAGAGCTTTTCCCAGGAATATTCAGTGCTGAGGCACCTCTGGAACACCGGGAATGCTTTGGAACATTGACACATCTTGTGTAAAATGGATAAAGGACGTGCTTTGGCCTCCACAGGTTGATTGTTGTTGTTTTTTTTTTTTTTTCCCAGAATTTTTACCAGTCCGGGCACAGAGTTTCCTCACCCGGTGGTGAATCACGGGGGAAGCGACCTTTTGCTGGGAAATGGGTTCAAAAAACCTCCTTTGCCCCTGGCCATGAAGGAAATAAATAGATTTACTGGAGGAGAATGAGACACTTTGTTTCGGGCTTTTCAGAAATTCCTGAAATTAGAAAGCTGTTATTTTTTAATTGGGCTTAGGCCTGGAAAAGGGAATTTGGTGTCAGAGCAGGAGGCTGAGGGGAATTGTTGGAGCCACTGGGAGAGAGGACAATTGTCCAACTCCTTGGTGTACACCTGGTGTAGCTTGGCTCTGAAAGGTTTTACCAAACCCTCCCTGGAGTAGCAGCAGGAGTAATGGATTTAATAAATGCAAATAATTAACATTTAGGTGAATTTTTTAATATAGAAGACCACAGTGATTTCTTTAAAATTAAACAAAAATCAGAATTTCCCTTCTCTTTGCAATTCAAGTGGTCAGTAATGAGGAATTAGGACGGGGTGGATCCAACTCTGGGAATGTTCTCCCTACACAGCTCAGGCCGTGGGGTTGCTGCTGATCATTTAGAATTTATATCTGAATTTAGGGAGTTTTATAATGTAGGAGAACACAGTGATTTCTTTAAATTTAAACAAAAATCTTCCTTTCTTTTTGCAATTCAAGTGGTCAGTAATGAGGAGTTAGGATGGGTTGGATGCAACTCTGGGAATGTTCTCCCCACACAGCTCAGACCCTGGGGTTGCTGCTGATCATTTAGAATTTATATTTGAATCTGGGAAGTTTTATAATGTGGAAGAACACTGTGATTTCTTTAAAATTAAACAAAAATCAGAATCTCCCTTCTCTTTGCAATTCAAGTGGTCAGTAATGAGGAGTTAGGACGGGGTGGATCCCAACTCTGGGCATGTTCTCCCCACACAGCTCAGGCCGTGGGGCTGCTACTGAATCATTTAGAATTTATATCTGAATTTAGGGAGTTTTATAATGTGGAAGAACACAGTGAATTCTTTAAAATTAAACAAAAATGAGAATCACCCTTCCCTTCGCAATTCAAATGGTCAGTAATGAGGAATTAGGACGGGGTGGATCCCAACTCTGGGCATGTTCTCCCCACACAGCTCAGGCCGTGGGGTTGCTGCTGATCATTTAGAATTTATATTTGAATCTGGGGAAGTTTTGAAGGGTTGTGACCATTCTGACCGGGGTTTGTGTCTCTGCTAAGCAGGATTTCAGGAGAAGCTGCTGAGGGCCGAGGGCGCTCCGGTTCCCGGGTTTTGCAGCTTTAGGACGGAGCTGTTGGCGGGGCTTTGTGCGGGCCCAGAGCCGGGCCCGGGCCGGGGCAGCGCTCGGGGCCGCTCCTTTGTTCCTTTGTTAATGCCGGCTCGGGGGAGGCGCTCCAGGATCGCTCCCGCATTCTTTTTGGGAAGGGATGACGCACGGATTGTCCTAAAAAGGACTTGGCTGGGCAGAGGGGCCGGCTCCGTGCGGGAGAGGGGGCGAGGCTTGGGCCGAGCAGTTTCTTTTTTAACCGAGGGATGACACAAGCCCCAGTCATTTCCTCATTAATCGGTTCAAACCAGTTCTTACAGGAACTGCCGCTGATAAATGTGGGACTTCTCCGAAGTCATTCATTGGGTTCTCAGCGCTGCTGCCTCCCAGGAAATGCTCCGGCTCCCTCCTCTCTTCCCAGCGCTGGCTTGCTCAGAAAGATTTTTCTTTTGAAGCGCTTTTTGAGGATCTGGGGAAATGCATCCCTCCTGAAGTATCAGATCAAAAGATGAAATGTGGTTTATTTCTGTTTGCTCGAGTAGCTTCGAGTTCCCTGCTGAGCTAAGGCTCAGCCTGAACTTTGTTCTGGTTAGGTAAAGTGGTAAGTTTAAAAAAAAAAATGTTTTTTGTTTTTTTTTTTTTTTCTCCCCTATTTTGTCTTGTTCTCTGGGATGAACTTTCCATCAGTGCTATTCCGAGTATAGGTCCTTCTCTTCAGAAGCCATTTCAAGAATATTTGGAAGCTCAGAGGATAAAACTTCACCACAAATCCGACGGTGCTGTGCCACAGGTAAGACCCTCTTTGCCTCCCTCCCTCCCCGCCTCACTTTTCTGTTTCCTGCCTGTCTTAGACGTGTAGTTTTTACAAACATAACTCCCCATTCTGTTTATCAAAGATCTGCACCGACCCAGGGAATAGATAAAAATCTCATTTTAAAAGCAACCTGGGAATTAAAAATATAAATTGTGTGCTTCTGGAGATCAATCCTTTAGAGAATAAATGAAAGTATAAATCAAAACCGGTGGCTTGTCTTGCCTCTGCATGAGCTGCCTCTTTGGAAAGTTTAGTTTGAGGAGAAAAGATTTGCCTTTCCATGTGAAATAGTAACTGAGCAGCACCGATGCTTCAGAAGCCGGTGGGATCTAAGGCTCAGTGGACAGTAAGAGAAATAAAATCCCTAAGCCTTTAGTCTTTGAAAGGAAAAGAAATTACAGCGTTTGGGGCAGGTACCAGGGGCAGAAGTGTCCTTTGATACAGAAAAAAGTATTTAAATTTTTTTAAAAGCATTTTTTTAAACTTACCCTGAATTTTCTCTGGGACAGAGCAACCTTGACATGAAATTCTTGAGGCTGCTGAGGCATTTTGAGATAGAACCCCTGAATCCAACTCACATTTCACGTGCAGCTGTTGGAAAAGTCCCTTTGCCGGTTTCTTACCACAAAAGAGTCAGGAAATGTGCAGTGATTTCTGCAGGGGTTTGTGAGCAGAGCATTGCTGCCCTCCTTTGACAGAAGGCACAACTTGAGAATTCCCGTGCAAAACGCTGCGAGTGGCCCCGGAACTCCCAGGGACACCAAAGAGTGGGATCCTAATGAGGAGATAACCCAGAAAAGGCAATTCAGGGAAAAAAACCACATTGTTAACCAACGACCTTGTTGTTTTCTTGGCGAGGAACGTGACAGGGAGTGACAGGCAGGGGCTGCTAATTCCGAACTCCACGAATTGTTAGCGGAGCCCAAACAATACTGGGAATAATAAATCACTTTGGGAGCACACTGGGAATGAGCAGGGATTGGTCATCTGCCCGCCGGTGCATTTGGCAGCCACTCGTGCATTGTGTTTCAAGGG
This sequence comes from Trochalopteron elliotii, assembly GCA_024734555.1. Classification (NCBI taxonomy): domain Eukaryota; kingdom Metazoa; phylum Chordata; class Aves; order Passeriformes; family Leiothrichidae; genus Trochalopteron; species Trochalopteron elliotii. The sequence goes on along the minus strand of JANPWX010000093.1, from coordinate 656,554 downwards.
ACTGAAGTCGGTTTTTGCAGAGGGACCTGCAGGAATCCCGTCAGCTCACACTCGGTTCCTGGCTTTAATTTGATTATTGCAGGATAAAGACACGGTCAGGCTTTCTCCCCTTTCACCCAGAACTCTCCGTTGTCCTGTCCACTAATCTGCATTCTCCTCCTCCTTCTGTTTTGTCTCTTCAGGGGGAAAACTGGCTATCCTGGATATTTGAAAAATTGGTGATTGTCATGGTTTGTTATTTTATCTTATCTATAATCAACTCCATGGCCCAGAGCTATGCCAAGCGACTGCAACAGAAGATGTACTCGGAAGAAAAAACCAAATGAGCTTGGAAAAAATGGGAAAAAACCCCTCAGGATGGGTTTTGGCAGACACGAGAAATGACACATCTTTTCATATGTTTAAAAAACAGCATTATTCAAAAGGGGGGAAAAATTTTAACATCAATTTTCAACTCTTAACAAGTATTTTTTGTTTGATTTTGAAAGTAATTTGGATATTGGAGCAACGGTTTCATTGACAAACTTATAAATGTTACGGTAAGGTGTAAATGAGTCTGGGTTGTGTTTTACAGTTTGGACAATGGGATGTTAAATGGACTTTAACACTATCGTTGTCCATACAGATTACTTCCAAGACTGATGATTTAATCCTCTCCATCTCCTGATTTAAGTTCAGACTGACCTGAGGGTAACATTTTCTTTTGAGGGGTGGCAGGTTTGCTTTTTTCCATAAGTTTCTTGACCATGACAATGTAAATAACTGAGTGCAGGTCGGGTACAAAGTGTTGCATGTCCCTCATGGTGAGGCTGTTCCGTCTGAATTCCCGGTGTCCCATTGCATTGCACGCTGGAAAAGCCACCCTCTCCATGGTGTTAGCAGAGATGGTTGATGTCAAAATGCTGAAGCCAACGTTTTTTATTCTGTATATTTAGAATGAAGTTAAGATAAAAAAAACTTTATAAAGTCATCTTATGATCATTCCAGAATTTCTTGTGTCAGTCTTTTTAAGCTGTTTCTTTTCCTCTCTCACTTCTGGATGCTCTGTGCGTGTTTGCTCATCCTTCCTGCACTAATGGTGCTCAAACCCTTCGTTCTATTTATGTTGTTTTGTTCTTTTTTTGTTCTTTTTTCTTCAGAACTTCTTGCTTAGCAAAGGGAGGAGGAAGGCCGTGCCTTGCTTGAAGCACAGTCACTGCTTAAATAGGTTAAACAGAGAACAAGATTGGTTATCCTAAATTCTGCTCAGGTGTTGGTCCCTGAGCCCGGAACTGTGGGCAGTGGAGGAGAAGAGAGGGGGAAGAGTTCAGATTGCAGCTGAAAGCAGATTTTGTGTCTACCCAGTAATGGTGCAGAGAGCTTCAGAGAGCCTTTAACCTCATGCTTTCAAAGTCAGACTTGTTCTGGTCAGAGCTGCCAGTTCAGATGTACAGACCACAACTGATTTTAAAACGGCTCTTTTCCCTCCTGAGTGCCTCAGTCCCCGCTGCTGCTGTACCTGCCTTGCCCTGATCACTTGTGAACCATCGTCTTTTACTTTTATCCTGGGGGCGTTAAGCACCAAGAATGAATTAATTTGCCTTTCTAACGAGCGTTCTCAGGAGGTGGCTGAGCTGCTGCTTGGCTTATCTTAGGCTGCTCCTCCTTGGGGGCCAGGTGGGGCAGGGCTGGAGGCAGGAGAGCTGTGTGGGAGCTGTTGGGTTGAGCGTCGTGCCATGCCATGGCTGTACCATCCTGTCGGATAGCTTATCAGACTGATGTTGACTGTTGGATCTCATGGCAACAACAGTCGGTAGGCTGTCTGACATTTTGGTATCTCTCATCTGACCGTGCCTCATCCATCCCCCGCCGTTCCCATTGAGCATCAGCAGCGCTCCGTGTCTGTGGTGGGGCTGGCAGTGAGCTCCCAGTGCAGGACAAAGCCCTTGTGGAGCTTCCCCTGGGCGGGGCTGAGGTTTGTACCCATTCTTTTGGCTTCACAGGGAACTCCAGGCAGTGCTGGGAGCGCCTGGGGAGGGTTTGCATGGACTCAGCAGGTTCAGTTCCAGTATCTGGAAGTGCCAGCACAGGAGTTGGTGTGGGGGAGTTGCAAGCACAAAGTCTGTTCAGCTGCTCCTGGTGATGTTTAAAAGTTGAACAAGTATTGAAAAGTATTTATTAAATCTTCCCATTAATACGACCTTTGACAATAATGTCACAAAGAACTTGTTCTGGTACAATTCCAAACCCCACAGCTCTGTTTGGAACTTCACCTTTGCAGTCTGGAACCCGTCACTGTTGGACTGGATCATCTCAGAGTTCCATTTCCCCTCAGGACACTGGGTCAGTGACAGCCCAGACCACTTCTGGTCCCCAAATCTATCACCTGAGGGACACAGGTGTTTATTAACCTCTCACACTGCTGGGAGGGGACAGCATTGATGCCATGCTGGGGTCCCTGTGTCCTCTCAGGTTGGACTTAGGATACTGCAACAATAACTAAAAGAGAAAAAAAAATCCCTTTTTCCTTGAGCCTGAGCCAATAAACTGCACATTTCTAAATGCTTTAGAGGTCTCCTTAAAATTCTGCCTCTTGCCTGCTGGAAAACCAGAAGGAAAACTGAAAGTTTTCTCCCACTTTTGGTTCAATATGTTTACATTTATGTAGTGTGAAATATATATATATATACATATATATTGTTCTTCAGCTTGTGTTTCCATGTGTCCATTCCAATAAGCTCTGCTGTTATTTTGAAGTTTTCTAACACTATTTAAAGAAGGAAGTGATCGTTCTACCTGGGAGATAAGACTTGGTAAAAGGTAAAAAAACCCTAATAATAGAGACAAAAGTGACACAAAGCTAATGAGATTTGCAATGGATAGTTTTATGCTTAAATAAACAAAGAAATAACGTTTCCCAGTGTTTATTTCAGCTGGATTGTTTCCATTCTCTGTACTGAAGTCTTTTGGTAACACTGTGACATTTGCTGTCCCAAACATTCTCCAGTGTGAACACAGAAGATAATTCAGTTGCATTTTGTGCCTTCAGAGAAAGACTCAGCCTTTAGCATTTGACCTGAAAACATGGATTTTGCTCCCTTAACCCAAAGTTTCCTTTCCTTGCACACATCTTCATTACACATTGGAAGCAGTCAGTCAGTTCAGTGTGCTGGGGACAAATCCAAAGGGAGCTCTTGCAAGAGGAACAATCTTGGCACAAATCCCTATTTTTAGGGATCCCTAACTGCTGTTTCTTGCAGTTAAGACACTAAATAAGGTATCTTGCTTGCTTTTTTTGGGAATGACTGAAAATCACATGGAAGTAACAGTCCTGTAAGAACAACTGATGACTTTAATGTGACAGAGGTGGGTTTTTTCAGTCTCTTATTTGTGAAACAAGGTCAGGTAGGGCTTTCCCTCTTCTTTCTGGGAGGGTTTTGCCTCCCCACAGCTCTGAGGGCACTGAGAGGTGGCAGTGCCCCAGCAGGCAGGAATTGTTGGTGTAAGCAGAGCTCAGGCCACAGTGAGCCAGGTCAGGTCAAACCGTCCTGTTCCAGCCTCACATCCCTCAGGACAGGAAAGCTGCAGTCCCTGTCCTGGAGTCCTTCCCTCCCTGCCAGTGTTTCTGTTCCAGCAGCTCCCTCACAACTCCCCCAGCTGCCTGTTCCTGCTAAAAGATACTTGTCACTAACACTTGACAGTGGCTTGATGCTGTTCCAGAAAGTCCTTCCCTGCTGTGCTTTTGGCCTTCATGATTTGATTTGTTACAATCATCCTCCCTCTCGCTGCAGGCACTGCAAAGTGCAGGCACAACACTCTGGATGTTTCCCTGATTATCAAGCAGAAATATTAGTGAACAAAATTGATGGCAGGTGTAAAGATAAGTGGGGTTGGGTACTTTTTTGAGGTAAATATCATGGATTTTCTTTGAAACACAAAGGTAAAAAATACTTTGTGATCAGCAGTTAAAGGGCTGAATGTAGATACAGGTAAAGTAATTGGAAGGACTCTTCTGAGATTTAAAATTCTGCTTTTTTCGCTGTAAATGTGGTTGGATTATTGGAGGAGAAGGAGGAACAGCAATAAAACAGTGAGGATTTCACCCAGCTCTCTCCAGACTGCAGCAGCTGGTGCAGTGTGGGAGTGGGAGGAGATCCTGCTGGGCAGGCGAGGGATCAGTGCTGGGTCTCTGTAACCTCGGCAGGGGGGAGTGGAGCAATCCCTGTCCCTGTGAAACACCTCTGGGGAGTTCAGATCTGAGGGAAACGTTTGTATTTGCTCTTGCAAAGTCATTTTTAGAAAGATTATGCTGAAAAACTCTCTGAGCCGGCTGTGACTTCGTTGATTCAAGTGCCTAAAGGAGGGCAGTGAAATGCTGGCGTGAATTTCTTTACACATTTCACCTGTTTATTGATGCATCCACCCGGCCTTTGTGAAAGGCAGCAGAACATTGTTCTGGCAGTGGTGGCAGAGGGAGAGGCTGGAACAACCTGGGTCAGTTGTCACCAGAGGGGAAGGAGCTCAAACAAAAACTCACCGTTGTTATGTCACCTCCCAGCAAACGGGGAGAGCCCTGCAGTCAGTGACTGCTTGGAATGTGTTAAGAATTCAGGAAAAAAAATGGTATTTTGGTAAAAAAAAAAGATGATTACTACCGTGTTCGAATTGGGTGAAGAGGCTGTTGAGGCCACTTAGTTCGTTCACTGCTGGTGGTGTCCAGGTGTGGTGAAACAAAGGTGCAAATGTGAACCTGTGGAATGGGCCCAGCTTGGGTTTCGTTTGCTTTAGCACTGCCCTTTGTTGTACTGAGGAGGTTTTATTAATTTATTATTATTATTATTGTTATCCCTGGAGTGAGTCAAAGAGCAGTGAATTATCATTAAACCAAAGGTCACCTTTCTCTGGAGCTCGTTTGAGGAGCTGCTGAGCTCGTGTGGAATCTTCCATGTTCCAGGGCAGTGGCCCCGGTTCATTGTTCGGCTGTTCCCAGAAGCTTCCCGGGGCTGCCCGGGCCGCGGCAATGAGGAAACTGGCGGCTCTTTCCTGCCGAAAGGCGAGAGAGGAGGTGTCAGCTCGGGGTGTTGTTCCTGCTCTGATAACAGCCACACCCGGCTCCTGGAAACGCCCCTGCTGGGCTCCGAAATGGGCTGGTGACTCTGGTACCACCTGTAAGGAATTCCTAAGAGAGCCAATGCATTTCCCAAAGCTTGTTTTATCCACAGGAAATGAGCTTGTGGTGCCTCTTTGCTTCTGTGCAGTCAGGAAAGAACCTGGCAGTTCTCTTGCAGGAGCTGCTGCTGATTAAAACATCAATTCCTTGTTCAAGGCTCACACTTTGAGGGACTGTGGTTTTCCTCAGAAAGTTTATTAGGATTTTTCCATCCTTTGATGGGAAAGCACAGATTTCCTGTGCTCAGCATTTCTTTGTCTCAGAGAGAAAACACACATTCAGATTTACAACATCGTGCAAATCCCACCATGGTCACGAAACCTCACTGCTCTCAGCGCCTGGTTTGCTGCAGCTGTTTTCTGGAGAGCTCTTAATATTTAGGATATTTTCATAACAACACATTTCATTTCTCAGATTCCTGGATTTGTAGGTCTCTCCTCAGCCCAGCTGACCTCTTGTGACACAGGCAGTGCATTCCTGGGTGTTGTGTAAGGCTCGAGGTGGGGAGCAGCAAGGAAGAAACTTTTAAGATGCCTGAAGCTGGTATTTACTTGACTTTCCAACTAATGGGCGCCAAAAAAACATTTTCAAAGCAACGTTTTGCAACTGCAAGTGGTGATTTTAATTCTGTTGCCTCCTTTCTGCACAAAGTGTCTGTCCCACTCCTGTGTGGCAAAGCCCAGAGCAGCCCTGGAGCATGGGAGCCTCGTGGCTGCCCAGAGGAGCCAGGTGTTTGTGGGGAAGTGAGGCAATCTCTGGCAACAGGTTCCACTTGTGACTGACTGAGAGATCCTTCCAGTTCAGGGAAGGAGGAAAAGGTTTAAGTGTTGTTTTAAGGTTTAAATCCCTCCCTTGGGCCTTGGAGCCCTCTCTGCCCTCGGTGTGGGGCCTTTTTTGGCCAAGTTCAAGTCTGTTGCCTGCAGTTTTGTTCAGCTTGAACAGGGCCCCACGTGCTGAGGTTTCCTTCCTCGTGTCACTGAAGAGTGAGCTCTCCTTTCACAGCACACATCAGGTTTGTGTCTGATTTTTATGTGAAAACACTGGGTTTGAGGGGAAGCCTGACTGAATCTTGATAGAAGAAAATAATGTGAAACCCTGAGCAGTGGCTGGTGGGGGGGAATGGAATCTTTCTTATTGGGAGCAGAGTATTTAATTGGATTTTTGGTCTTTCATTGGCAAATGTAGGATTTTGACTGTTTTATCAGTTGGATTTGGTTTCTTCACCACAATTCAGCCTATAAAGGAAAGATTCACAACTTCAAATCACTCCATAAACACAATTGGTGACTTCAGTGACTCCCAGTCATCTCACACAGGCTGGAGTTACCCAGATTGGGGTGGGGAGGAAACTTGCCAGTGTTTTCTTTGCAAGTGGCAGAAGGCCAGGCCAGGCAGCAGCAAAGCACTTGCATGGAAAGATGGATCCCTGAAGTCAGGATTGTTCCAGGCCATCTGGAAAGCAGCAGCTCTGAGTTAGTGCCCAGCTCTCACCACCCTCACTGAGGAGAGTCCAGGGAGCAGCCACAGCTGCCCTTGGCAGCCAAGTCCAGGCAGGATTTGATTCCACCTTGAGCCTGTGGGATGAGGCCACTTCCCACTTGGCTCCGTGGGCTCTGCTCTCCTGACATGCTCCTGTAAATGATCCATTACATCTTGGACACTGCTGGGCACAAATTCAAACTCAGTCCTGCCATCTGCCCACAATTACACCATTCTCAGGCAACTGAAGTGTATTTTTGTGAGCCTTAAGCAAACATGACATTGTCCATGTAACCAAATATGTACAATAATCATTTTTGCAGAATGCACCCATTTCAGTGCAAATCAAACTCATTTCTCCTCACATACAACCAGTGAAACAAAAGCTCAAGCAATGGTTTTCTGTCTCTTTTTTGGTTTAACCAGTGGCTTATTTAAGTTTCTTCACTTAGTGCTTTTACTTTTAAAATAGGAATTTTGGCCTAGAGAACACCCTCAGTTTACTAATTTTGCTGTCTTACAGTCTAACATTTGGGATTCTTAAGTTTGGTTTTAAGACAAGAAGGTTTCCAGCACCTAATTCACACACAGATAAATGTGACTCTCTTAGGAGCCACTGTTTGATCTCTCTCAGGCTTGTATGAACACATGGTTAAAATTTACATTTCTTCCACAATCTTTATCATGGAGCACCTTTACTCTAAAAATTGCCTTTATTTCCTAAGGAACAACTTCTCCAATCTCTCCTCTGGAGCCGCTCCCACCCTTTCCCCGCGGCTGGCAGGAACACTGAATTGTTTCAGCCCCTGGGAAGGGTTAAGCGGGATTGTCCAGCCGCAGGGCGGGGGCTGAGTCCTGCCCCAGCCGGGCAGGGGAAGCGGCCGGGTCTGCAGGGACAGGATCCCACAATGCGAGCCCAGAAGGGACCATTGTGAGCCCCGGCTGGACTGAAAGAGCCGGAAAAGCTCCGCGGTTCAAATTCAGGATTATCAGCTGCACTTCCAGGCCGTTAAAAGCTGCCCGGGTGTCCGGGCTGTGCCTCTGGAGCGTGGGCAGAGGCTGGAGCAGGGAGCTCCGGGGGAATTCAGTGCCTTGGAAAAGCTCTGTCTGGGCTGCCCTTGAGGAAAGGCAGCAGCTCAGTTCCTTTTGGAAGGTTTTTTTTGTGTTATATCAGACCCGTGAATCACTTTCCTGATTCCTCTTGGGCAGGTGTTGAAGTGGTGTCCAGCAAAAGGCAGATTTCTTTCAAGTACGCTCAGTCCTGTTTCCTTCTGGATGTTTGGGCTCTTGTTTAATAATATTTATCCACACTACATTTATTAGCAAATGCAGAAAGAAGTGAATTACTCGTTCAAGGCCCTTTTGTACCTAGTGTTTCTCAGTAGTGTTTCAACTGGCAATTTGAGTATAATTTCCTCTTTTAATTATTAAGCCCTGGTTGTTGTGGGAACCACAGAATTTTTCTCTTACATATTTCCATCCTTCCTGTGCTGGTACTGAGTCTAACCTTAAAAACAGCAATATCTATTTATGCCCAAATAAATAAATTGTATCTGTAACTACGTTGCCAAACACTTACTGTGTTTAAAACATTTTAGGTTGTTAAAGGTTATTTTTGATTTTGGTGGGTTATTTCTGCTTTGTTTCTGGGTTGTTTTTTGGGGGGTAGGGTTTGTTTTGGGTTTTTTTCTGGTGGTCAAATAAATGTTCTCCTATTCATGACATATCTGCTATAGTTGGAGATCTTGAATCAGCTTCCAAGTGAGCTGCACCTGTCCATTCCAACAAACAATAGTGAGATTTGGAGCATTGTTCTGGGTTTATGGACATCCTGTGGGGACTTTGCCTACAACAAGCAAGGTCAAGGCCACTGAATCTGCTGTTCCTGTCTCTGAGCCATTGGCTTGTGCTGACCTTTGATCTACCTCTTTAATTGTAATTCTTAATGAAATAAAGGCCTCCTTCCAGACTCTATTTACATAATTAATTTTATCAGTTTCATAGAGAATTACTTCCCCACCTTTTAATGTAATTGGAGGTGATGAGTATTTGGTAGTGGCTGTTCACTTCCTGTCAGTTTGACCCTCTCCACATCCTGGGGAAAAAATAAAGGAATCCCATCATAGATCAAAAAAAATGAAGGCTCAGTTTGGGAAAGGGTGGGAGGATTTCAGGACTGAAAAACATTCACAGGAAGAAGCTTAGAGATGCCTAAAACAATTCCTGTCAGCCCCTGCTCCAGAGCAGGAAGGGATTATAGCAGCTAAAATTCTGATTTTTGCTTTGGGGTTACACATCTTACCTGTGTGCTCTTCCCTGACGTGGCACAAATGGTGCCATCAAACAAACAAAAACGACCAAATATCCTGCTCCATTAGCCTGAAGTGCCATAAATAAATCATAAATATGGGTCTGTATCATTCATAGGTGCACTGAGCACCTGCTGTGTTTGCTTCATGCTCAGAATTCTGAATACAGAGAGATAACACGAGGTTATTTCTGCAATAAAGTCAGTTATTGCTACAGCACTACAATGACCCATTGCTCTCTTCCTTGTTTCTCAGGGAACTCACCTGTCCTGAGCCTTTTGAAAAACCCTTTTACCTGCTCTGTGAAGTGAGAAGGAAAAGAACTCCTGGGACTTGGCCATTTTTTCATGGAGTTACCTATTCTCATTTCTGATGCTGGAAATTGTGTTTGGGATCTGTTGAAAACACCAGGGGAATTTATTTCTGTGTTGCTGAACATCCTGTGCCTTTTGGAGGAGGGAGAAGCTCACCATGGTCTCCTTTCCTGACCCTTTGTTCCTGCAAACTCCAATTGCCTGTGCTGTTTGTCTGAACTTCTTGTGCAATCTTTCCTGCAGTTTCTTCTGTGAAAATACACCCAAATTAGACAATGGTTCAAAGTGGCAGAGACACAGCAGAAAATCCCTTCTGACCAGAGCAGGCCCCAGCTCTGAGCTGCCCCCTTTTGAATGAAATGGCACTAAAACCTGAGGCTGCACTGTGAAATCTGTCCATTTGTCAAGAGAAAAGTCCTTGAAACTGATTTTAACTCTTTTAACTTTTGGCCTGTGGGATTATTTCTGTGGGAGAACAGTGTGACATTGGGGGGGAATGGAAAGAATTTCCAAAACTCTCCCTACCATTAATGAAGAGCTGAGAGAGGCAGAAGAGAGCTCAGTGTTACAAGGTAATCTTTAATTCTACTGTCCTCTTTGATTTTATTTTATTTTATTTCAGTGGGAGCCTTCCCAAGTCACTCCATCCCTTCTCCTGCCAGGAGGGAGCTGCAGCTTCCCAGGGCACCACCTTGTGGTCGTGGCAAAATTCGTGCAGAAAAGAGTCAAGTCCTTAAATTGACTTTAGAAATTATAAAATGTACTTATTATATCAAATTCTGATTTCTTACATCTGCAGTCTACCAGCCATCCTCATGGCAAATACGTTTAAATAATTAATAAGTTAATTAACTTATAACTTGGAGAAAAACAGGAGTTGTAATTTTGCTTAGTGAAATGGTCAGAAAAGGATCTAGCTACAGTACATAGCAAATGTATTGAAAAATAGGTATTTATTAGATGTATTTAATAAGAATAATAGGAAAATAGGAATATATTTAGTTCTTGCTATTCACACACACACAGATACTCTGCTCCTAAGACTGAAAAAGAACTCCAGTACAATAATTTACATACTTCAGGAAGTTGATGGAAGGTTTTCCAGCTTGCTTCTTTCAGAAAATCTCTATTTCAGACCATTGTAACAAAGAAATGAATCACAGATTGGTGTAACTGGAGATAACTTGTTCCAGGGTTGTGAAGCAGTCCAGGAAATCTTCTTCTTGGATCCCAAACTTTGTGTACTGGTGAAGGTAAGCTCTGTGTGTTGAAGAATGGGTCAGACATTAGAAAGCAGTGAGGATATTGGCAATTATTGGTAAATTATCAGCATAATTCTTTTCACTTACTTGGAAGCAAACATATTCCAAGCTTTTCCTACAATGCTGTCAAGAGGTTTCAGCAGGAACTGGCTGTTGCTGACCAAAGCAGCAGACTTTTCATACTTGTTAAAAGCTCTGGGTGTTTTCCATGCACTAAAAGCATCCTGAGGGTTTAGCCATGATGTGTATAATGAGGGATCTTGGAAACTTCCTGTAATAAAAACAGGACAGCCCTTAGGACAAAAGCCACTCCTGATCCCTAATGTGTGGCCTAATCAATGCTGTCAGATCAGTTCAGGGAAAATATCTGCAGAGTGGGCAGCCTGTTGAAAATACAACTTTTAAACAGACTCCTTAGATTGTCTAGAAGCACACTGGTGTGGACAATCCAGCTGCCAGCAAAGCTCATCCCTCCAGAAACAGCTAAATGTATTTTCAGACATTCTAGCCAAGAATTCCAGATCTACAGCTTTGAGTCTCTTCCTCCTTCCCCGAAGTGCTTCAGGAAACTCAGAAGTGAAATACAACAGCCCTGAGCAATTAGACAATGTGGCCTTGGACAGTAAAATGTTTCTAGAGGGAATATCAACCTTGGGAGTCCAATGTGTGGTTTTGGGGTCAGATCTGGTTGCAGAGACAGCAGAGAGATGTGAAAGCAGAGCCCTGAGGGGTTGTGCTCCTCCCTCTTACCCAAGTCTACGCTGTGCACATCTTTTCCTCTCAGGATAACCAGGTTGGCAATGGAAGTGTTGAAGTGCAGGGGTTTGTTTGTGGAGGGGATGGAGGAGCCTGGCTGTGGTGGTCGTACCTGCCAATCAATACCTTTGGGATTTGGGAAAAAGAGACAGAAAAGGGAGTTAATGTTTTGTGAAGATGCAGATGGGAACTATCCCTGTGCCCCAAACTGAGACCACACTGGAGTTTGTAGCTGCTGCACATGAATGAAGCAGCAATCACACAACTCCCAGAGAAATCCACTGCTAATCCAGCAGGATTTGCCTGGCAGTCACCCTGCCAGAGAAAATGGATACCTGTTTCTATACTTAGCAAGCCTCCAGCCCATTCCTTGCATAACTGGGAGCTGTAACTGTAAATTACATGGGAGAGATGAGCCTGATTTTTATGGGTAGAAGGTGTAAAAAGAAAAAGCAGAGCTCACCATCCAAGGAATGTTCCAAAGGAGTTATGTAAATGAAGTGCACAGCCACAAACTGTCGGTTTGGTTTGTGTATTTTCAATAGTTATAATTAACTGAGAAGTCTGGAAGCAGAGCAGGAGCAATCTGGGAGCTGCTGTGGCAGCTGAGGGAATGGTGAAAGGAGCAGCTGGTTTTGTGGGGGCAAATTCCTGCTGAGGGCAGCAGCTCCTTTCTGAACTGTGAGCTCCACAAAACATCCAGCTTTATTCCATCTGCACAAAGGAATGTTTAAAGAGTGATGGAGACTGAAGGTGAGTCTGGGGTATCTTTACCTTCCTCCATGTGAGCATTGGCAATGAGAATCTGCCTGAGGTGTTTGAGGAGGCCGGGCCAGCTGAAGGTGCTGAAGGCCAGGGAGCTCTGGGCCATCTGGGGGATGTTCCTCAGGCCCAGCAGCCGGAACTCGGGGTGGGGCACCAAGGGCTCCAGCAAATCTCCTGAAAGGGGAAATCAACAGCTGCTCATGTTTGACAAAGGTATTGCACAGGGCAGCTCAAATGGGGGAAGAGCTGTTCAAGAGGTAATGGAGAGCAGATTCTTCTCCAGTGGGAGAAGAATGTTCAGAGATTTAGCAATTTCAAAGCCGTGCAAACTTGCTGTGTGTTCCTGAGCTCTATACAGGGGCTTAGTAACTTTTATTTTACAGTTTAGATCAGAATCTCAAGGACTCTCTCTGCACTCCAAACAGATGTGGAGGTTTAATTTATAAGCAATATGAGCAACCTTCTCTAATTCTTTCAAGGTACAAATGTCAGTCTGCTGACCTCTGCTCACCTCTTCTGCCTGAGCAAAACTCCAAATCTCTGTTTGAGTTCATACAAACTCCTAACCCAAAGTGAAATGTGAACCTCAGTCCAAAATTACTGCCCTGTGCAAATTTCCTCTGAAATGTAAACAGGTACAAGGGTGTTTGTGATCACTTGAAAAAGGAGAAACAAAGTTCTTTTGGTAAAGAATGAAACCAGAAGTCAGGGGATCTATTTTTGACTCTGCTACAACATCAGGATCAAACTTCTAAATTGGTCTGTTCCTGTCCTAAACCTTGGGATGTATCCAAATCCTTGAGCAAGGAGACTGAAGAACTCCAATTGCCAGCTGACCTGACTGCAGAGAGGTGTGTGGATGTTGGGGTTGGTACCTAATGGGTTTCTGCTGTAGCCTGAGCCCCCTCCTGCTGTGTGAGTGGGCTGGAAAACGCTGCCCAGCTGATGAGCAATGACTCCATTGACATCCCTGAAGGAAATCTGTTTGATGTTCATTAGCTGGGCACAGATCTTGTGGATGACATCGTTTTCATGGACAAGAAGGGCATCTGACGAGTGGTACAGATGTGACAGGGTCAAGACAGAGTTGTAGTTTTGAACAATGACCTGGAAGCAAACAAAGAAACCACACACACACAAAGAAGAGTCAAACAACTTAATCTCTTTTTAGTTTATAATCCTCT
>JANPWX010000093.1:589687-638354 GCA_024734555.1 Trochalopteron elliotii | reverse complement strand
CGCGCTGCCCCGCTCCATCCGTGCTTGGGGCTGCGGGCAGCGCCGGAGCTCTTCCCTGCCGAACTTCGGCGTTGGGATCCCGGCACAAGCGCCGCAGCGGGGTCGGCGTTTTTTTTTTAAATTAATTATTTATTGTCACATGTCCGAACGTCAGTGCAGAAATGCCGATCTTTGTGGAGCCGTGTAAAGTCGCTGCTCTCGCGCCAAAATTAAAAGCAGAGGTTTAAAATGCTGCGTTCGGCGGGGCGGCGGCGGTTCGCATCTCGTGCTTTCGTGGGCAGCGCACCTGATAATGGGCAGTTCGCAGCTCGTGATGTTCACCTAGATCGTGTCAAAGCTTGAGCGGGATTTAATTGCATCATCTCTGTTTAAATTTTTCTAGGTCTTCTGTTGCGTTTTGGTATTGTTTTGTGTGTTAACGGTTTGCTGTTGCTCAGCTGCCACTGCGTTTGTTTTCTGCTCTTTAAATACTGATGACAGTCTCGGAGTCTTTGAGATCACGGAATTGTGGAACGATTTGGGTTGGAATTGACTTTAAAGATTATCTCAGGCCATGGGCAGGGACACCTTCCACTATCCCAGGTTGCTCCAAGCCCTGTCCTTGGACGCTCCCAGGGATGGGGCAGCCACAGCTTCCCTGGGCATCCTGTGCCAGGGTCTCCTCACCCTCCCAGGGCAGGATTTCCCCCAGATGTCTAATCTAAACCTCTATGCTCGTGTAAGAAGTCCCTTCCATGTTTGCTGTAGATTCTCTCCAGGTGTTTCCTTTGGGAGATGAGCAGATATTCTGTTACCCACACTCCGTGTAACCTGTACAGACACTGTTTGACAGCTGAAGGCTTGAGAGCTTCTCAGCCTGCAGGGAAAGCTCTGCCTGTCACCTCCATAATCGATAAAACACTTGGCTTTAGAAAAGGTCGCTTGCATCACCCTGCTGATGCTGCCAAGAACAGGTTCTGAGCAGAGGTGGAGAGAAAGTTGAGTTTGTTCTCCCTGGTGTTCCTGTAATTCAGTCTCGGGGAACAATTAAACCATTGTGGGGTTTAAAACCTTGCCGTGACTGACGTTCTTGTGGACGTTGGCAGCCTTGGTTGGTCTCAGGTGCCTTTTGGCAAACAGATAAAGGAGGGTGAGAATGGGCTGGAGGTGAAAACAACCCGACAGCGGGAAATGTAAGAGCAGGGAAGGAGGGGAACATCAGGAATGTGTAAGGGGAACAGCATTCCAGTGGAAATTACCTCCACAGGGTGTGTGTCCTGCAAGGATGCAGCCAGAGCAGGGGAGATGAAGGAATGAGCAAGGGGGACACTCAGGATTGTGTTGTCAAATTTCTGGTGTTGGTCTCAATATCTCCCAAAAACTGAGTCCAGGAGGAGCCCAGACAGCTCAGTCATGGGTTTGGGTAGGCACAGCCGTCCTGGAAAATCTGCAGAGTTGTTTGAAAGGAGATTCCTCAAAAGCCATGTGGGTGTTTGCACTAATTATTATGGTCAAAAAAGCCTCAGCCTTAATTTGGGTGTTTGTAATAAATGAAACAATGTGTGGGCTGAAGGGCTGGTGGCTTCCCAGTGCCTTTCTTGGTGTTGTGAGATGAGAAGAAACCCTGAAAAAAATACCAGAATGGCATCTGAAGTGGATTTTGATTAAATTAATTCTGAGAATAAAACCCAAAGTTCACAGGAGCAAGAGCAGCACACGAGAACTTTGCCAGAACCATTGGGTAACAGGAGGAGTTGCTCTGGGAACTGAGGGGTGTTTATTCTCTGGGTTGAATTTTTTAAAATTCATTTGTGGGCGTCTAAGAGTGGGGTCAAGGGCAGCTTTAGTGGCTTTTTATTGTGAAACATGTCAATAAGCTGGATTTCTCTAATAAATGTCAACAGGAGAACATGAGCTGGCAGCTCTCTGAGCTGGAAACAAACCTGATCTTTTGGACTCCTTAATTGCCTGTGGTGTCAGTAGGTGGATCCAAGAGTTAAATTCCCCTTTAGATCACCCAAAATAAACCAGCCTCTGTAAACTTTAACGTTGAAATGGTCTGGAAACTGTTGAAAGATGTGAGTTTTCTTTGGTTAGTGTTTCCACTTGGATAATATTTTAAAGTGCACTCCTTGGCTTGGGCTGAGTTTTGCAGATGTCAGTGGGTTTTCTTCTTCTTCTGCTTCTCTGAATTGCACAGGTCACTCAATATATTTATTTTCAGTCTGTAGGTCGCAGGCTGTTCACCACAAACTCACAGTTGTTATTTTGTGTCCATATTTTTAAAAATAAGAACGTGACAGTCCAGTCTGAAGCTCACTAGAAGCTTGCCCATGACATTCTATTTGTATTCATTCCAGCTGTCTGCTGCCTTTGCACTTCTTTTGCCATGTAGAGCCACAGACAGAGGGAAGGGATCAGGTTAAAAATTCTTTGAGGAAAATATCTCTTCAGAATTAAACCACGTTCATTAATGGTGGCTGGTTCTGATGCTGAAGTGCAGGAACTTCTTCAGTTCTGATTATTGCTCAGGAATTGTGTTTAACATCAGAGTAATTCTTTCTGAATTTCTGAATTCTTTCATCACAATTGGGATTTGACTTACCAATCTAAACTAATAAAACTTTCTCAGTAGATTGTTTGTTTCTAGTGCAGATGAATCCCAGTTCATCTGTTCACATAATCTCTATTATTGCTCTAATTTGCATAATACTGCAGTAGGACTCAAAAGTTTCTGTGTAAGAGGAATTTTAAAGAAAATTGCAGTGCCTTAACATTTTTCAAGTTCACTTGGGGGTGTGAAATTGTACCTGTAATGTTTAAGTGGTTGAATAACAGTGCAGCCAGGTAAGACAGTGGTTCCCTGACTGAGACACATGGCACTACTGCAAATCTTGCACAGAATTTAGGAGATGTTTTGATCTTCTGCTGATAATTTTTTATTCCTTGACCTATTTAATTATATAGAGATTTTGCCTTTGTAACTTAAAAATTTCTTAACCACATCAGTGCATTTATTTTAATGCTTTCCTTTTTCTAATTCATCTTTTTTCTTCTCATCCCCAGGGTCAATTAAGTGAGAGCATGGACCATGGAGGAGTTGGCCAATATGACCTGTAAGTTGCTGCTAGAAAATATTCTGTATCATTCATGCCAACCACATATAACTTCTGATTTTGTTATATTGTTAAGGTAAATAGAAAATTTTGTTCCATTTTGAGTAATTTTTAGATGTTTCACTATTTCCTCCCATTAAAATTTGTCAATTGTATCTCAAAATAAAATACCAATAATAAAAAGAATTCTGGTGAAAGCTGTTCTTTGTCTTTTGATCCTTGTTTCTCCTAACAAATCTCTTGCCTTTGAACAATATTTCTAATATGAATGTAATGATATAAAGAAATATCTGAGGTTTTATCAGTTTATATCAGTTTGAGGTTTTCATCCTCTACACTTAATTCTGGTGTAATACAGAGATGCATTGTGCATTAAATTGAAGGGGGGTGAAGGAAATCTTGATGCTGTAAATCCCCAAAATCTGCAGGTAACCTGCTCAGTGCAAGCTGCAGCTTTGCACACACCAAACAATAATTCCTGGTGCTGGGAGCTCTCCCCATCTCCCAGGCTGTTTGGCCAGACACTTTCCAGGGAGTCAATGCTTTCATTTGCTCAGTCCTCAGTACCAGGTAGACTCAGAGCCTCGTTGTGCTTTTCTGCAGTGGGATGGAACATTGTGAGAAGTTTGAGATTTCAGAGACCAGTGTGAACAGAGGCCCCGAGAAGATCCGGCCCGAGTGCTTCGAGCTGCTGCGCGTGCTGGGCAAGGGCGGCTACGGCAAGGTCAGCACCCTCCAGCCCCAAATCCTTCACTCCCCCAGGGCTCTCCCTGCTTTGCTCTCATTTCCCCCTCTCTGAAAAGTCCTCTCTACCAGGGGTAGAATGATCTAGAACCAACCCCACCTGCCAGAATTGGTCTCATGGCACTGAAATCCCTGGCAGAGCCTCACCCGCTGGAAGCAGCAGGGAATGTCCCAAACTCATTCTCCATCAATCTCTGCCTCTTGCCTTGTGCCTTGTAGTTTGTGGCTGATCTCCCCTCTCTCTCTCTCTTGCACAACTTTGCTTTTTAGCATGTGGCAGTTGATGCAGCTGAAATATGTGATTGCCATTGTGTTGGTGTTGTTTAGGTGTTTCAAGTGCGAAAAGTAACCGGAGCGAACACCGGGAAAATATTTGCCATGAAGGTTCTTAAAAAGGTAACCTGAATTTCACTGCTCTCTGAATCTAAAAGGAAATAAATCTATCCCTCCATTTACCTTTTAGAATTAGCTAATGATTTAATACACCTAAAAATAAGTTCTAGGATCTATAGTTTTTACTCACTTGGAATTAGAATTAAACTTCAAATTTTTCTGTCGGGATAATTCTCAGCAGCTCATTTAAATATTCAGGAGGTCCTTTCCAACCTAAATTCTTGTGTCATTCTATGAAATAAAGACCTAAACTTCTGCAAGAAACCTCTTATGTAGATATCGTGGTGAAATGTAATTTTTTTATGCTGTTGCTAACTCATATGTAGTAATTTAATAAACTCAGAATTGAACTCAGTATAAAAGTCTGCCTTGTTTAGCATGTTCTGTGCTCACATATCCCTGCTTTTTGCAGGCAATGATTGTAAGGAATGCCAAGGATACAGCTCACACAAAAGCAGAGAGGAATATACTGGAGGAAGTGAAACATCCCTTCATTGTAGACTTAATTTATGCCTTTCAGACTGGTGGAAAACTCTACCTCATCCTTGAGTATCTCAGTGGTCAGTATATGACATTTTTTTCCCTCCTTTTTGGGGTCTTACACAATCAAGAATTTGGGGTTCTTACCCTACAAATAAAAAGCCAATTAATGATGGCTTGGTGTCTTAAACTGAAACAGGTTTGTGTTTAAAATACATGCAAGAACAAGAATAAACTTTCTAATTCCATATAAATAAAGAGGAATGAAACATAAAATAGTTGTTTTTCATGACAGTACAGTAGAGAAGGAGTTTATAAGACTTTTCCTTGCACTAGATTTGTCATTTTTGTGTGTTCTGTGCAATCCTACAGTTACGTGAGTGTTCAGTCCTTGCAGGTTCTTGGTGACAGAAGGAAGTGTTACTTTATTTCATGGTTAGGGAAACAGAAATAGATTAGAAACAATTTCTTCAAGCTGTAACAACAAAAAACAGGGACAGAAAGGCTGTTGTTTTTTAAATGTTGATTTCTTCAGGTTGCAGGAATCCTGAGAGTAACAGAATAGTGGCTCAGTTGTTTTTTTGTGAAACAGCCTGTTGTATAGCAGGCAAAAATACCTGTTGCTTATAGCTTTCCTAGAAAACAGACTTGACTGACTTGAAATGATACTTTTAATTGAGTACAATCTATTTTTTTCTCATGACAGGAGGAGAACTATTTATGCAGTTAGAGAGAGAAGGGATATTTATGGAAGACACAGCTTGGTAAGCAAAGCTATTTTTGTAAATTAATAGTTTGGGTTCTTTTCCAAGTGCTTAAACTATATTTAACTACTCATTCATTTTAGAGTGCAGTGAAAGAGCAGTTCAGTGGGTTTGGGGAGGGTGTACACGTGCTGTACTCACCAGTTTTGTGCTGTCCTCACCAGTTTGTGCTGGTGGAACTCCAGTCTCACAACAGAGGAGGCTCCACTGCTGGCTGCTCACTGAGGCTCTGTCCACAGGGCTGTGGTCAAGGTGTGGGGATTGAAAACTGTACAAGACTTGTTTAAGATGCTCTGCATGATTGAATATGTCTGATTCTGTTTCCTTTTAGCTTTTACTTGGCAGAAATCTCAATGGCACTGGGGCACTTGCATCAAAAAGGAATCATCTACCGGGATCTGAAGCCAGAAAATATCATGCTCAATCATCAAGGTACAGCTCTAGTCATGAGGCAGGCTGCTACTCCTCTGAAAACAATTCTCCCAAAGGTCACAACACCTCAGTTTGAGGTGAATGTCCTTAGGACAGCAGCAGGGTTGTTAGCCTCCTGGGTTAAGTGAAGAGCTGCCAGAGCTAATTGCCCTCAAAACACTGCTTCCTTGGTTCAATAGGCCCCAGCCAGCTCAAGTTCCATGGACCCAGGCATGTTCTGAGTGGTTGATTTGCCTTTTCTGCACCTCTGGATTTTTTTTTTCTTCTGCTGGATCATTGTGAAGTAGAACCTGTGACATTTTAGTCAGTGGGGATGGCTGATGGTGGGAAAGGCAGTTTGGGTAGGATGCCAAATCATCTGTGGCTGAAATGACTTAGCCAGCAGCTGACACTCCCCACTGACAGCAGTTTCAGTTTCTGATTGCACTGTTCCAGTGACTGTGTGACACTGATTAGTCTGGCAGTCTGTAGCACCCAGAATTTTCATGTTTTCTTAAACAACTTATTTACTTAGTCTGACTCTTTGTACTGAATTATTCAGAGCGTTTTACAGTTTGTTGAAGATCGTTCTGTGAATTTTGAAGCAAGCAGTAAAATTCAGTAACCTACTTTTTTAGTTAAATGATGCTCTACAATCTTTATATTTAAATACATTTGTCTGTATTTGAATACATTTTGGTAGTTTGGCAAGTGGCAGCACTTGGTTTTCTCTGTAAGTGTGATTACCTTGTTGTATTTTATGCCTGCATTGCTTTGTCAGACCATATGTGGAAGTCATTCAGAGTAATTACATATCCATGTTAAAAATCCCTAATTTTTCTCAACGTTACTTCTACAAATGGCAGAATTCTGACAAGTCTGAAATTTGATCTGTTTAATTTCAGGTCATGTAAAACTGACTGACTTCGGGTTATGTAAAGAATCCATTCATGATGGAACAGTCACACACACATTCTGTGGAACAATTGAATACATGTGAGCTGCATGATGAAATACAAAGTATTGCTCTGCTCTGGGGGTAATGGCTGTGTTTTGCCTTTTTTAACTGGTGGTTCATGTGTTCAGTCACTTAGGACAATTTTACTTGATAAATGGGGCTTTGTTTGAAAACTAGCAGTCACAATTAGTATTAAGCTCATTAAAACTCTTTCATATTTTTGATTTTTCTGCTTATAGGGCCCCTGAAATCTTGATGAGGAGTGGGCATAACCGTGCTGTGGACTGGTGGAGTTTGGGGGCATTAATGTATGACATGCTGACTGGAGCAGTAGGTGCACAGTTATAATTGCATGTATTTCCCTTTGTAGCTTTTCTGCTTCCCTCTACCCTAACTCAGCTGCATGTATAAATACATATTATTACATAAATATAAATTACATATTTTATATATATATATATACACACTGCAAGTAATACAGCTCTCAAGTTTAACTACAGACATGAGCTGCTTTTATCCAAAGTTTCTATTTGCAGTAATTTTACCTGCTTTATAACTGACTGAAGTGAGTTCTGTGTACACAAAGATCTGAACAAGTCTTTTTTTTCCCCCTCCTGTTTCAATGGTGCTTTCCAGCCTCCTTTCACTGGGGAGAACAGAAAGAAAACAATTGACAAGATTCTCAAGTGTAAACTCAACTTGCCTCCCTACCTCACACAAGAAGCCAGAGATCTGCTTAAAAAGGTAGAATTTTAATGACTGTCAGTACTCCACATATATGTAGAAAATAGAAATATAATGATAGCACTGTGGCTGTTCAGTTCAAGCTTAGATTATTACTGATTATTACTCATTAAGTCACTTTTTTGCTGAGTGGTACAGAAAGTGATTTCCCTTGAAAACACAACTGTTTTCAAGTGAATGCAGATTTTTCTGATTGTTCTGTATTCATTCTGCATGGTACTCATTGAAGGGATGATTCATGGCAGAACTAGTCTGGTTATAACAGCATAACTAATTCTGCTTTTTTGGATGTTATTTCTCATCAAGCTGCTAAAAAGAAATGCTGCCTCACGTCTAGGAGCTGGTCCTGGAGATGCTGGAGAAGTCCAGGTAACTTGAACTTAGCTTGAGACTTCTTAAATGACCTCATTGAAAAGAAAACAGCTTTGAAGGCACCTCAGGGAAGGAGAGTGTCTGTCTTTTGAAGGGTAATGAGCAGAAAGGCAGCCACATGTGACAACTTATCAAAATCTGGAGTCTTTAAAGCTTAACAAAAGCAGCTCTCTACCCATTTGATAATTTGAGATTTGGAAAATAGGTTCTATTCTGTAGCTCTGTCTTGCTGTAGATCTTTTCTAGTAGTTGCACAGTGGTAATTGTACAGCCCTGGAAGGGTGAGGATACTCTGATGAAAAACTTGCCAACCTTGTATTAGTTCAGCTAATTGAAGGGGAGAGTGTTTCATTCCAGCTTGACTTTGTTTTTGTGGTGATATTGACAAGTATTAGGGAGTCCTCCATATTTCACAGTTCTGATCATTTGTCGTTGATGCAGTGTTTTGTCATGGTTTAACTTCTAAAGTTGGGAAATGAGAGGTGTTTTGCATGTAAACTGGCTTTTTCTAACACCTCCAAGGAAATGGGGACGTGTTGTCTGACTTGGAGGTGTGATCTCAATTCTCAGCTCTTCCAGCTACTCCAAGCGAGTGCTGCAGAATATTCTACACTAAACCAAATGTGATTTGGGAAAGAAACAGCCCAGAGAAAGGGTCTGGCTAGAACATGTTAATGGTGGAACTCTGGGCTCTGTGCCCTGGGGCCAGGTGCTGACTGTGCTCTTGTCCCCCCTGCAGGCTCACGCCTTCTTCAGACACATCAACTGGGACGAGCTGCTGGCGCGCAAGGTGGAACCTCCTTTTAAACCCTTATTGGTATGTACTGGGAGTACTGGGAGAGAGAGATTCCCTGTGTGCCTTTAGCAAAGCTCTTCATAAGGCTTAGAAATGTTCACTTTACAAACTGGAGTGCCACTGATTCCTGGTACTGGAGTTATATCAACTCAGGGGACAGATTCTCTCTCAGTTAAAGCTGTCAGATCTGATCTAGCACCTGATCTGCTTCAGTCTGAATTCCTCCTGCTTCTGACCCGTAGGTTAAACAGACCTGCAAGTGCAGTTCACTCTGAGATCAGCTTCTAAACCCTCTACAGCAAGTCAGTACTTAGTTTCAACTAGATAGAGTTGCTAAGCAAAAGTAAATGAAATCACCTAATTAAGCATTTTCTGTGGTTGTTTATTAATCTTTACAATGCATCTTGTGCATTATAAGCAGTAGTTAGAGTTTACCTCAAACCAGTGATGTGATGAACAAGTTTTTATTATCCCATCTTATATTTGGTGGTGTCTGTTTTTCCCTCTGGGTACAGTCAGCTCCAGCAGCTGTAGGTATTGCCACCCAGCTACTAAAATTCTCACTTAAAACTGGCTCAAAGCATCACTAATGTCAAGCATTCTACAGCATGGGGACTCCAGATCTTTTTCCCCTCACCTTTTGGAATGAAATTCAGAAAGATTCAAGACTGATATTTCCAAATATTTATCTGAAGATGGTTTGGGGTTTTCTGTTGGTAGTGATTTTATGGAAGTTCCTTGTATAAACCAGATGGTTTTTCAAATTGTGCTTCCATGGTTGCATGAAGGCCTGCACAAATGAATACCTGCTGCCTTTCCTGAGACTCATGGGAATAAAGAAGGGATTTTAGAATTACTGTTGTTCTTTGAGCAAATGAAACAATATTCCTCATAATCACTTATTCCTGAGTTGTCCTCTATCCCTCAGACTATGACCACTTCTGTATCTGCAAAAATGGGACAAAACTATTTATATCCAAAAACTAAACAGTTGCAACTGTTCTGTACTGGTGACAATGGCTAAACTTGCAAGAAACTGGCATTGTATTTCTAAAAGTTCTTGTTTGTAATTTGAGAAAATTTTTTTTTTTATAAGGCATCTTTTTAATTTTAATTTGTGTTCCTTTTTGATCCATCATTTTTGCCCCTCCCCCTTGCCTTTATTTCTCAGTGTCAGTGCCCATAGTGACCTCCCACTGGCAGCGACAGGATTCCGACACCACTCCAGGGTTTTCCTCCAGCAGAGCTCTGCCAAAAACCCATGGAATGAACTCCATCCAGAGGCTGCACTGCTCACCGCTGAGCCATTTGGTTGATATCTGTAATATAAACCCTTAATCATTTTGTTTTTGCAAAGCAATCTGAAGAGGATGTGAGCCAGTTTGATTCAAAGTTTACACGTCAGACACCTGTTGATAGCCCAGATGACTCAACTCTCAGTGAAAGTGCCAACCAGGTCTTTCTGGTGAGTGAGCCAGGGACGAGTGAGGAGTGACTGTGGAGTGGGAGGTTTGCTACTGGAAATGGGGGCAGTTCAGCTAAATTCATTCCTTTGACTCCTAACACCTTGAAGCAAACTCTGATAACTCAACCCAAATCCTGTAACAGGTTTGAGATGTTTAAAGGCTTTGAAAGTACTTTGGTTATTGCTGACGTTTTCTTTATACAGCAGCCAACAAACTGTGCTGGCCCTGTGGCATGTCAGCATTCTGATTGAGAGTGACACTGTGAACCCTGCACATGGCATTGCTTTCACAGCCATGCAGAGACAACAATGGCCAGGCTATAGAGCAAAATTAAATAAATTGAGTGTGCCTGGGGGAATCTGTGATCTGAGGAGAAATCAGGAGTGTAGCAACTCCCTGAAGTCCCACTGTTTGCTTCAAGGAGTGAGTAAGGGCTCCTCTGTCTACATTGACTCTTCTTTCTATAATTTTCCTATAAATAATCTATAATTAATAATCCTGTAATGAATTAAATAACTGCAGAAGTGATCCTGAATGCAGACCTTGCCTGTGAGTTGCACTGCCTTTCTCCTGTTTTGCAGGGTTTTACCTACGTGGCTCCATCTGTACTTGAAAGTGTAAAAGAGAAATTTTCTTTTGAACCAAAAATTCGATCACCTCGCAGATTCATAGGTAGCCCTAGGACACCAGTCAGGTACTTTATCTTCTTTTTCTTTTCTTTGTAATACCCTTTTTTGACAAGTAGTTGAAGCACTAGAAATAAAAAAATTCAGCCTTGCTTCTGAGTAAATCCTGCACTTCCATTGGAAGTGATTCTGTTTTATGAACCACATTATTAAAGACAAATCTGTGGTGTTGGGCAGCACATGAAGTTCTAATTTGTTGCTTTTCAGTGCTGATACAGCCTCAGAGTGGTGACTTTGATACAGCTAAAATTGTTTCAGAACATCCTGAGCACTAAAGAATCATGTTAGTACAGAAAAACCCTCCTGCAATCACCTGGAAATGGGAGAATTTTAGAAGAGACTGTGGTAGAAGCCAGACATGGAAATTTCTCAGACTCCTGGAAGTGGAAGGAAGAATTAGAATTGCTTCTCCATAGGCATTTGAGTGCAGTTTCCTGCAGAGTAAGGGATGTACCTTGATGCTGTCTGTGTGTCCATCTCTGATTTTCTGTATTTCTTGTTTTAAAGCCCTGTAAAGTTTTCCCCTGGGGAATTCTGGGCGAGAGGTGCTTCTGCCGGCGCATCCAACACTCAGCCACCTGTGGAATACCCGATGGAGACCAGTGGAATTGAACAAATGGATGTGACAGTCTGTGGGGAGGCTTCAGCACCGCTTCCAATCCGGCAATCAAACTCTGGGCCCTACAAAAAACAGGCTTTCCCCATGATTTCCAAACGACCAGAGCACTTGCGCATGAATCTATGACAACACCATTTCCCTGAGCCTTGGAAGGTGGAAAAACCAAGAATGGACATGAGCTCCCCCTTGAAGTTGAAATTTGAGGGCTTGCTTGGTTTACTTTCAAAAAAGTGACAGTATCAAAGAATCGGTCATTGCACAGAGAGACTTGGAAAGCAAAGAAAAACGGATTTTTTTTTTTCCTGTCAATCAATGGTGCATAAAAAACAAACAAACAAACCACAAACAAACTTTAGCAAATGGTATTGCAGAACTCTAGGCACATCATCTTACTGATTCCAGTGACATCTTCTCACCTTATCAAGGATCTTTCAGCTTGAGAGCTCGAAACTGACAGTATTAAGGGGCAGGATGTTGCTTCAGAATCACTGGTGTAGTCGTGAATGTGTCGAGGAGGGTTGGCCCTTTCACTAGGCAGAGTTTGGAATGCCTGCAGGCTTGCAGCTGAGGGGTAATTAGCATGCAAGCTTCGTTAAGTGGTTTCCTACAATGGGGTGGAATCAAAGAGGAAAGCTAAACTTAATTGGTGTTTCACATTCAAAACATAATGAGGTTTTTTTTATATATATATAAAAATATATATTTTTCAAATAGATTTTTTTGATTCAGCTCATTATGGAAAGTATCCCAAAATGAAAAAGGCAAACTTAATTGGTTGCTGTGAAGAAAGTTCAAGGCTCTAGTTCTGATTCTCCTCCTCATGAACCAACCAATCAATAAATGAATCACTCACTGACCAGCCTGGCAGTGTGGGCTGGGAGAGAACTGTTTCCCTGCTTCCCCAGCTGAAATCCCTGTTTGTTCCTGCAAAGACAAATGGATTTAATCAAACAGCAGTGCTGCTATGTTCTAGGCTTAACTGGAAGCCATGGGCTCACACATGTCCTGCTTATTTCATGCCTGTCCTCAGCAGACATTTCACTGGGAAACTTCACTTTTGTACACGCTGGTCCTCAGCTGGGCAGCTCAGATTCTTACCCACAGAGAGATAACAGTGAGCAGAACACAAGGTCAGTAAAAATCTCTAGGAAGTACCACAGGAAACACAGACAAATCCTCCAGAGTATAAGGAAATAAA
Source organism: Trochalopteron elliotii (assembly GCA_024734555.1). Lineage (NCBI taxonomy): Eukaryota > Metazoa > Chordata > Aves > Passeriformes > Leiothrichidae > Trochalopteron > Trochalopteron elliotii. The sequence continues at coordinate 625,628 of JANPWX010000093.1, read as the reverse complement.
TATTTTTGTAACCAGTGGGTAAGAATTTGAGGATTTTTTAAATTATTATTATTATTATTAATATTAATAATGAAATTTTGCTTATGGTAGTTCCCTGCCATTATACATTTCTAAATTTATCAACATTTTTTTTTTCTATGCTGGGGCAATAAATTTGCTGATTGTATGAGAAAAGTGTTCAATGGCCTTTCAGTGAATGTCTTCCACAGTGGGTCAGAACTTTAGCAAAACTTTAATTTAGCAAACACGTTCTTAAGGACACTATTTATGTTTTTAAAATTGTCACGATCTGTACAACTGACTTACAGGTACAAAGAATAAAATAAAGGTAAAAAACTTTACCTTACTTTAAATACTTCCTGCCTTAAAGAGAAAGCATTTCCATGAACATAGCTGGTGAAAGGGTTAATATCTGCAGAGCTTTACCCTAGAGTGTGGATGGTGTGTGCGTGTGTGTGGAGATGATCATGCAGCTGCATACAAGTCCTGTCACTTTTTGCCTGCCACACGTTGCATTATCTTTTAGTCAAACTGTGCACAGTCTACTTCTGGTGTTTCACAACAGTAGGGATGTTTTTTATTCTAGATTCTGCTTACTCTGTGGATACTGAATCTTTTTGAGCCATAGGATCCAAGCCATAAAACTCTCTGTAAGCATTGAATCCAATCACAGTGCTCTCTGCTGAAATTGGCAAGGCAGAAGGATTCAGCGAGACCTTTGATGCTAGCAAAGAACCAACACAAAAAAAAAATGGTTATGATTGAGCAAAAATTTGTTTTGTTTTGTTTTAACTTCCTGATAAGCCTTTTGTTGAAAAAATATCAATTTTTTTTTTCTTTTAGTTTGAGCAGGAAAATCAAGTTACCTTACAGTGACATACTGGAAGATTGCCATTGTTCAGTTGGTGACGTGGCCACGGGTGATTTTTGTGGAACCAAAATCCAGGTGCTCAGGGGTGTTTGCACTGGGCCTTGTCTGCAAACACACAGCACCTGGACTTGCCTGGCATTCACTGAGGATAAAGGAACTTGGTTAAAAACAACAAATGAAGAACTTTTTAGAGGCAGATCTCTCTTGGTCCTAGTTACAGCTAACAGTTGCTTTTTTGCTTGGCTGGATAGAATTGTCCAGTGGAATTGGTTTAATGGCTGGCAAGAATGGCAAGAGTTGTTTGTCTGAGTTCACTGATCAATTACAAACCCAACACATCAATTTTCCAAGGAAATTCCATGTACTGTCAATGTTTCAGCCCGTAGATTGTAAGTTGAATTCCCTACCATAACTGTGAAACTTTGGGAGTGTGACTCAGACAGCAAGCACACACTATGCAATATGGTTTATCCTGTATTTATTTGTAAAAATATCAGACATAGATCCTCTATATATATATATAGTAGTGTCAAAATTACTAGTTGTGAACTAAGGGGAGTGGAGTTCTAGCTCCTGTCTGGCTATTTCAGATAAGTGCAGAATGCATTGAATATTGGAGAGCTTAACAAGTGCTTTCTTTTGTTCATTTAAAAATGTCTTAAATTTTTCATTAGAGTATAGAATCTTATTTTTTTTATTTTGTACAAGCTGCGCTTTTTTAATTATAATCACTGAAAAATTCACTATAATTTGATTTTATAGGATTTTTGTAGCATTACAAAAATATAGTAAAACTGAGGTTAATACCTGTTGTGGCTAACCATATAAAAGTATTAAATCTTAAACTTGAACAAAAGTCATATTTTTTTTTACTAGATGTTAAATAGGGAAATATTTTGTTCTGCAGGTCATTATCAGAAAAGGTTTCTAGGTCAGCTGTGTTACCAGCAGTTTTTCTTTTTCCCATTTGATGCAGAAACTATTCTGGTATAAGATATTCAGAATTCCATAATTTTTCTCTGTGGGAGTGATGCATACATTTGACGCCATTCGTGTACTAAATTGTAATTTTGGGAATGCTGGAATAATTCCTACCAAGACTGTCTTAATTGTGCCATCTGACATTTGAATGTCATCCTGGTATTAGCTCATAATAAAAGATAAAAATCAACGAGTCAATTGTTCTTTGGAATATCCCTTTTTTTTCTTGCCATGCTGTTTAAAAGCTGAACTGCTGGAGAACATTTCGTATTTGAGTTCACTCTAAGTGTACAGTTGAAGTTTGTTTGGGGTCTGTTCTCTTTTCAGTATTAACTCCCAACCTGCTCTTAGTGTTAATAATCAAAAAGTGCATCAAACATTGAGGAGGCTGTTCTGGTTTTAGGGCAGATGTTTGGGGTTTGGTTGGTTTATTTAAATTCCCTCTCTACAGCAGGCTTGTTGCTGTTTCATTTTCCCAGTTCAGAGGAAAATCCTTTACCCAAAGGAGAAATCATCAAAACCAAGGCAAATTACTTGAATATTTTTCCTGCAGATCCTTGTGGGCAGGTCCCATATATGAACTTCTCCAGTTGTTCTCTTCTAGACTAAATCCATCTGTAGCTGTCTGTAAGAACACCCTTGAGCTGCCTTAAACAAAGGTAATCCCTGGCCTGGTTTTCATCTCTCACAGTTTACTGCAACTACATATCCTCAAGAGCTAAATGGGGTGGATGTGAATAGCAACTAAATGCAAATTTAAACATATGTTAATCCGAGTGACCTATTTGTTTTTATTTTAGGAAGTAGGGAGGGTTTAAGTGTAACAGGAAATGTAAATCATTGTCTTTCCTGAGAGCTCTGATGGGAAATGGAGGAGGAATTCCCTCAGAACTTAAAAGACCCAAGAGAGGTTCCTTCTGGTACTTTCCCCTGGGTTCTTGGGCTCTTAATCTTGTTGATTGTCTTTTGTCACCTTGTGTGTCCCTGCAGACTCAAGAGCTGCTGGTGTCTGTGTGTGGCAGGCAGGGCAGTGGCCCTGGCCTGGAGCAGGAGGAGTTCCATGGATCAGAGGGGATGGCATTCCTGGCCAGGTACTCACTTTTTACCCTGTCTGTAACTTAGATGAGAATAACCTGTTTGATTTATGAAGTGTAAATCTAAAACCAGTTGACCAAAATCTCTTTTTTATTCTTGGTTTTTTAATAAAACGTGTTTGTTCAAATTACTGGGTCTGGATAGAAAAGTCAACAGAAAGAAAGAAGAAAACTTGTTCCCTGATTGCTGTTTTTGACCTATCTCCACACTCAGTCGTTACTACAATGTTGTAGACAAAGACCAAAGGATTGGAGTTGATTTAAAGCACTAACACTTTGTTGTGCTCCATAAAATAATCTTGGTGAGCTTTACAGGCCAGATGTAATGATAGTTCTTAGCTTGAATCTTCCATCTCATCAGATTTTTATTCTGAATACTGGATTCTGCCCTTGGAGCTGTACCTTTAGGGTATTCAAGTAAGTGTTTCACTTTTGAATTGTTTTCCCTGAATTTACAAGTTTTCTAAATGTCTTCAGGCAAGACAAGCTCAAGATAATGGTAACTAAATGTAACTTTCCTGTAACAGAATCATTTGAGTGATGTTGTCAGTCTTACCTGAATAGCACAGTGAAAAAAGAGAGGTTACACAGAAGTTAGTGCTAGAAATAACATTAAAACGAATAATGAATAAATTGTAACATTTAAAGGGTTTTTGTTTTCTTCAACAAGAAAAATGTACCTGGTAGTGAGCAGTTGTTATGTGCTTACATGTAAGTTAATACCAAAACAATAAGAAATCTTTCTTTATTCAACATGCACCAAACAAATAGATTCAAATGCATTTATTCTCTCTGATTTTTATGCAAACTACAAATTGCAAATAGAGTATAAAATAGATTCTCCCCTGTAAGAAAATCTGGTTCCTGTTACGACAAAAATATAGTATTAAAGATTTCTTTTAAAAATACCAGCTTTATAAAATGCTAAGTAAAAAACTAACATCAGTGGTTGGTTTAAAGCCAAAAGATTAAGCCAAGGATCCATTAGAAGAACCTAAAGGGGAAATATCTTATTCTTGTGCTTATCTATGGGTGCAGTGAGAAACAGTTGCTGTTCCAGGTGCATTAATAAGCTCATTTCCCTCATTTACTGGGCAAGCATTAAAGATCTTTTCATGCCAAGAGTGACAAGCAGCTCTACTTCTCACTGCAGTCCAGAGTATAAAATTTGCTCATAATCTTAATAAAATCAGTAGGTTGACCTTTTGGCTTTGAGTCATGTTAGAAAGAAAAATACAGTTTAGTACAGTCTGGAAGCCTATTCAACTTTTAAAAGAAAATGTTGAATTAAGAAGTAATGCAGCACATTTCAAGGATTTGACTGTTTTCCTATGAGAATCACAAGAGAAGCAATGCTGGCTTTTTTGCATTCATTCTGAAAACTTCAGTTTTCTCTACCTAGAAAAGGTCAAGTTGCCATTTTCTGCACTGTTTTAAATACATGGTATCTAGAATTTGGAAACTCCTTCCTTTGTGCCACCTACAGTTTTAATCTGCAGTAAACTGAAAAAGCTTAGTGTGAACAAACAAACTGGAACCCAAGTTGTTTGACAAGCTTTAGAAAATCTGGAGATGCATAGATGTGGCTCCATCCTTCCACTTGTTAACATGGTCTGAAATAACAGTTCTGCAGAGTGGACAGGTTTTTTCTCTATTAAACCATAAAGAGATGCATTCTTCACAAAATGTGTGCTGGAATGAAAAGAATGACAACTTAGAGCTTCTAAGCTCTTCCATTTATATTATTTGTACAGTCTGATTTCTGGAAATAATCATCAAACATACACTCATCTAATTTTATGTTTTGTGTAACAGTAGTTTAAAATATTCTTTAATTTAAAAAAAAAAAATTGGGATTATATGTGTATTACCTGACAGATCAGCAGAATAGGCTTCTGAAATTCAGCTTGGCAAATGGAACAAATATCATCAGATTCAGAGCACTGTCTCTTGCTGGCTGGCACCCCATAGTGCTGTAAAACAAAGGATTTGCAGCAAATATTAATTGTGAGAGGGATAAAAAAGCCAAACCCAAATACCAGGACAGAAAGGAATTTCGAGTAAGGGCTGCTATGTCAGGGAAACTTAAATCCCTAATGTAAAGAAACATGGCTAATTTTTGAAGCAGAAGTAGGACAAAAAGGATTATTTCACATCCTTTTTTTCTGAAGGGATGTGCAGATTTTTTTTGTGGGTGATTTTGTTGTTCAGGTGACAACACCCATTCAGTCAAGGAACTCAGACTGTGAAATGGGAGAATGAGTATACAGGGGTTAATTTAAAAATGCATTTGTTTATTGCTAAAACAATACAAAGGAATAGGGATGAGGAATTTCCAGAAGGATTTTCATGTAAATTGGGGTTATGGGTTTGTCATAAGAGAATGCAGTACTCACTGGGCGTGTAAAAAATATCCTTAAGACCTGCCTGAAGTTTCTCCATTGTCCAAAAAAGCTCAAAAGCTGAAATGGGAAAGAAAACTTGAGTTATGCTCAGTATTTTTTCACTGTGCACTAAAAAGCTCCCAGGCTTTTGATTCCAACACTGGAAGTCTCACTGCTGGTTGGATATTGGAAGTCACATAAGCACAGCAATAGTTCAGACTGACCCTATTTTAAATTTTTGAAATGTGACCAAATGAAGAATTTAGGCTGAAGTTTTTCCCAGTGGGGGTCTGGTTTTTAAGAGTGGTGAGGTTCTGAAATGAAGCACTGGAGTGCAAATATATCAGCATTATTATCATGCTTGCAATGGTCTTTAGTCCTGGAATTAAGGTACCAGAGCATGATGAAGTGCTGGTCATGTTTAAAGCCAGACTGGTTACATTTGGGGTGGATGAGCTCTTTGGAAAAGCAGAGAACCAGTAGGATATTGTTTAACTTGTTTAGCATCACACAGGATACTCCAGCAGAGAAAATTTCATTTCCTGGAAAATGATGACTCTTTCAGCTGTTAATTTTGTCTTTATTTTTGCAAATTCTGTGTCTGATGTGAGGAGACCTGTGGTAATCCCAATCCACTGCTAGAGGGGACCTATGGTAGCTGTGTCCTTTGCTTTACAATCCCAATCCATTGCTAGATAAAGATGATTTTGAGTCCTGAGCCAGTTTTCCTGGAAGGCTGCATCAGTAAAACTGAAGCAACTCTGCAGTGAGTTCAGAGGGGAACTTTCACAGACGTGTTATGTCTGTATCACCCTGTACCATTATTCCTCCAGAACAATCACTTGAGAACTTGCTGTAAAGTTTGAGAAGAGTCTAAAGCTTTTCATACCTTGAGGATGAGGTAGAGGAGGCCCAGCAGAATGCCAAGGGTCCTTCCCAGGGCAGTGTCCAGCTCCCCATAGGCCATGAGGTAACGGAACCAAACTGGTATGGGGACAAACATACGGTAATACTGGCAGAGTTCTTCTAACAGCATGTACCAGTAGCCCTAAGCAAGACATGCAAAGGAATAGCTCAAGATTTCAAACTCTCCAAGGGTTTGCAAAATACACAGAAAAAAAAAAAAAAGAGTTGTTATTCTTTGGAGTAGCTTCTTCTGGTAATGAAACAAGTAAATGCGGAGCACGGCAAAAAAAGATCAGAGGATGAGTCTCACCACAACTGTCCAAGTAACAGTAGCAAAACTGATTGCTGGACTGCAGAAAATCAAATTATAGGTTGAATTGGGATGGCTTGGCAGATGCCTACCCACTTAACAAGGTTGTCAGACTTGATTTCATAAGCATTAAAAAAAGTAAAGTGACAAGAAAAAGGAGAATAACACAAATTTGGTCACAGAGATCAGCTTGTCATGAGCCAGAGTTGTGTCCTGCACTCAGGGTTAAAAAGTGAGAATAAGGCTCATTCTTTTAGTAATAATAATAATACTCATTAACTGCTACTAATAATAAATTACAAACTCTTTTCCTGTAAACAGTTTTGTGTCTGTCTAAGAAACTTGTTAATTATCTACTTCTTTAAGGATGGGGTGATATAAAAACTGGGGGGCCAGGAACTGGACTGAACAGGTAACCAGAGTTCAGTAACACTCAAAAAATGATTGAATAACCAAACACAAGTGTCCTGCACAGAACACAGTGTGTTTACATGTGTAATCATAAATATTTAACTTAACTTTTAAGGAAATAAAGTAAGTTTTTCTTAAAACTGTATTTGTAACTCTTTCTATAATGTGCACTGGATGATGCCACGATTTGCCACTGTTGACCAGATTCCTTCTTTAATTTAGCCATAGTTGGTGTAATGGAATTTTCAATAACTTTTTTGCATGTTACATCACTAGCTGTAGGAAAAAAAAAATAGAGATCTGGATTATAAATCAGTATTTAGAGAAGTCAGTTGTACCTCAGAAGAACTTGTTCTGGTACATTATAAGAGATAAAAATGTCCCAAAACATCCTGTTCAAATGCTACCACATCAAACTGTACTTGCTAATTTTTTTTTTTCCTGAACTAGCACTAGTAGTTGCAATTTTAAGATAAAATGTATTTGGTTTTGCCTGCCTCACCTTGGGAAGCAGATAAAGATAAATATACCACCAGTGAGTGTAAGCTTCTGAGAAAACTATTAAACCTCACTGATTTGAGAAATTAAGCTATGAATCAAATTCCTTGACCTGACACAAATATTCCTTAAGTTTATTAACAACAAAGAAAATTCAGGATTATTTTTGAAGAGACAGAAAAAACAGCTGTTTGCATGTGCAGATCTTAAAATCCTGACAGTTCTTGTTGAGCATGTGCAAAATCTGCTGTGCTCCAGCTGCTCCAGGCCAACTGCCCGTGTACACATTCCTACAGAGCAGAAAATGGAAGGTTTGCTTCAACCCCCAACTTGGAGACAGAAATAAACCCATTTATCCAATCATATAATACAAGCAGTTGTTTCAGATCACACTGAAAACCTTTAGCACCAAGCAGAGAAGAACATGAAAGCCACAGGGTCTTCTTGCACATGGTGTAGTGGTGGATTATATACAGATATTTAATTAAAGATTTTTCTCTGGGCAGGATTTAATAATTAGTTACTTTTACCAAAAGGCAATCTTCACAAGGAATCAAAACTACAGCTTGTTTCCTTACCTTGGATTTAAAGGACATGATAAAAGAAGGCACCAGGAGAATAAAGCACTTCAAGCCCATGAAGAGGAATTTCAAAACAAAGTCTGTGACTCCCACAATCCAAAGCACTTCCCAAAAGTTCTTAAAATCCACAGTGGGGCTTAAGAAGATTAAGCTACAAAAAGAAGTATCAGAAGTCACTGGAGCACCCTATTTAGAGGAAACTGTAACCTGAGATTATCACAGCAGGTTTAATTAAAAAAGGAAACCTGGTTTACAGCAAGGGAGAACATTTACTAAGAAAATGAACTGCTCATTGTAAATGCATCACTGAGGATCTCTGACAACTTTTCCACCTTAGAACCTTCTTTGCTGTATGTTCATCACAGCCCCCATCCTCCAGAGCTCAGTTTGCTGTCTCAGTTTGGCATTTAGCCTTTGATTTCCAGCCAAGGCTGCAGCTCTGCTCAAGGGGGAAAAATCAACTGGAGTCATAAAGTGCACAGAGCCCCAGGATGCCACGTTTGGTATTCCCAAGGGTCAGAGCTGGGAATCAAGGCAGGAATGTTCTCTGTGGTACAGCAGTGCCATTAAATCGAGTATGGAGTCTAGGAAATTCCAACAGACTGTTTTTAAGGACAGCACCTGTTAAATTTGGCAGAAGGGGAGGAATGGAGATTAAAGTGAAAGAGAAACCAATGCCACAATTAAAGAAAAACAGCAGATAAAGTGTCCCCAGTCAATGTCTGTGTAATTTATGGTGGGGTAGAGCTGATTCTCTGCTTACCTCTGATACAGGCACTGAGAGTGGAAGGTGTAATACAAGAGGAGAGATGATCCACTCAGGTAAAGTAGTAACCAAGTGCATTGCAGCTTGGAGCACCGTTCCTGCAAGGGGAGTGTAAAGACACATTGCAGTCCTTGCCTCACAGTCAGTGCTGAAATACATCCCAAACACCAAGTCTGTTACACCCGAGCAGTTGCTACCAGAGGACTTTATCTGAGGGGGTTTAGAGCCCATAAAAATGGAGAACTCAGTGGAAAGGTAAGGCAGTAATTTTAGTATTTTCAATCTACCAATTTCTGGGTGTACCAAGGTTTCTTCTGAAGACAACCAAAACCCACCCCACTCCAAAGAAACAACAGGTTTCCCTTTGGGAGTGAACACAGAGCTGAAAATTTAAACTGTCAACTTCTATTTCATCCCACAAATATAGTTAAGAAGTTAATCCATACCTTACAAAAAAGTGATTTCAATAGTGAAAGTCAGAGGGGAAAAAAACCCACCCCCTTGAATTTTGCAAACCTTGTTATCTGAGAAGTTCCCCTGTACAGAAGCATTAAGACTTTACTTCCATCTCAATACCTAATATTATTAAGTAAACAAAACACCATCTCCACTCACATTTCTTTAAAAATGGATCCATTTGTTTAAGTCTTGCTTAACTTAAAGAATTTTGTTGCATAGGGTGATACTTACTCTGAGAAAAACCTGATTTACTATGCTTTTGTTTGCATAGGCATAAGTTGTTAGCAGCCCGATTCCAAGAGAAATGCCTATTAGGAAAATAGGATCAGTTATAAACATGAAAAGGAAAAATAAATCACTGAACTGGGTTAAAAAGCAGCCACTTCTAATATGTCTTTGTAATTAGAATTAATAGCTGAGACTCTCAAGCCAGGATAATTAAGCACATTGTACTTATGCCAGCAAAGGAAACAGAAGCCACTGAAATGCAGTTTAGTAAATCTCTCTTTCTGATGAATAAAGCAAATAAAAATAAAGCTAAAAATAAATTGAATTACATTTCAGGCATGGTTATTAGTATATTTCTAACAGGGGGGAGGGGGAGGAGGGTCTGTTCCCTGCCGAGCTGATTTTATTTTACTCTACCGGTTATGTGCTGCATGAGGAGTTTGACACACAGGATCAGGAGGTAGGGCAGGCTCTGGTGCAGCCACTGCAGGAGGTACCGCAGCTCGGACAGAGAGCTGCCGCCCTGCTCCTCCAGCTCCGGGGCGGCTTCCTCGGGCCCTCCTGCCTCCCCATGGGCGTGCCCGTGGGAGCGGCTCTGCGAGCCCTGCCTGGAGGCTCGGGAGCTCGCGTTTTCCCTGGAATCGCCCGCGCTGGAGCTCAGCTGGATGCGCACGTCGCCGGTGCCGTGCTGGCAGGAGCCCTCTCCCGACAGCCGGGCCGAGGGGGAAGGGTCATCGCGGCTCCCCTGGGTGCTGTGGAGATGGGAGGAGCAGTCGGGTTGCATGGTGGGGTTTGCTCCTGGAGTTTTTTCTACTTTGTGTCTCCTAGAGCGGGATAGAAACAATAACAGTTAAAGAAAGAGATGAATAGTTCAGGGAAAAAAAAAAGTCCAATAGGATGTACTGAGTGATTGCAAGACAAGATTCTCTGAGATCCTGCCGAAATTTGTGGTTCACACTCCATCTCCACAGGACAACCTCCTGTGTCCCATATCAAAACCCTTCCATCCACGGGCAGATTTCCCTGGCTGCCTTAGGAGCAGCTAAAAGTGCAAATCACAACAGCAAAAGCTGCTGGACAGGAGACCAGCACTGCCTTGTACACGAGAGATCTTGGAAGTGCTGCATAATTTCACAGAAACAGCAACAGCAGCGGACCAGAAAAGGAGCAAACACTGATGGGAAGGAAGCAGGGAGTACATTTCCATGCATCCATTTAATTGGTGAGCACTGGTTCAGACATGTCCAGTCAAAAGCCAGTGCATGCTCAAAACTGAGGGCCATTATGGGATTAATGAGATTATCCTGTCTGGGGAAGGGAGCAGAACCAGGTTAGGCCATTTTCTAAGAAGAATTTAAAAGAGGGAAAAATGAAATGCAGCCAAGTGAGGTCTGATTTATCTTTCCTTTGGCACCTTTTGGTTGTCTTCTGGGCAGTTTTTCACTTCTCTGTGAGTCTTTACTCAGATCGAATAGGGTTAAATCAACTTCTCTGGACTGGTGTGACATCAGAGTAATGATTTTGGAGAATGCCTGGAAGCTGAATTTGACACAATACTTGTCATATGGAGTAATATTGAAACACTGAGAATTTTGTTATAATCCTCTTCCTATTGTTCAAACTCTTACAGATTCCTCTTTGAATTTTTTTTTTTCATATCTAGGTTCACTGAGGATACAAAAAATAAGGCAAAATTGCTTTTGCACAGCAAGAAGTTCTGGATGCATTTGCACAAACCTCAAATTCTTCAGCCTTTAAAAAGAAGGTAACATTAAAGACTAGAACCACTTTAACACATGAATATGAGAACTTACTAATAGTTACAAGTGCTGCTCCTACTACTATTTTTTTGTTGGCCAAAGATGACATCATACTTCAAAACAACCAAAATCCTCGTTCTGTATTGTTTTGCACACGAATAAAACCGATGAAGCGAGGACGGTATTGACTTGTGTGAACAGTGTTCCTGAGCGATGTTTTTACAGGAAGGACTAAAGAAGACACCCCATTTGCACTGCAGTTGGTGTTTTGGGGCCGGGTTCAGCAAGAACTGACAGCTCGGTGTTTAAAAAGCCGGAGCTGGAGGATCGCAGCCGCCCCCGGCACTGCGCCGAGCAAACTTTCAAATCACCGAGCTGTTAAATGGGATTTCAGGGAAGACTCCCTCACGCACCCAGATTTTGTTCTCCCCCCCCCCAAAAAAAAATCAGCTGAAATAAGATTCTTGAGAAAGGCCCATTCGAACATTCCCCGTCTCTCCCGGGGCCGCCGCTCTCCCCGCGCTCCGAGATCTGCTCCCGCACCGCGCCGGGACCCCCGGGAGGGTTTGAACCGCCGGGAACTCCTCAGGAGGGTCTGTCCCGGGAACCCCTCGGGTGGGTTCGTACCTCCGGGACCCCGCACAGGGAAGGAAAGGGTGACCCCGGAGCCGCGTCCCCGTGTCCCCCCTCCCTGCCCTGCGCTCTGAGGGGACGCGGGGAGCGGCCCCTTTTCCCGCCCTCTCCCCGGTACCTCATGGGGCGCCCGGCGCCTCCCGCCCGCCGCCAGCCGCCATAGCCGGGGCTGAGGGGGAGGAAGAGGAGGAGCCGTGAGGGGAGGAGGAGGAAGAAGAAGAAGAGGAGAGTGAGGAGGAGGAAGGCTCCGAGCTGGGCGTTGCTCTGGCAACGTCGCGGCCTTCGCCCCGTCATGGCCCGTGAGGGTGTGTGGTGGTGGGGGGGCGCGTCCCCTCAGCCTCAACCCGCCAAAACGAGGAGGGAGGTTCCTGTTGCTTTTTCTTGAAAGCCTCAATTAAAATTAATCTGGGAAGGCAATAATAAGGAAGGAAATGAAGGGATATGTATAAAAATATACGTGTACTGCGGTATCATTACTTGTCGGTGGCGATTAAGGGAGCCCTGCTGTCTGGAAATTGGCTTTGCCTCCCAGGAAAGCTGAGGGAAGCACTGCCCTAGTTAATGCCGCTGTAGCTCTTGGGAGAGGCTTGGAATGAAACAGATACAGGTTTTCTTTTGAAATATGCTCTTGAATAAATTAGTTTGCGTCCAGAAATGGCATCTGTTTTCCCTGGCTCAGATATTTTTCTAGAAAAAGTCTTTAGGTATGCAGCTCACACAGAAAGTGGGATTAATATCTGAGCAGAAAATATATTTGAAAATCGGTGCTGTGTTGTTTTGAGTTAGAACAGAAATGCTGGTTTAATTCCAAAGTTTAAATACACCAATACTGTGGGGTCAGGAGAGGGAAAGGATGGGCCCTTGTAGATCTTAGGAAGTTAAAAACTAAGCATTTGGAAGAGTCAAGTGGCCTGGCATTCAGTGACACCATCTAACAACAAACCCTCTCCTTTATTTTCGAGGAAGAAGCTGAGAACACTGGCTGCATCTCTGTGTCTCTTGGAGGTAGGTTTTGAGGAGGCAGTTTGGCCTACTTTTATGATGTTTTTGGAAACTGTGCCTAGAGTTTCCCGACTGGAAAGTTCAGGTCACATATCCTCTGCGTTTCTCTCGGGCTGTGGCTGATGGATTGGAAGAAACCTGGGCTGCTTATTACAGATAGACTTAAGTATTAAACATACCCACAGGCCTCCTGTTCCTGTAGGCCCTCTGAACTCAGAAGACCTTTCTCATTTGTGTAATTTTGATGTCTAATTATCCCAATCCTCCTCAGTAGCAGCACCGATGCAGACTTCAGATGCCTGGCAGGAAGGACTCAAAGAATTTCGTGGCCACGTCCCCATCCTTCCAAGGATAACACAAACCTGTTGTGTTTGGCTTCTGCTGTGCCATATTGTTCATTCTCCCACTCTTTGCTCAGTCAGTCACTTGCATGGTGTTTGGATTATGAAGGACAATGTGAAAAAAAAATCGCAATTTGCTTCTCAAATCAGGGAAAGCAATTATAAATCTTTTATTTTTAAATAGTGTTTTATGATTGGAAATTATGCATGCCTTCTGTACATTGCTTGGAAGGGTATAAATATAAAAGATTTGTTCAGCTGTTTCTTTTTTGTAATTATAAAATGCATTAAAGTACAAATGTAGCTTTAAATCCACGTTGTTCTCAAACTGTTTCTCATTGCCACATGCACTGAAAATATGAAATTAATTCGTGGCAGCTTATTAATCAATGGTGTTTGCTCATGCAGGTCACTTGCTGATTTATCTCTAATTCACAGCTCATTAGAAGGTGTGTAACTCTTCAGAGATGTTGTTATTTAACAGGTATGTTTTCCTAGTGCCATTAATGACCTCTGGATTTAGTAACTCCTGACACAAGAGAGATTTGGGAGATTATTCACAGAAAATTGGAAGTCTTTTCCCATGGGCATTGGACACATTAGGTCATGGAATACCTGGTGATAAATTTACCAATCTGTGTTTGGATTCTACTCCCACGATGCCAATAAATTTCATAGAGTGCCCAGGCACATTTTCAGGTATTTATACACTCAGAAGTACCCCAGACTTTCTCATCCTCCCAGGAACTCGTGGTACCTCCTTAATTGGTGCAGTCAGCACTTTCCATCAGTGTGTACCTGTTTTTCCTGGGGTTGTTCAGTGCATGAAAACATTGGGACAAACTCTGATCCTTGTGGAACTCTGCCTGGGATGCCCTGGCAGCTCAGTATTTACCTCTGCAGCAACAGTTACTCTGTCCTAGAAGTTGTTGAGAGTTTGTTTTATAGGCAGAAATATTAGAAGAACAGATTTTGTGTCCTGAAGGAGCTCTGCAAACATCTGAGCAGGTAAAGGGATTGCAATCTTCACCTTTTGTATCCCTTTTTTTTTCATCAGAAGGAACTGGTGCTTTAAAATGAGGCTTGCAGCCTCATCTTTGGTGGAATTTAAAGGAGCTGATCTCGGATACAAGGAAAGCAATTTTAGTTAATGATATGATAAAAAAATGGGCTTTTTGGTAAGAGTCTGTAGAATAGCAGAATGTCCTGAATATTCAAAGGCTTTATTGGTTTGTCTTCATTTTACCCAAAATGCTGCTTGAGTATGGAAGATTTCTGCAAAATTAAGAGGGTTTAGTTTAAACGGAAGGATTTGAAAGTCCTGCCAAGAGGTTCAAATAACCTTTAAAATTCGAATGTTTCCTGAGCTTTCAGTGCTCCATCTTTTAAAAACTGTCTCCTGCAAGTCTACAAACTCTGACTTCTGTTTGTATTTTGAGCTCAAGGAAACAGCTCCTGTATCTGAGACAGTGAAGAATAGAGCCCAGTCCTGAAAACATCCCTGAGGTGTTGGCTGGTTTTCACTGCTGAACTCTGATCCTCTAAGCTTTGTCAAGGAGACTCGCAAGGAATTCGAAGCAGATATTTTTGTGTTGCAATGACATCACCCCGCTCCCTGAGGTTTCCAGAAATCTTACGAGCCCTCTGTGTACAGCAGTTTGTTCATTCCTGTGAAGTCATCCTAAACTGAGAGTAATTCCACTGCGATGGAGTCATGTAATTGTTCCAAAGCTGCTGAATTAGATCCCGGAGTCTTGTTGGTTTCTGGGTTTTTTAGGCAAAGATAAAGCCTTGAATGAGAATCAGCCAGCGGAGCCACAAAGGGCAGCTGTAGTTTTTGCTCCCTGCACAGGAGGGTGCTCAGCCTCTGTCTTTATCTGCAGGAAAGAGCAATTCCCGTGGTCATCAGAACCAAGTGGAGAATCTGCTTCCTGAACCGGACTTTCCTTGTAGTGACACTGGAGGATCTGTTAAGTGCAGTGACTCAAAAATTATTCAGCTGTTCAAGAATTTCGGGAGGTGTGTGTTAATTGCTGCTGTCAGAGCATTACGGAGGTATTTAGGTCAGAAGATGTAATGATCGTGACGTTGGTATCCTCTAATGAGTGTCCTTAAAGGTGCCAGAATTTCAATAGGATCTTTGAAGTTTCTCAGAATTAGTTGTTTTTTTTTTTTTCTCCCATCTAATTTGTTCATCTGAACGTGTGGATGAATCCCCGCGTGGATCGTTCAGCTGAACAGTGAATTCTCATGTGTGTAAATATGAGTGGATTTACCAGGAAGGAGTAGATGAGTTTGTTAATTTAAATTCCATTTGTAGTACCTACTAGTAGTTATATCCTTAATTATTCTGTGTTCTCCTTGTTAAATCATAGAATATCCTGAGTTGGGAGGGACCCAGTGGGATGATCAAAGTCTCACCCCTGACCCTGCACAGGACAGCCCCAGCAATCCCACCATGTGTGTGATATACAGCAAGATATGTTACGTTCCAAACCCAAATTAATCTTCTGACATAATTCATAAAATGGAATTTGACTTTCTGTTTACCTTTTTAGGGATCCAAGAGGGGCCTTGGATGTGGTGTGGTCAGGTTTTAGTTAAGTGAATTTTCAGTCTGAAAGCAATTTGTCAAACCTGTGTGTTGTACAATATTCCAGCCCTCTGGATGCATATCCAATTTAGTCACTGAGGAAAGACAGCTTTGTTTTTAAAAAGCAGATGTCTGGAAAAGGAAATATCTCCTTTCAGACCTTTTGGAATAGATACAAACCCAGAAATGTAGTAGTCAAAATCTTGTTTGCTGTGGTGAAGGGGATTCGTCCCCTTAACGTCAGCACATAAATATTTGCTTGATTTCAGTCAATATTTACCTCACAGGTCAATAAAACTTGTTTTGCACTTCACAGAGTTAATATTTACTTGCTGTTTTTAGCTTGGTGACGATATTTAAAATTCTCTTAAGAGTATGGGGGGCTTTTCTACTTCTTTTCTAACAAAAGATTTTGTTTTAACAGAGGTGTGTTAATTTATTAGGAAGTGTTATCCATGAGTCAGACCATGTTTGTCATGTAGTAAGATTATCCAGATTATGCCTGTAACACTTTACAAGTATGAATTTTTTTTTTTTTTTGCTTGAAAGGGTCAAGTGACTAAATGTCTAACCAAATTTAAAGTAATTGCTTGTGTCTGTAAAACTTAGGACATTGACACTAATGCAGAAGGTAAAGTGAAACCAAAGTCCTCCTCACTCTGAAAATCATTTTTGTTTTGGAAAGCAATCAGTAATTGACCATTTTTTCAGTTCAGTCAAAGCACAGTGGCCAGGCTTGTGTGGTTTAGGAGGAAATGCAGAGATGAATTTTAGATCCTTGTAGTTGACAAAGCCACATTTGCAAACGTACAAGTTCATTTCCACAGAAGAACTTCCCCCCTCTGCGTTTCATGTTTATATCACAGTTGTCTGTGTGTTATTTCCAGTGGTTTATTGGGAGTGGATCCATGGCTTTCACCCTGCTGCAGCCTTTGTGTGCAGCCTGTGGGGTGAGGGCCAGGCCCAGCTCCTGTGTCTGCTCCAAGGAGATAACGGGGTGCTTGTTAAGCCACGTGTGTTATCTCCCTGCCATGTTCCCTGCTCCTGCCTGCTGGACTTAACCCCAGTCCTCAGCACTTTGTTTACATTGCTGGCACAGAGCACAACCAAACATCTCCACTCCTGTCCCTCAGAATGGTGATTTTGTGATTGATACAATTAGGGATAAGGTTGTTTAATTGAAGTCTTCAGTTGAACTGAAATCTCTGAACTAAATCACAGCACACCCATGTCCTTCAAACTGTCAAACAAAACATCAGTTTATGATAATGATTATCTTAATTGAAGAGTTCTAGCTCATGACATGCTTTTCCCCATTAATAGAAAGAATTAATGAAAGAATACTTAGAAAAGTACTTCACTATTTAGCTAAGAACTACTTCTGAAGTAAAACACTGCTGAAGGAATATTGGAATTCATCTTAGACTCCTATACAAACTTCCTCCTGGTGAACTTGACCAAGTTAACCATTTTTCAGCCTCCAATGCTGCAGTAAAAATGTGCTCCCTTAAATCTGCCTTGCTTGCAGACAGAACCTGACACACTGGATTTAGTACAGCTGCAGAATTAACATTCAAAACTCCCTTGCTGCACAGTTTCCCCACGTTACATAAAAATGCTGTGCAGTTCCTCACTCCAAAGCTCCTCTCTTAGGGCTTTAGCTGCCTGTTTGCCTCCCCTTTGGTTACTGTTTTGATTTATACACAATCCAATTTTACACACCCAAATTACTGTTCATTGTGAGATAAATACAGTAAATTGATAATTCTGCCCAGTATTGACTTAACATTCAAGGTGTAACAGCTTCAGAACATATTTTGAAGGTATGTTGTGTTTCAGGTGATGGGAGGAAAAGTTTCTTTGAGCACCTGTGATGGTTTGGATGTTGTTGAGTTTTAACATCCACAGTTTGAGATCCATCTCTATCTTGTTTAATCCTTCAAGGCAGAGACTGGCTTAGATTCCGTTCCCAAATTTTCAGGGGTTTTCATCCAGAGACTGAATTTCATTCAGGAAGATTTTTTTGAAAAGTAGCTAATTTGATGTAGGGAGTAGATGGATTTTTAAGTCCTGTGGTAGGTAAATACCCTCAGGAATACCTCCTCCTCCATACCTTTCCATGGCAAAAGTAGTTCTGTTATTTTTGTATTCTAAAGAAATATTTCCTAACTTTTATTTTACAAAGATTCCTTTTTAGCGACCAACTTAATTTTTTTTTACTTTCATCAGTTTTTTCAGCCCAGACTTGGAAATCATTCCTTCCCTCTTTATCCTAATGGTCCTTCCCCTGCAGGAAAATCTCAGCTTTGATTCCTGTGGAGTCAGCAGTGAAGGATAGATTGGGAGCACTGTGAAATTCTTGCTGGTGCTGCTGCATCTCCTGACATGAGAGCAGAGCCACAGAGGAGGAAATAGAATCAACATTCTTCATAAAGCAGAGAAAATAGGTGCAGGCAAATACTTTAAATTGAACTCTAATGAAATTATTGTTTATGGCCCAGCTTCTCCCTTCCATCCAGAATCTGTCATTTAGGTGATTGGGCCAGCAGGTGCAAACATAATTGAATTCAGGGAAATAAATAAGGAGGGAGGCTGGGGATTGTTTGCTAAAAAGAAGACATTTAGTTTGCTAATTAGGAGGATTTATAGGATGCTGCACTTAAAAATAGATGATTATTGATAGATCATTGTAATCATGAGAGTTACTTTATAGTCTGAGTTTCTTCCAGCAATAACCAGGACCAGCACCCCCTCTGCTCTGGACACTGTTCTTTGCAGCTGGAAATTTTCTGAAAGGCTGCACAGAAACAATGTTGTCAGTTTAGAGAGGAGGTAGCAAAAAATATGTGTTACATCTGTCTTTGGATTAGTTACACAGAGGAAAGAAGTTGGGATTTTTTTGAATTATAAGAGCATAAAAAGTTATAGGACTGTAGGAAACTAAGGTGGAAATTGCTTTTGATATTCTCATCTAAAGGTATTTTAATGGAAATCAGAGGTAGATATTAAACTAAAATATTTGTCTGTGGATGCTGAAGTGTAAGTTAAATATTTTTAAAAGTTCATTTATTTTAAATGCAGTAGTGCTGATAACACTGGCACTTAGGTCAATATAATTTCTCATTAAAGTTCTTTTAACACTCACAGCTTTATCAGTTACCAGCAAGCTCATCACAGCAGCCAGGTATGAATTACACATTCCCCATGCCTTTATCTAATTCATTTCTCCATCCTGCACTTCAGTAATTTGAATCTGAAGTATATCAGGAAAACAGAGTTGTTTTCTTCTCTGTGGAGAACTCAAGCAGAACTATTCCTCACAAAGAGTAACAAACAGCCAGACTGAATTTCCATGGAGGATGTTGCAGCTGAGCTTGTAAATATTATTTTGAGAGGCTTACATTTCCTTCTGAAAGGAAAGAACATTAAGGAATATTTTGAAAATATAGAAAGGGAATAATAGGAAAAAAACCCACAACCAAAACCTGTAAGATAAATCTGGCTCACCAGCCTTTTTGCCATTTCATGTCTAACATTCATTTCTGAGATATATCAGTTAGATCAAGCTGAGGCCAGTTTAGTTTTACGTGCCTGGTAAAATGGAGTGGATTCACAAGGATCTGGCCCATTCTCTTCAGTCACCTCATATTTCTGTTACTGTGCCTGTACATTCTTTTTTAACAGTTTGGAGAAAAAGAAATGAAATTTTCTAAGTAAATATTTTTACATTCTGTTGCTCCGTAGAGCTTCTGTATTGTGTATTCCTCCAAGTCATTCATCATGATAAAAATGCAATGCTGAAGTAAAAGAGTTAATTAAAATTTAGATTGGAAATGGAAATATCAAATGAATCTAATCTGGGAGTTATGATTTCAGGTTTTTTATGCCCAGCAACAAACAAATGAATATCCAGGGAGTGGGACAGCCAGGCACTCAGGGCTGGGGCAAACACTCAACTATGGAATAAGAGGATCCTTGAATGCAGAAGTCTGCACTTGGCTTTTGGCAGGGCTGTTCTGAGAAGGGGTTTATAATGCCCCAGGAGATTGGATTTTTCTGGATTTGTGAGGAACCAGCAGCCTTAGAGGTGTGTGGATGTATTTGCCATTCCTCAGTTGCCTCAGGAAGTGCAGAACTTTGCTCCTACAACTTCCCCCTGGCTGCAGACTGATGTGTGCCATGAACAATCCAGCTCAGTGTAAAAATCAGTTCAGTTTGCTTCTGATTTAATTGCAAAATCATTCAGACTTTGTGTGTTTTCTCTGTGAGTAATCCAAATTTAGATTTCACTGTTGGTGCTACCTGGGTTTTTTTGTGTGTGTTTGTGTTTAATGCAGCTGAAAGTTATTATGTAAAATGGGTAAATTGGAGTCTTTAAAGGAGCTGCCAACTTGCATTTGCCTGAGTTACTTCAGCAGTGGAGAGGAGAGGAGAGGAAGGATTCCAGACACGTCATCCTGATTTCACAAGTCTGCAGAGATCTCCAGAGTGGACTTACCCATCTGTGTGAGGTAGTAAATAGCTCTGTGCTTTTGTTTCTCACAAGTGGCTGCATATGTGTGCCCCAGTGTGTAATCCATGTAATCCTGGATCCTCCTCTGTCTAGACAAACTGTTCACCCCCTTGCTGGGCACAGCAGAGTCCTCAAGGTTGGCAGAAAGGGGCACTTGCACTCAGAATCACCCTGCACCCCCTGAGTGCAGTGCAGGTGCAGAACTTCCTCTCTGACCTTCCCCCAAAACAGAAAAATGATGGATCTGAACATTCCTACTTCACTGTTCAGGGACAATACTCAGCCTGTGGTTAAAGTGTTCCTCCCTAAAACTTTTGTGTGTTCACTCACCCTGAAGTGACAAAAGATGGGAAGGAGAGGAAAATGGGAAGGGAGGCTTTGCTTGTTCTAACCTTGACTTCCAGAACAATGCTGGAGGAAGCCACCCTTGTGTCTGGCTTTCCAAAGCAAGGCTCCAGCATGGCCAGCTGGGGACAATCCCTCTTGTGGGTGTTGTTCACAGCTCTCTGCTCTGACAGTGTTGGAGCTTTGTTGTTCAGTTTTGTCCATGGCAGGATGGGAGAATATTTCCCCTGCTCCAGAGTCCCTCAGGCATCTCCTCAGCACACACAAATTCACCTTTCAGCTGGGTCCTACAAATCAAAGGCTCCTCGTGGAGCAAAACCACATTCCCTTCATTGCTGTTTCACACTGTGTACCCATGAAGGGTCCTTCTGGACTCAGTTCTAAAGGGATAATTGTACTATTTAAATATTAAACATCCAAGTTCTCTTTTTTTATTGTTAAACCAATATTAAAGTAGGGCAAAGCTGATTTACAGTTTATGGCAACACATTCCAGAGTCACTGGTATTGCAGCTGATGTCCTGTTCCAGCAATATTGGCACTGCCAGGAGGCACAGAAATGGAGATTTTAATCAAAAAACTTTATTTGAGATCCACTTCAGTTAAATTACAAGTTAATCTTGCCTCGTGAACTTCCAGGCTGTTAAAAAGGGCAAATGGCTGCAGTGTCCTCTGAAACAATTCAAACCCCATTTTTCATCAGGAGATGATTCCACTGCCCTGGAATTGAAAGTTGGGTGTCTTTTCCTCACAGATTGTTATTTAATCACTATATATTAGCTTTCATTGCCCTTTTGATATATTTAGGCTCATAAACTTCTCATTGACTAGATTGAATTTACCACGATGTTGTTACTTTTTATGAACAGAATGAATCAATAGCAGATCTGTTGGTTTGCACTGAGTTGTTTATTTTAAGGGATGTTTAAACTTTACTGGGAGAAAATGGAAGGGCTGATGCCCAGCCCTCCTCTTTAATACTCATTATTTGGTAACACTCTGAGTGCAGCCTGCCTCAACCAGCAAGTGCTGCACACATTATCCAGAGATCCAGGGCCAATAATATTTCCTAACATTCTTTGAAATGTAAAATATTTTGCAGTATTCCCAATTTATGGCATTTAATACTTGCAAATTACTTTCTTGTTGTAATAGAAAGCTTTTGGTTCAGTACTAGGGAATATTCCAGAATAAGATTACTTTTTTCACTGAAAATAGTAATTCTGTCTTGAAAATGTCTGTCTGATATCTCCTTATATATATATATATATTTATATATGAGGAAATAGTAATTTATTTTCCTGTCCTCCTCAAATAATCTGTACAAACCAGTTGACTTCATCTATGAATTTGAAGCACAGTATTAAGAGATATCACTGGGTTCATTTTATCATTGAATTTTAGGGATGTGGTTTCTTGCTCTTTTTTTGCTGTTTGTTTAATAATAATTAAAACCACCTATTAATCAAGGTCCACATAGACAAGTGCAAAACTGTGCCTAGTGGAGCTAAAACTTGGGAATTCTTACATCAGTGTAATCAGGTGATAACAGCCCAGACTTTGTGCTTGCTGGAGGGATTTATTTGGATTCACTGTTGCCCCTATGGGCTTCCTCCCCCATTATTTAATATAGTTTATTATTGTATTAAGTGGTTAATTCAATCTGGTCGGGTTAACCTTTGTTGATGATTAGAAGGAGGCATCTCAGCCACTGGAAAGTGAATCATTTTGGGTGGAACATCTTGTTCTTGTTTGAATCATTATCTTTGTTTACATTCACACGGCATTAATCGCTCGAACCAGACATTTTTGGGGGAAGAGGGGGAGTGCCCAGAGCAGGTTTTCAAATGCTGTGTACAGAAATTATAAAGGAGATACATTTCCCTTCCTTCTCCTCTATGAGCAAAATGGTTTGAATTAATAATCCAGAATTCAAAGTATTCACAAAGAACTGTAATTTGTTGTCAAATAAGTTTTAAAAGCCAAACCCCCAGGCTGAACTCAGTCCTGTTTCCTCTGTGAGAATTCTTCAGCTGTAACATTCCAATATTCTCCTGGTGGAGTATTTGTCATTCTTTTCCAATTATTACTGTTATTGTTTTATAACTCTATTTGTCTTTGCTCTGTGGTCTGTTCTTTTTTTGAGTGCTAGTGAAAGCCTCTTGTCATTTTCCCTGTCTTCCCCCTTGGTTTGATATTTTCTGCCAACTCCTCTGCCCTAAAGCCTTTTTTCCTCCCCTTTTTCTCCATGCAATGGGATCTTACCTCCATGAAACCATTGACTTTATTGCTCTTGGAGGAGTGAATTTATCCCAGACAAATTCTCCACAAAATGTTGTGGCTTCTGTCATCAAGGTGGGAAAGACCAGGAGAGATGGCAAAGTGACCTCCTGGCAGAATATCTTATTCTTCTTTGGAGGAACTGAACAGCTCAGTCAAAAGATGTTAATTCTGAAGATTATTTTCTTTTGATCATGAGATATTGTTTATCAGCTGTTGCTTCCCAGGAACCAAATTATGGGATCGTAGGAGATCTGTAAGCTCAATGTGGTCCAGGAAGTGGGATAGTAGGAAATTAGAGAAGAAATAGAGTAAAAACACAAAAGATTTCTTGCTATCACTATAAACCCATCATATTTTTGTGTGAATACTCTCTGCCTCAAGAAGGAGATATTAAAACAGCAAAAGCTGTAGAGAAGGGCAAAAAATGCAAGAAAAGATATGGCAGATGTGGGGAACATGAACTGTATTCCCATGTTCTTGCTACAAAAGGCCTCCAAGTCATTTAAAGATGTAACTTTCTTTTATGCAATTCCTTTTCTGATTAAAATGGTCTTCTGTAAGTGATTTTATGATACATATAAATATTATGGTTATCAGTCTTCACAGTTAAAATAAGGCTTTTTTCTTTGGCAGGAGGAAGGCTATACATGCAAATTCAGATTCCTGATGCATTCCCACCAACTCTGCCCTTCTGTTCTGGCAGAGTTAGGAAAAACTGTGGGGTTTGTATTTTCTTTTATTTGTTCCTTTATGTATCGTGTGCTCTCTGATTCTCACTTATTTCTCATTTCATCATCTTTCCTGTGCTTTTTCTTTTTTGGGGCTACATTTGTGCCTGTGTTTTTTCTTTTATTTGTTTACTTTGCCTTGAACTTTCTCCTAAATCCTTCTTTTCTTTTTAGCCAGACCTGAATAAATGCATTGAAGCATCATTTGTCTCTACTTCCATTTCCACCTCCCTTCCTCTTCTACTTCCATATCTTTTCCCTTTTACCCCCTAATATTATCATTTTCTCCTCAGCTTTTGTTGATGTTTTTCTTCCCCGTGAACTTTCCTGTCCTTTTTTTTTTTTTTTTTTGGTATTTTGTACTTTACCTCAGGGGAGACTCAACAAGGATTTGGGCCTTTTTTCCTTAATGGTGCAAAACTGGATAGAAACCACCTTAAAAACATGTGGGACAAACCCTGTCCTAACTGTCCTGTGGCATGAGGATGGCTGGGAGCAAATAAATTCCTGTTTAGCAAATTTAACTTCTCCTAAAAATTCAGGCTCCATCCTTCCAGCTGGAAACTGGATCATATAATGGGTTATTACAAGCTGTTAAAATTTGAGACTGAAGAGGGGGAATAGGCTGAAGTTATTCCATGGATTGTTCTGTTCTTTGTGGGAGGCTGTTAAAATAAAGCAACAGTATAAAAGATGAATTATATACAATTTAATGTAAAGCTGTTGGAAGCCATTAGGATATTTCTTCCTTGATTGTGGAACATTTGTGTACTTTTTACAAAGTTTCACATTTTTTTGGTTCTTTCCAAACATTATGAAAATTGTACTGAGAGGAGTAAATTCATCTGCATAAAATTGACTGCAAAGAGCAATTAGTCCTTCATTAATATGCAAATTTGGTCCAGTGCAGATTCATCTATATATGAGGCTTAAATATGCAAGTCAGTCTTGCTGTGCGAGAAGCCCAGATGCTTTTATTTACTTTGAAATTGAGGGATTTGGTTAATGATGTTGTTGACAGGAAAACTTGAATAAATTTGATGATCACCATCTTTCATATTAGACGAGGCCCATGGAAAAAAAATTACCAAGTAAAATACCAATTTTATTTGGTAATTTCCTATTACCAATCTTGTAATAAAATGTAAGATAGAAAGTAATAGAGTTAGATTTCCTAATGTACTTATCCTGAGACTTAAACTGTTCCCCAAAGATGGAGCCATTTTTCTTAAACTTTGTTTTTCCAGAGGGTAAAGACATCTCCATAAGCTGTATGAATAACACACTGCCTGGAGATTTAATATTGGAAAGTTGGTTCTGTGACTTGCTTCAGTTGGTGAGAGGATATAAGCCTGGGAATGAAAAAGCAGGAGCTTTGGAAATGGTTCTTTGTCATCTTCCATGATTTATCTGTAGGCTCTTTTCAAGAATTAAAGTTGAGGCCTTTGCCCTGAACCTGTGGAACCACCCTGGAATCTGTCTGAACACACAGCCAACTCTATTTGGATCACCTAAGCTCCTCAAGAAACATTTTCCTAAATATCTTTAAATCTTTACAGCCCTTGGTAATGATACTTTCTTCCTGCTGGCAGCCACCGTGGGCTGGCTCAGAGAAGCAGGGTTTTTCCTCACCAATAAATCCAAGCTGTGGTGTGTCTTGCCTCTCTCCTCTTTTTCTGCCCCACGGTTCCTTTGGCACATCCAGGATCCCCCTGGTTTGGTCCAGCATCCATCACTCAGGTATGGGAACAGTTCCTTTCCATCATCAGTCTTGATTCACCTGCAAGATCCTCCTCGTGGTTCTTCCTTTTTCTTTCTCTGCAATTCCCTCAGGCCTAAATTTAGTTTTGGCTTAAGCAAAATTGGTCTTTGACTCCATTCAAGCCCATTTTTTCATGGACCAAACCCATTTTTTTGTGTCTTGCCTGAGTGAGGCATTGGCCCTTCCAAAATAACAGAGAAATGTGGCTTAAATGGACTGAACTGTGTGGTAATTTATAAAGCTCTAGTTGTAACTACCCGAGGACAAGTTAATAGATGAGCCCATTTGATTCCTCTGACTTCCTGGCACAGCTGTTTGGGATATAAATCCTCACAACAGTTGGTTTCCAAATCCTTAATGTGCTGCACGAGGCAAAAATTCCTACAACCACGTTCAGGAGAGAAAAAAATTCAATGAGACACCAAAATTGTTCATGTGGTCTTGCAGGTGAATCCAAAAGCAGGAAAATAAAGATAGAGTTGAGTATTTTGGGGGGAACAGAGGAGAAATCTGATAGTCTTGTATATCTTGATTGTCTTGCTCTAGTTATCCTATAAGGGAATCTGTGTTTTTTACCATCAGAATGAGGCACTGACAGTGTCAGAAGGGAGTTTATTTGCAGTACTCAATAGTTTAGGAGGTGATAAATTGATTAAAAGGTGAAACCTTAAAACCACACCATCTGCTGAGACTTAAATAGCCTTTGCCTTTGAGAACACAGAATTGTTGGGCAGTTTTTAGTATTTTTCAGCACCATCCACAGCAATCTTGGCTCTCTGATCCAGCTCCCAAAAGGAGGAAAATATTAATTTTGAAGTGTATAAACAACAGGCATCTCAGCACAACCTGAGGTTGTCTCCTATCAACTATGTAATCTTTATATTCTAGATTAATAAACACTTCAGCCTTGGAGTTTATTAGTCCAAAATATATTTATTACCTCATAAATTCAAACCCCCTCCAGTTACCATCTAATTAAACTGCAGCGCTGTGCATGCTATCTTTGGGGATGTATTAATAATGGAATTATCTTGTGAAACAGTAATTACATACTTTGTGCATTCTTTGCCACACTCTTTCTTCAGTGTCTGTGTGATGAGTGGGGCACACAGTGCTCCATTGTTTGGAGCTCCTCCAAACTCTCTGTGTATCCAAAGATAAGCAGATTTTTTTTTTTCCCTCTTAGTAGAAGAGGGAGAAAAGTTTGTGCATTTTTTGTACTTAGGAAGGACCAATACCACCAGACTAGGAACAGTTATGAAACATGATTGTGCAAGTGATTTTAGCTCATGCTTTCTCCTCACTCTTTGAGGAGATTACCTTCAGGAGTAAAACCTCCTTGCAGGATATGTTTTGTTCTTACTGCAGCTGCCAAAAGGTGAAGACAATCACTTTATCTGCAAGAGAATATTCATTTATGGGACTTCACTAGTGACATAGGTTTGAAAAAAAAGGAAAACAGGCTTAAAGCCTTCCTCAGGAGAGAGATCTACTCACAGTTTTTCTCCAGTGGTAAGTGTACCTGCTCTATTTATAAATGTATTGATTTTGTCTGTGCTTTTGCTTTATAAGGTTGTCCCCCATCTTCTACTCTGGATAATTTGTATTGACAGGAATTCTTTTGCTCATTTTCCCTCACTTACTGCAGAATTAGGTGTCTGAATCCTGCCTGGTGTTCCCTCCCCTGCATGGAAAGAGGCAACACCTTTAGCACATAACTTCCCTGGAGTTTTGAAGTGCCTTATCTCTAGTTCAAGTACATCTGTTGAGCAACAGTGGGAGCGTGTGATTCTTGTTGACACAGGCTCTGCTTTACCTGACAAGAGGGGGGTTTATTCTCTCTTGTACTTGCAGCAGTTTGTAGGTTTAGGATCCATATGTTGTCTTCTCTTGCCTTTATTTGTTCACTGCCACTGCTGTGTCTGCAGGGAGAGGAGGGGCACTTCCCACCAGTTTCCTCCCCGAATCTTTCAGATCTTTCCAGCACAAGTTTTGCCTTCTCCCTGCTTTTCTGCTCCACGAGTTCTGAAGTCTGATGCCAAAGACACAATTGAGTAGTGGTCACTCACTTCCTACAAAGAGGTTTGATTGAACTTCCAGCTGGAACTCCATCCCCACTCCTGTATTGTGATGGCAACTTAATGTTTCACTTACATTTTGCAGTCATTCAGGGGCCAAGTTTTCAAGTCTTCCAGATTTGGACTTGTTCTGATTTCACTGCAAAACCCTGCAAGAATTCTGCCAACAGCAAGGCCAATGTGTTTGAAAGCAGATTTCCAGTGCCTAAAGCCTGGTCAGGTGTGAGTATCTCAGTAGTAAGAGTGACTCAGGCTTGTAGCTTTGATTTCCAATAAGACACTATTTGCTTTATCCAGCAATTTTCATCTGCCAGCACTCACAGTGATTTAAATCAGACTGTTTTCATGGATGAGTGTTATTCTTTGGAAATAAAGAATGCCTGACAAGCTTCTGTAGTTTCATGAATAGATTTTTGTAAACCACAAAATGAAATGTGATTATTGTATGATATATGTTTTACAGAAGCTCAAATGGCTTTATCAGCCCAATATCTGGGAATTCACCTTCTGAGACTGAACATTTTGTGCTTGTCTTAATAAAAATGGTGTCTGATACCACTTGGCCACAGTGTAGAATGGAACAGTTTCCATTGTAATGAATAGCAAACATCTGCAAAGAATAATTATATTTATGACATATTGCTCAAACACACATTATTATTATTGTTACAGCTCAGGATTAATTTCTGGTTTGTCAAGACCTGATGATCTCTAAACTTTTGGTTGTCTAATATTTCTTGTGGCTGCTGATGAAAAGATGGTCTGTGTGTCCCCAGAATGGTTCCAGGTTGTCTTGCCTGTTCTGTCATTCTGTTTTTTTGTCCCTGCTGTCTGATTTGGAAACTTTCAAGCTAGACACCTTTCTGATGTGTTTTTCCTGATGTGAATAAATTCACTGCAGAATAGTTGCAGAGCAAGAGATATTTGTTGCCAAGCAATTATATCAGATGAAACATACAGAAAGGTAATATTTTAGTCTGATTTTTTTTTTCCTACAGGCATGAATCTAAAGATGAATTCTAGGAATTAACAGAATGAAAAAGACAGGGCTTTTATTTCTTAAATTTTTTCCCTTGTCTTCTGTATTTTGCAGTGATTGCTTTGAGTCTGTAAGGTCATCATGGTTGAAGGCATGAAGATGAGGACATCAAAGCCTTTGCCCACTTATGACAATTACTCTGGAGACAAACACAGCTCAGAAGACAAATGTTCTGAGCTACCTGTGAGTTCTGGTTCACAAAACAGATGAGAATTCAGAGATACTTCTGAACTTGGAAATGAAATTTATTCTCAAGGTAATGGTTGAGCTCATTATCTGCTGCTCTTTCTAAATGTAAAGTAAAGGAGTGCAATGCCCATATATTCTGTCTATAACAGCTGACATGTTTTCTGCATTCCTGTGTTTGCCTAAGAAGTCATGGATAATCAATTTGATGTGCAAAATATCCTGCATGGATGAATTCTGATACATATCACTTGCCATGGCTGTGCTGTTAGGAGAGGCAAAAAACTTCCAGGAAGGAAACAGCAAGGAAAAATCTGCCTGATAATTTTCTCATCAGTTTTTCTCCAAGGACATATCTGTAGGTGGATTCTATAGACAGTGTTTAGGTTTTTTTCCCCCACCTTGAGTGGCTGGTTCTGTGTGTGTCAGTTATTTTCTCTTGCCGTATTAGAAATCAAAGCTACCTTATCACTTCAGGATAAATATATCTCTATCTCTGTATCTATCTCTATATCTCCTATAATCCTAACTAAGAAAAACTAACCCGAAACATTCCATTTTCAGCCTGTGATATTATTTAAATATATATATTAAATTATTTTTAAATTCCCTACATGTATTACAAATAACTTCCCATCTGACTGGGAGGCAGAATAGGCAGGAACCAGCAGCAGACAGATGTGATTATAAAAGATGTTCTGTTTGTTTTAATGAGGCTTATGGTTTTAATAAACTTTTAGAATGTTTTTAACACAACCAAATTAAGTAAGTTTAAAATCTGATTTTCTAGTTCTAACCCTATCAGATCACTTTTTGCCTTATTTATGAGGACAACCCCCCAGATTTTTCTTATTTTTAGAGAATTTCTCACAAAATAGAGTATCTCCAGTTCCAGCAAAGAAAAAAGGGAAATTTGTGTGGATAAAAAGCATGAATGACAATCCTGATCATGTGGAAAAAATCAGTCTGTGAGCTTAGACATATTCCCCATTAGTCCCCTCCTTTCTTGGAAATCCATATTTTCACCCGAATATCCAGCGGCATTACGTAGAGCCCCTCAAAATTTGCTCATAATATTTCATGTCCTTTCTGCTGGAAAGGAACAGCTGGATATTTTGTGCCAGGATGTGACCAATCCACCTCTGTTGTTGTCATTTTAATTGCTGGGGCTGTATTTTTTAAGTCCTCCACAGAAGGTCTTTGTAGTGACAAGCGAACGGTTCACGCTTGGTAAGCAAACATAAAGAATGCTGCTGCTAATTGGAGAGGGACTAATGCAGTTATGATTCCATCAACATTTAAGTTACACTGGGGGAAAGGACACGTTTTTTGTTGTGCTTGTGTTGCCACATGGAATTTTTCTCGGGGTTGGATTTGGTGGGGAAGGTTTTAGGACAGAACAGATTAATCCTGGAATTACAGGGATGGGAGAGATGGAAGTGAAATTGTTCTAAGCTACATCAACAGGATAGAAATCATCATTTTATTGCTCTTTCTTTGAAATTAGAGTTATTAATTGCTGGCTTGTGAAAGAGCTTGTCTGTGAAAATGGAAAGAATGGACAGCCTCAAAAGACTCTCTTTCCCCTGCCCTGAAGAACTGCAGCCACAGTGTTTCACGTGGAGGAGGACTCCACAAAAATCACCAGTTTCCCAAAGGAAGGAGGTTCTTATTCAGTAATTTAGGTCTTTTGGATGTTTTCCCCTTGATATTCTCTGCCTGTTGTACCTACAGACCTCCCAGTTTCTAAAAGTCTGCTGGACCATGTGTTAAACCTTTCCTTTTTTTCCTGAATTACATTTCCATTGAATACTTGGCTATGGATTAACAGCTGTAAAATTATGTACCAAAAGTTCTTTCCCCTTAATGCTGATTTAATCTTTTCTTTATACTCACATCTCTCTTCTCAGGTGGAGCCTCATCTTGAGTAGCCTTGGGAGGGTCAAAGATGCTTCCTTTTCCAGCTCACTGCCTGGATTTTAGAAGACACCATTTTTTAGCATCTAAACAAGGCAATCACAGCTATTTCCATGGGAAGAATCACAGAGATGACAGGGCTTCCCCCCAAAACACTGCCTGTGTAATTGCTGAAGACATTCCAAGCCAGTCTAACGAAGTGCTGTCTGCCAGTCATTATGTTCTCCTTGGAGGACCATCTGTTGCACTTCAAATATGTAAAGGTCTCTATCATTTATTGCTCCAAACAAATCCAGGCCTTTGTCTGATGTGCTGGAGCTCCTGAATGGATTCTAAAGGTGGTTTCAGTCACAAAGGGCAGGGTATTCCCTTTGGTTGTACTCCTTCAGCTCAAAAATTTCAGAGCACAAATACACGGATTAAATCAATAGCTGAATATTTGCAATTTATTTAGGAATGAATTGTCAACAACAACAACTAAAAATATCTGAAATACGTTTTCTTTTCATTCAGCCAGGAGGACATTGGGAGATTTTTGCTTCTGCTGAACAAATCTTTCCATTGTAGTGGTATCCAGATTTGATATATGCTGAGATTGGAATGAAAATTACCTTATTTTAACTAAATTCTTTAATTTGCTTATTTGTATCTGAAACTAGTGATTCAAAGGAATAGTAAAAAATAGAGTCAGCAGCTGAAAATGCTCAAACCTTCCTTAGCACATGTCCTTTACAAGGATGCAATACTTGGTTGTACAGTCATTATTTATAGGTTAATTAGGATCCTTTCCATGAGCAAAATGAGCAAGATCAGGCATTAAAATATGCTGGTTTTTGTTTTTCCTGCTGCAGATTTTGAAGAGCTGTACAGTCAGATTGGAGAACATGAGCCTTGTATTTTCAGAGCAGAAAAGTTCTGTTCAGAGATTTCCAGCCAGAGAAATCCATAACTATTTCTGTCTGATTAGGGAGTGGTCCTATCTTTTTCCCTTTCTCCTCCTTCCCTTCTCCTTCCTGCACAGCAGCTAATGTTCTGGTCAGAAGTAATAATATGTTAGATCTTGAATGTCAGTAGCCCCAGAGATTCTGACAAGACTATTCATGTGCATTCATACGTCTTAACCAAAGCTGACACTAAAGAGAGCAAGAATTCTCATATTCCTCTTTTTATTGCTGTGCATTAAACTCAAATCTTCTCTTGGAGACCTCTGCTAGAAATGACACATTCCCCATTTGAAAAAGGCATTTTAGCAAGGTCTAAACAAAGCAGCTGGACATCAATCTGGCACAGGGCAGAGGCTCCTGTGAGAGCTCACAGTGCAAAGCTGAACTCTGCTTTACACCTTACAAATGTTGTGAGCTAAATACTAATGGGAAATAACCATTCCTCCTAATCTTTTAAAATTTCAATTTAAAATTAAGTGATTTTAATTTTTTTTTTTAACTATAGAACATGCCCTTATGGGGATATTTGGATTCTGAAAACTCGAGGTTGTTTTCTGAGAAACACACATTGAGTGAATATTCTGCTCTGCCTTTTACTCTGGACATATTTTACACACACTTGTAGGATGGTGTACAGCACATGTTGGGGTAATTTTGCAGGGAGCTGATTAAGCTGTTAAAGCCAGGTAGGTGATTTTGCCAGCAATGATATTTTTAATCTTCTTTTTTAAAATGGTTTGGTAGTAGTGACTAAGGCAGACTAGGTGGCTCTGGGCAGCTCGCCATTTCTAGGTAGTTTAATTTGTTAAAAATTATCCTTCTTCCCACCCAAATCCCCTTGAAACCATTTGGAGAAGAGAACTGTTGAACAGTTGCCAGTAATAAGTCCTGCTGAGACCTCTGTATCCTCCTGACAGAAATGTTGGTGCCAACTGGAGACTGACTGGCACGAGTTTGAACTCTACACTACTTGATATATTTACTTCACATGCACCAATTACAATAATTACCACCTCTGTTGCTGAAGTTTAAGCACTCGGTCTGCACTCCATACCTCAGGTGGTTGGCAGTATGTTCAATCCTATAATCTCAATTTTCTTGGAATAATTAAGTAGAAAATAAATACTTCCAAAAAATTAGGAGAGAGCCTGAATAGAAACCAGAGGCTGAATAATAGAGTTGTTTGTCATGTTGCTATTGTTAAGCTTCATTTATTTCTATTTAATCTTTATTTCTAAAAGGCAGCATCTTCTTTTGCCTGCAGAGATTCACCAGGAGATGCTGTAGTCCATTGACTTTTATATTCAGCAGTGGAGTATCTCTTGATGTCAATGAAAAAGCAACATGAACTCCTACTTTGTTTAGATCTTTTAAAACTATAAATTCCATTATAAATATGAATTCCTTTCAAAATAAATGCTTTTGACTAGAAGAGGAAATCACCCATCCCTTTCTCCTTTTGGCTGGATGTTTCCATATGAGATTGTAGGGATTTAATACCAGGACTGGCTTTAACTGCCCAGCTCCTGACAATTCCACTGGTTTAAATCTGATGCAATGGGGACAATCTCTCCCCCACCCCTGTTGGCTTTCCAAGAGACTGGTTAATTTTTAAATTGGATCAGCAACATTTAAAAAAAAAAAAACCACACTGGTGAAGTTTCTATTACACAAAGATAAACCTTAGACTGAGCACAAACTGACTTGCCTGTAGCTTTCCTAATATGATTGCACTGCGTAGAGTAGATACTAAAATTTATATTAAAATTTCTTCATGCAGGTTCCCTCTAGGGAGAGGAAGAGGGAAGGAAAAAGCTTCATGTGACAGATGCTAATTATGCAGCTTAATGCACTTCTGGAAGTTGCAGAGATGAGAACTCTATAAGAACCTATCTACAAAACAAAGCACATTTTCAACAGCATTTTTTCCTCCATTCTGTTTTAATCTGCCTCCTCTCTGTTTTCCAGGAGGGTTTATTTCCCAAAGAGTACAAAGGGTAAGCAGTGTCTCAGGTGCAGAATTCACCAGACAGGGATGTGATTGTTCTCCACTGTGTCTTACTGTTCTGAGGTGCTGTACATGGAATTGGGAAAGCTTTGGGGTTCTGAATCAGGAAGAGTTTGAGTTCAAGAGTCCCTTGTTGATGTGTTAGGGTTTTTTCATCTTTTTGTGGATATTTTATCAGTTCCTTATCCCGTGTTTAGGTTTACTGGACAAATGATGTTCTGCACTTGTGCTGGGATCCTATAGAAGGATTTATTGTGATGAATGTTCAGGATCCCCAAATGGGTTATACAGGGAAGTGGGCTGAGACACATCAACTGAGTTCCTCAAAACTGGAAGGTGCAGCCACACCAAGCCCAGTGTTAGACACTGATCCTCTCTTCCAGACACTGAATTTGGGGTAAATGAAATGGGAAAATTTGGTGTTATCCTGAAATCATTTCAGACTTGCAAGAACCACCGTCCTGGATATGCAAATCTACCAAACCCCTTTGACCAAATGATTCTTTTTCCTCTTAGCGATAAATCCATTCCAGCTCTTGTGTACTTAACGCCGAATGCTGCTTTCCCTGATTTCCTCCCTATCCTCGGATTTCTCCGTGGGGAGGAGTGACTTGAGAACCTTTCCCGCAGGGACATCACGGTGGCGCTGGGACTTCCGAGAGGCTGGGGCTGGCCCCGGGCACCCAGGAATGCTCCTCACAGCCCTCGGCTGCAGCCAGCCCAGGGAAAACCATCTGTTCCCCTTGGAAAGGGGTTTGCTTCCCCCCGGAGCCCTCCCCCCGCAGCCCGGCTCCGGCCCCAGCTGCCGTGTTTCGATGAGCACTGGGGGAATGAATCTCCTGCGTTTAAAAATACTCTGCTTCTATTTAGATGAAAAGAAGAATCTTGCTTGCCTACACTGGCATACAAAAATAGGCTCAGTGTGAGTAAATCTTCAAAGTTTCTCTTGGTGAATATATATCTAGCCTCACTTTTTTTTTTTAAACTTATCATATAAGTTTATTTATAGAGTGTCCTTCTTTCCTCCTACTCTATCAAGACATTTGCAGAAGGTTGTTGCTCGTCTTGTTCAGGAGTCCTGAAATAATTTGCAGGGCCTTTGAAACATCATCGTGTTGCATAGTTGTGATCAACGTGCTGCTGTTGCATGAACATATCATATTTTAATGTGAATGTCAGGTTAGCTGAGACATTCAGGGCTTTCTTTTCCTTTAGGTGCTTTACACTGGTTTGTGTTTTCACTTGAACACTGCAGTAAAATTTCTGCATATAGTAACTTAAAATTTTCCATTCTACATGCAAGGCATTGCCTAGAAAATTAATGTGTAATATGAGAGGATTAGTAAGATGCATACACTTTCCAAACATCTCTTAAAAATAGCTTTCACTGTCACTGTAGCATCTAAATTCTGAATAATCTCACAGTCCTTCTGCAAATCTGTGCATGTAGTAACAGAGAAGCCACCTACTTCATCCTCTTGAACTGCACAATATGGATCTGGGCATGGAAAAAACTGGGTTTTGGAGTAGGGCTCTGCTTTGGCAGAGAGGCTGTCTGTGAGACTAGTGAGAGCATTAACGCTCACATTAAATATTAAAGTCAGCTTTCACAATACTTGCCTATCTTTTCAAAAAGGCTCCGAGATCCTCAGTTTGGAATTTGCTCTGCGGTGCAAAGCACCGGTGCAAACATCGGGAATCCTCTGCCAAGAGGTGGAAGCTGTGGAAGGGGAGCCAAGGCGAGTGTTCCCTGTGCTGGGGGACACTCTGTGCCTGGACTTTGGCCCCAGGCTGACCGAAGGTGCCCTGGGGTGGCCACAGGATCTCAGGGTGTCCACAAGGACCACTGAATCCAACCCTTCTGGCCCATAGAGGGATCAGCCCCGGGAATGGACTGAATTCATGGTCCGTGAATGGACACGGAGCTCCGGCAGGGATAAGGGGAGGGTGAGCCCGTGTGTAAATAGCTAAATGGGGATGCCAAAAGATGCACCAGGCTCTGCTCCGTGCTGCCAACCACCTGGACATGGTGCAAGGGGCAGGAACTGATGCCCAGAAAGTTCCACCTGAACGTGAGGAAGGACTTGTCCAAGGAGCACGGGAGCAGATTACCTAGAGAACTTGCGGAGCCTCCCTCATGGCACTATCTCAGACATGATCCTGTGCTCCGGGGCTGACCCTGCCCGGCTGCCCCACCGCCGTTCTCCCACCCTGACCCATCCCACCATCCCGGTAACCGCGGGCCGGGCGGCGGCGGGACTCGAACCCTCAGCCCCGCCGCCGCCGCGGGGCGCAGCCGCTAGATGGCGCCCCCCCAACGA
>JANPWX010000093.1:473179-584692 GCA_024734555.1 Trochalopteron elliotii | reverse complement strand
CCTCCCCGCCTCGCCGCCCCCCCCCTCCCGCGCCCAGGGGTCTGGCGGGGGTCGCTTCCCCCTCCCCGCGGTGACTCGGCGGGGTCCGGCCTCCCCTGAAGAGACTTTGCGGGGTCCCCCGGCCCCCGAGGACAGCTGGGGGGGACCGGGCTCCCCGAAGACACTGCGATTTACCGCCTCCTCCTCCCCCGAAAAGGCTGGGGATCGGCCTCCCGGAGACTCCTCCATCCTTCCCCGAAGAGACTTCGAGGGTCACCCGCAATTTCCTCCTTCCACCCCGTTCTCCCCCTCCCTCCTTTCCCCACGGAAGGAATTTTTTTTTTTTTTTTTTTTTTTTTTTTTTACCCGACGGAGGATATTTTGGTTTCGCCCTCGCTGCGAAGAGTATTTCGTTTTGGGGAGGGGGGTTTTCCACACGGGAATTTAATCCCCCGCTGGGCTGCTGAGGAGACTTTTTGCGGCCTTTCTCTCTCAAGGAATACCTTCCCCCCCTCCCCTGCCCCCGCAGATGTTTTTTTGGGGTACACCCCAGGAAATTTTTCTTGCTCTGCCTTTACGAATTCTTCAGACTGGCCTTGCTTCTGGCCCCTGAAGTTTGTTTTTATGAATTGAAATTTTAATTTATTTGGAATATTTTTGGAGCAGGGGAGAAGAATCTGACCCCCCACACCCTGTTGCCCTCGGACTCCGAAGAGACGAGCCTGGATTTTTCTCTCTCCCACGGCCAATCCTTCCCAGTCATTCCACAATTTGCCCCTTTCTCATCTGATGACTAAAGGAACAGGAGGAAGAGGAGGGGGGGTTCTGGATTAATTGCCCCCGCTGGATTATTTATTTTTTCCTGCTTCTCTTGCTTGGCATCTGAGAAGAGAGGAAGGAGGGATGTCAACTGATTTTTACCCCTAGCCCCCTGGATTAATTACCCCATTTTTATTCTCTTGTTGGATCAATTACCCCTTCACCTTACCTCCTCTCCCTCCCCTCCTTATGCGAACGAGAAGACAAGAGGAACGGGGAGGATTTTGATCTTAATCTCCCGTCGTTGGATTACTTACCACCTCCCTCTTTCTGTTCTTCCCTTCCACGGCGGCTTTACACCCCCGATTGAGCTCCAGAAGACGAGAAAACGTTCTGAGTTCCTCTTTAATTTTTAATTTTTATTTTAATTTTTTTAATATATATATTTTTACCCCCCTCTCCCACACCTCTCTGTCTCTCCTGGCGGGTTATTCCCCCTTGCCACTATTTCGCGTGCCTGTGCGTGTGTCTGTAAATCCCTTATTTAATTGTATTATTATTTGTGCGTGTGCAGAGCCCCCCTCCCCCTTTCCCTCTCGCTGTCTGTCTCTCCCTCTCTCCCTCTCCCTCTCTCTCTCTCTCTCTGTCTGTCTCTTTCTTTCTTGTCGGAGGCTGTGGGATAATGGCGTGTGGGTTGTGGCTGTGAGGATGAGTTCCTGCTTCGTGCCGAACGGGGCCAGCCTGGAGGATTGCCATTCCAACCTCTTCTGCCTGGTGAGTGAGTGTCGGCCCCCCGGGCTCCCAGCACGGCCCGGGGCCACCGAGGGAAGGCTCGGAGCTCCGGGGGAGGGGGGAAGGGGCAGTGTGGAAGCAAAGCAGCCATTTTTAGCAGAGCTTCTTGCTGGATGAGCCCTCGGAGTAGGCCCTGCCTGGAGCAGCCAACTCTCTCCCATGCCCCTCTGGTTCCCCCTCCATCGCTGTCTGTCTCGCCTCGCCCCTCCCTCCCACTTTCTTCCTGGATAGTGGCCTCCCCGCAAGTCGCCTTTTCCTTCCCTTTCCCTGCCTTCCAACTTTTCCTCTTTTTCTCCCCCTTATCCCTGCCTCTGAGCCTGGTATTTCTCGCTGCTATTGCTGCTGCTGCTCCTCCCGGCCCCACATCTCGGGGAACTTTCTGTTTTCCCTCCCCACTCGTGGCATCCCGGGCGAAACCTCCCTTCTTCCTCGCTTTTAAACGGATCCCTTTCCCTGCTTGTTTTTATTCTGGAGGGCTGCTTTTGGTGATGCCCTCCCTGTCTTGTGTTTTGATGTGCACCATTTTGTAGTCTTCTTTTTTTTTTTTTTTTTTTTTTTTTTAAACCCAAGTATCAAATCGCTCACATTGTTGAATTTTGGTGGCTCCAAAAGTAAATTCGATATAACTGGACTGTGATGCAATTTTTTTGGTGTTTGTGCTGAGCTGTTTCATCAGCTTTTAATGCAAATGAGCTAATCTTAGCTGCCTGCCTGATATTTATGATTCTAGAGGTTGTTACAACAATCCTGTGCCAAGCTGTGGCACTCATATTTTTGGATGGAGGG
Source organism: Trochalopteron elliotii (assembly GCA_024734555.1). NCBI lineage: Eukaryota > Metazoa > Chordata > Aves > Passeriformes > Leiothrichidae > Trochalopteron > Trochalopteron elliotii. The sequence continues at coordinate 582,376 of JANPWX010000093.1, read as the reverse complement.
GAATCTGGACGGCCTGACTGTGTCTGCAGCCTGCATCAGGCCTGCAGCTCCAGATTAATAGTGCAATTTTCAATCTGAAAGTCTTTCTGAAGTAGCAACTGTTGCAGACAGCCTTTCATCTAAATTGCTCTCCTGCTGAAGGTGGGGAGGCTGCCATGTTAGGTTTAAGTGTTGCAGTAATCTTTTGTGTGTTGTCATATTGGGAAGACAAAAAATAGTAACTTCTTAGCAAATGCCAGCCTGCCTTGCTCTGCCTTCCCAAAGAGAACCCGGGGCAATGCCTCCCCTACCTGCCTTAAGGTGCCTGTGCTCGAGTGGAAAACCGAGTGCTAAAACTTGGTGTTGTGGTGTAGATAATCCAGGAGTTGCCTGCTTCCCATTACACAGAGTAGTAACTCGTTCCCTGTGTAAAGCCAAATTAATTTTTGCCTAGGAAGGGGTTTAGTGTGGATCATTATCAACGTGGTTGCAGGTGTAACATAGAATGGAGTGATAAAGCGAGGATTTAAATTCTTGAACTGTGGTGTGAGGAATGATAAGTATGATAGCTCTTGGTAAAATCAGTGAACACCAGAGGCTTCCTGGGGGAGAGACAGAGAATTTTTTACAATGGAGAAACTTGTGAAATTTTCCCAAGTGGTAGATGGCTTGGAAGAATGTGTGATTTACTGTATCACCTATTTCCATGGAGTAATCTTGGATGGAAAAGGCAGTGTGTGCACAAGCAAGCAAAAAGCAAGATGTTCTTTGCTAAGGCAGTTGCAGCCTGTGAATAATAACATTACTCACTCGTCTTTCACTCTTTTACTTTAAATCAAGTCTGAGTTTTCTCTACGTAACCTCAAAGCTGCAGTGAAAACTTTGCTTTACTGCAGTTATTTGACGAGCTGTTTAAACCAGGATGGCTGATTGTTCCTGGGGCACACAAACCCCACCAACGTGCTTCCCATTAAACTCCGGGCCATCGATCCTCCCTTTCTCCCCGCGCCACCACCTTGCAGCAGGCTGTGTTTGCTGGATGTGCCTGTAACCTGGCTGTTGTCTCCTCTCCCCCAGGCTGATCTCACTGGCATTAAATGGAAGCGTTACGTGTGGCAGGGCCCAACGTCTGCCCCCATCCTGTTCCCGGTGACGGAGGAGGATCCCATCCTGAGCAGCTTCAGCCGCTGCCTCAAGGCCGACGTGCTCAGCGTCTGGCGCCGCGACCAGCGGCCCGGCCGCAGGGAGCTCTGGATATTCTGGTGGGGGGATGACCCCAACTTTGCTGACCTGATCCATCATGATCTCTCAGGTAAGGAGCTTGTTCACACCTCCGTTTGGTTACTGAAAGGATTCTGGGGCTCCTGGTCACTGCGACACCTCTGCCAGGTGGAGCGTTGTCTCTCTAGCGTTGTCTTATTTCTGTAACCCTCACCAAACTATTGGAGCAGTGATCTCTGTCCAGCTCACCTTGGACTGCTGGGTTTTCAAGACCCTCACCAAACTATCTCAGCAATGATCTGGGTTTTCAAGGAACAAGCGTTTTGCTCCCCGCTTGTTCCCTTGAAAAAAAAAAAAAACAAAACAAAGCACAAGCTTATGAGTTTTGGCAGCTTCTTCATGAGAAAGCTGTGCTGAAAGCTGTGCCTGTGATTCACGAGTGATGTCTTAAACATGTTTTGATAAGATCCCCTTTTGTTGGGCAATTAGAATTTTCAAATTCAAATAGTAAAGCTCGTTTTTATTATGTCATAAGGAGGGTAGAGATCTGGGCAGCTCTTGAGCTGTTTGGAGTTGTCTTAGTTGGGGTTCACACCATCCGTGAGAAGCCCTCAGAAGGAGGCACCTGGAACTAACCAGCTGTTTCCATGCAAAAATCTGTAAACCTTCAGTTTTCATGATTCCTCTCCCCTCTTTTTCTCCAGTGCTCTGGGGGAGCAAACCCAGACTCTGGGTTTTCAAACCCAGCCTTTTGAAAGACTGACAATATTTGTATTTCTCAATAATGCTGTGCTTCAAATTTGGCACCTTCCTTTGGAACTGTTTGCTTGTTGAGTTCAATTCCCCACGTAGATGGTTTCCAGCTCCTTATCAGCAAGGTGACGAAGTTAGATATTGAAATTGGGTGAGTCTAAAGGTGAGACTAAACCAATTCGAGGGGAAAAAAAAAAAATCCCAACGAACACATCACTCTAATTTCCTTTCAAATCATGTGCAGTATTCAGATTACTGAAGTGTAAAATGAGACCAAGGTTTGGTGACCTGGTAACCAGAAATTGTTAATGCTGCCTCTGTGTGTGTGTGTGGATAAGCTGGAGAACAAACAGGAGTTTAAAGTGCCACTGAGGAAGTTGACTTGAAACAATTTAATAACGTGTGGAATTTTCATACAAACATACTGTGATCTGAAAAACAATTGATGCACTGAAATGATGTTTATTTCTTTGAATAGTTGACTTCAAAGATTGGGCTCTTGCTCCTATTCCTGTCTGTCCTGGAACTACAAACTTTGCATTTTAAATTGGACTTAACACTGGAGTTTGCTTGATTTTTTTAGGGCATTTAAGATTTCCTTATTATGACCTATAAATAACCTCAGTTTTGACCTGCAGGGAACATCCTTTGTGTGGCTGAGATGTAACTTAGACCCAATGCTGGATATTTTTGGCCTGGGCCTGCCCTGAGCCAAGACCAGCACTTGTGTGGAAGGACCTGTGTGAATTCTGTGTGCACCTGGCTGTGGGATTAAATCCAGACAAACACACTTTAAATGGAAAATCCAATGAAATTTAAGCTATTTGGAAAGTGCAATTTTGTGCCACCTAACCACTAAAATTATTTGTTTGAGCAGCTTTCTTTGCCACCTCTTGAATCTGTCAGCTGGTGATTTATCACAGAGGGACATTTGAAAACAGCAGCAGTGGTTTGTAGCTGGAGTTTTAGATCAGCCCCTTGTTTGTGCTTGTCCAGAATTACCCTTTTGCACAGGTAGATAAGCAGGTATCATCCCAGAGACTTACCAACTCTTAACCTCTCTTAGGGTATAAGGGAGAGATAGTGGAGGATTAAAGTCTCCCAGCCATGCCTTTGGGTGTTTTCTTTGTTCAGGTCACCTGTGGGTGCCTGTGCTTCCCCAGAGCTGTTCCACACGTGTTCTGTGTGATGCTGGTACTGCTGAGCCTGTCACCTGTGTCTGACACTCTGGGCTCAGTGCTTTTGTCCTCTTGCAATGAAAAAGAGAATCTGTGAGTGTGTGTGAGGCTCTTGTGCCCAGGAGTTGGTACAGATCCTCCTCAGCATTGCAGAGGAGGTGGCTGAGGGGTGCCCACACCTGCACTTTTTTTCTCTTTGCTGTTACACAAAATCTTAACGTGGATCTCATAGGAGGGAGAATTATGGCTGAACCCAAACAATGTTATCTGACCTTTGTCGTGGCCTAATGGATTTTTTCATCGGTGGACAATTTCTCCTGGTAATTCACACTGCCTTGTTCTCCCAATGACTGCTTGTTACATTTTCAATGGGAATGATAAATGACTTCTTAGCACGGGCTTGTTACCTGCAAAATTGATTGGAAATTGTTTGCTGCTGGAGGTTGAGGTGCTGCCTCATTTAGAAGTTTGCTGCTGGAGAGGTGAAGGATTGTCCTGGAGGATGGAGAGAGGGAGGAATCTGGGAGCAGTTTGTCCCTCAGTGCCTTTGGACAGACTTCTCCTGGGGAAGTGGCCCTTGAGAGAGCCCTGGTCAGAAATCTGCCAGAGCCACGTTAATAACTCTTGATTCTGGCTCCTTTTGGTGTGAAACTCTGCCTGTGAAGGAGAGCTTGGTATTTTGACAGTTTGTGACTTTTTTGGTGATGTGTAGTTTCAGACAACAATGGGTGTTCAGTGACTGGAACACATCTTGGTTATCAGCCCTGGGGGATTAGAAATATGTCAGCCTTCCAGAACCCTTTTGTCCCCTTCCCAAGATCCCTTCAGAAGGGGCTGTACAGCGTGGTGAATGTACATCTATGCATGTCAGAGTGGAGAAATAAATGCCATCTCTGTGTTCAGCTGGACATTCTAGAAGTTCACTCTCTGCCCTGGAGTCACGTTTGGATCCTGCTCGTGGCTGTGTTGGAGTTCTCATTGCCAGCCTTGGATAAGTGTCTTGTTGATGGTCAGGGATTGTTGTTGCCTGGAGGCATGTCAAAAGGAGACTTGTTCAGAGATGCTGATTGATCAGGAATATTGACTTCACTCAATCATTTATTTTTTTTTTCCCCTTCCCTAGGAACCCACTTACTGTACACACAGCCAAAAAAACCAGAGGTCTATTTCTAACCCAACGTAGCTAGAGGCAGACAGAAGTTAGTGAAATGTTATTTTAGCCTCTAACAACCTCAAAGGTTATGTTTTTGTTCTGACAGTGAGGCTTGATTATAGTAATTCTTGCAACTCAAACCCTAAAGTAGGACATCTCTTCCAATTTCAGCAGGCAGTGGTCTCTCACGGCTCTGATCAGCAGTTATTTTATTAGAAAGGTTCTTTCTTATTTTCATGTGGCTACTTCCACACTTGGATTATATTTTTTTAAATTGGCAGTAGATGATTTTAAACCTGGGAGCAGTCGGGTATGAATTATGTACAAGACATAGTCCCAAGGAAATGGTTACAATTTGATTAATGCTGGGATAGGGGAATGCTGCTATATGGCTTTGACCTTCAAATTGCATCTTTCAAATGGTGAGCTGCAAGATGCATCTTTTTCATTCTGGTGTCTATTAAATTTGGTTAATTTACTTTAAAAATTAAAGAGTTGTCTGTCATATATCAAGATAATCAGTTTTTGTTTGCTGAACAATCTCACTCATGCTTCTGTGAGGGGGAAATGTATAAAAATGATGCTGGTTGGAGGAGAGCAAGGAAGAATCCTGATGCTTGTCTGCGTGGTAAAACCAGTCATGGCAGCAAAGACTAATATGTGTTGTGTAGTTGTTGATGCATGTGCATTATAGATCAAATCCCTGTCCCCAAAAATTGAGTGAGATTGTGCTGATGTCAGCACTGAGTGTCTCATTACTCCAGGACAATGGAAACCAGAGGATGAGCCAGTTATCATTCCAAGGGGCTGCAAGCCCTGCCAGTTGCAAGGAGTTGGCAAAGGCAGCTTGGAAAAGAGTTCAGCCAGTGATGCTGCTTTAAAATAACAGTTGCTCCCTAAGATCATTTAACTACTACAAAAAACCCGAAATCTCTCCCCTCCTTAAAAAAAAAAAAGAAAAGAAAAAAAAAGAAAGAGTGCTTTTATAAAAGCATTTTGCACCTGATGTGAGCACGGTGAGCTGCAGCCCCTTGTCTGGGAAGGATCTGTGTGTTCTGTGTCAGGCAGGAGAGGCATTCCAAGTGTTCTTGCTGCATTGATGCTTCAGCATTTCTTTAGTCCTCCATGTTAGAGATGTAGCCACTTAGGCAAAACTGCTGATAAGCATTATGCAAAAATTACTGAGGCAGTTTTATCAAACTTCTGTGACTTGCTGCGAGCTCAAAGGTGACAAAGATTTGTCACCCCACCCCCTTTTTTCCTTGACCAACATGCACGTGAAATATCTGTGGAGCCAGGTGAAAAATGCTTTGTCACAGGCAGTGAGGGTTTGGCATGGTGTCATGTTGGTTGTGTGTACAATGTCACATGCATAATGACCTGGAGAAATCAGAAAAATGAAATATTTTACTTACACTGTTACATCTACCTGCACAGGGAATTACTCAGGGAAGGAGGAGGAGATTGGATCATTTAGCTGGGAAGTTTTTCAGCTTCTCTTGTGGCTTTGTAGCCAAACTTACAGCCAACAAATGGTGAAGGAGAGCAGTTACCTTGTTATCTTTATAAATTGCCATGGCTACACTCTTACAGAAAGGTTCTACTTTTAAATGGTCAGGATTTAGAAAAGCTTGTGCTAGGTATATCACTCACATAAAACCTCTGTGAGTGATACTGGTAAAGGCCAAGCAACACAAAAAGTAACCTGGAATGGTGCTGAGTGTTTTCACTGTGGTATTTTGGATATCCAGAGTCCTGGATTCAGGTTCTGTTCAGTGAGTGTAGATAACAAATTCCACTCAAATTCCACTCTTAATAGGAACAAACTTCAGTTGTCTTACTCAGATTCTTGTATTGATATTTTTAAATTGTGTTGTTTTCCTTTTTTCCTGCAAAATCTGTTGCTTCTCACTGGTTTCATAAGGGATGCAGCCCCTCAAAACATTATTTCAGTAGCTTTGCTGGGTAATTCTCACTTTGAGCAGTTTAAAGTATTTTAATTCAAAAATCTGGCTTTTTAAATAGAAAAACTTTTACTCAAAAGTGTTTCTGTTGTATCATTACAATATTGTGTACAGCAGCAATTTCACATTACTTTGCTTATTTACTTCCCTTGGAGTCTGAGGTTTATATAGGGAGTTTATTGCATAAATCAGGTTTGTGGCAGTGTTTTTATAACTGGCACAGTCACATAATGGCAGAAAGGGAGCCTGTGAGGTAAGAAATGCTTCCACCAGACAACTCTCCATCCTGATATGAAAGATTGGATTTTTCCCCTGTGTAATTGAAGTAACTGGGGGGATCTGTAGTCCAAAGTGGAGGCTTTGTTTCTTTGCATAGTTTATTTTAGAGGTTCATTGGGCATTAGGAAGATATTTTTAATGGTGTGGTAAACACTCAGCCTGTGCAAGAACTGGTGTTTACTGGTGTCCTGTGTGTTAAAGGAAGGAGGGAAATCCATGTTCTTAAGTCTTGTTAAAAATGACATTTTCAAGACTGTATATGTCAAGACTGTATATTCAAGACTGCTGCAATATAGATTTGTCTATATATATATATATAATATGTATTACTTCTTAGAAATCCTTGATTAATGAATTTGGCTAAAGATCTGTGAAGAACAATAGGCTTAAAAAAAACCTGACATGAATTAAATTATAAGGTTTAAAGATATTCCTTTTTCAGAAATCATTAAAAATTGCAAGAGTTTTATATTCTGAGGGTGCTCCAGATTTTTTCTTTACTTCTCCAAGAGCACCACACAGACAGAAGGGCATAATCAGTAAAAATGGACTTTACTGGTTCAGGTGAAGTGTGGGAAGAATGGAAAGGAGAACATAAAAGTTCTGAAGAAAAGTGGCCTCCAATAAAATTGGTAATATTGAGAAGGTGCTGACTGGAAAAGTTTATTTATGTGTGGTATGCAAATTGCTTTTCCCTGGCCATTGTTTCCATGAATTCTTCATTTCCTGGTCATTTTTATCTTCATTTGAGGAAAACTCTGTCTAATATGTGATGTAAAGAGAGAAGGAGCAGTGGGATATGGGTATAAATTGTTTAATGGATTGACATAAAAATAAGTGTGCTGGGGAAGAGTTGAGTGCTTTGGACAGCTGAGAGGACTCATCAAAAATGAAGTACTTGTAACCTTCAGGTTGCCAGAGCCCTTTTGTGGATAACACTTGTCCAAAGTGAAATTGTGGCTTAGCACCTTTTGAAAATGAGTCAGCAACTTCTTTTGGTTTGTTAGCATTATCAGATTGAACATTTGAATTTATTGTTTAAGAAAGATTAGAGGACAAAAGTGCCTCTTCCTCTCCCCCTCTTTTAATCAATGGTTTGCTGTGTACAATTTTCTATTAAGTGGGAGGGGTTTTCTCATGTTGAGAAACAACAATTTGAATTAAGAAGAAAAATAGTTGGCAGATGTGAGCAGATGTCATGTTTGCTTCTCTCCACCACTAAAAATGGGGGGAGGGGAATGACTAAATAGACTTCAGAAAGTCAGAGAACACTTACTGCTGGGGGTTTTTTTTTGCATGAATTTGAATAATGTTCTGAAATGAGGGTTTCTTGAACTGACAGCTTCTTTTGCCTTCCCTTTCTGTGGCAAGGTGCACTTCACTCAGACTGGGTGGTCTGGTGAGCAAAAACTGGAGTTTTAATTGTGATTTCCATCTCAAGCCTCACACTTTCTCCACATAACACACTCAGCTAAGAGCTCTCTGGTTCTGCAATAATCTGAGGGAGGAGAGCTCTTCCAGGAATTACATCTTGAGGCAAGTTCTTGCATGGAAACTTGCTCATAACTTGGTGGTCAGCACAGCTGATCCTCAATGAAGCTTCATCCAACCTAAATGAAGCACCTGACTGCAGAGAATGGAAACTTCTCCTTTGTGTCCTCGAGATTTGTGTTACTTCAGTATCCCTGCAATTTCAGCACCTTCCATGGCCTTGCTACAATAATACACCAAACCAAAATAAGGCATAGAAAACTGGAATTAGCTCCTTCCATTCCATCTTCTAGAAGGTCCTGGGTGCAAGGGGATGTGCTTTGGAAACGATTCCTTGGAATGACAGGAGCCCTGTACAGACCAAATGTGTAACCTTTGAAATGGTGAGGAGTTTATTGTGCAGCTAAAGTCCAATACGAGCGACCTGTGGAGTTAATGTTTGCTCTGCTGAGCTGCTTTTTGGTCCCTTTTTGGTCCCTGCCCCTGGGACAGGGCTGTGCCTGGGCATCCACCAGAGCTGCAGCCTGGGGAGCAACCTCTGTGCTTGGCACGGGCACTTTACACCCTTTGACTTTGGACTTTTGTTGCTTTTTGTTACAAGAGCGGTGTGTGATGTTTCTTTAGTGAGTTACTGTGCTATCTTGTAGCTTTGCAGGTTTTATAAACAAGATTTTGCTCCACTCCCCAGCTGGGGTAGGGTGGTGGGGTGGGAAACTCGTGGTGAGGTCTCTGCTGTGGGAAAAGCTGCTCCTTGTTTCTCTGTGTCTTTCCCAGAAAATTATTTCATGGAATGATTCATCTGTAATGATGCACACCTCCTCTTTTATAAATGATGGGGCAGGTCTGTTTACTCTTACTCTGTCCCTCAGAGTTACTGGGAGTAACTTTCTTTTACTCACAATACTGGCCTTGTGTGGGAATGTACTTTTCCCAGAGTGGAATATAGCAAAATACACACACCATGTTCTGGTTCCAGTAGTATTGAAATTTCCTTCTCTGTCATCTCTGTCTTAAATATTGTTTATTGTGATAATCTGTAAGGTTTTTTCCCTAACTAAGACTTTTAGGTGTCTGGTTTTCTAGATGCTCTCTAATTTAGGGATATCAAGACTTTAGTTAATAATATTGCAACCTTTTAAGCTTGTAAGTGGCTTCCAGAGAAAGGTGAAAGGGCTCATTTCCAAGGGGGATTTAAAATGCAAAGACTTGGCCGTGCTGCTGAGATTTTCTGACCATGGAGCAGAGCAATGGAACCAAAATGCTCTGTGAGGGAGAGGGGAGCAGGCAGGGCACTGCTGTCAGAGCTGTGGTGCTGAAGCAGAGCTGGGCTGCAGCCCCTGGAGATGTGCAGGGACAGGGGATGTGACAGATGAGCCCCCTGTTCTCACGTGGAGCTCGGAGCAACGACCTCCACAGGTCCCCTCCGACCTAAATTATCCCATGGCTGAACAGAGACTGGAGTAAAAATGTGTCTCCTTATCTATGTCAGACAAACTTCTCGTCTCTGCTGCTGTCTGGAGTATCAAGGCAATGGCATTTGAAGAGTAACCTCTGCTAGGTTAGTCCAAGGAGACCAGGAGCAGATCCTGAGGGATAGATGTAAACCACAAAATATGAGGAATTAGAGCCATAAAGGGAAGATCTGATTGCCAGTGATTTAAAGGACAGTATCTCCAGCTTTATGATATTATTATTATCCTCCTATCAGTGTTGCTGGGGTTGAATGCTATCAGATATATCCTGGGAGACACCCCAGGAACTTTCAGCTGTCTCTTGTTTTACCTGGGTAAGGGAATTCTAGTGCCAGTGCAGCTTTTGGGCCAGTGCTTGTGCTTTGAGGGCCTCTAGGCCCTGTTCAAACACTGAGCAGGGGCCAGGATGGTGGAAGAAGTTGCAGTTTCTTGTCATAAATCTCTCTTTTACCCTTTGGCAAATCAGCCTGGCTTGTGCAAGTTGGATTCCATGCCTGTGTTTGATTTGTGGGGCACAGAAGATGTCAGTGTTTGACTTCAGAATCCCGTTGGTAGGAACTGGGCATTGTCTTGCTGATTTTTCCCTTCTGTGTATGCATCAGAAAGCAGGGCTAGGCTGCTTAAATATCTTCATTTTTAATGTTGAATTAAAAAGAAAAATGACAGTTTTGAGTCTTCTGGGGAGAATCAGGTTGCTCTTACCAATATTCTGAATCTGAGCATTTTTTGTCACCTCTAGCAAATTGTTGATCATTGAGTTCAGTTGATTGCTGACTTCTGCTCCTGGCTGTCTTCAGTCAATGCCACTCAAAGACACCAGGATATATTAAGTCTGGCTGTGGCAAATTTATTTTTAAGCCTAATTGTCACCAATTCTGCAGGATGAGTAATCCAGACTCCCCAAAACACGAGCCACGGATCGCAGACAGATCACGCAGTCAAATATATAACGTGCTGCTGCTGCTGCTTGTTTCCTTTTGTGTACAAATAACTGTTGAATCTTCTTTCCTTGTGGGGGACGAGATACTTTATGATAGAACTGCTAAAAGTGATCAGCTATAAAAATAAGTAGAGTTATCTGAACGTTCCAGGCTGTTTTTTGGTTGCACTGTGAATATCTTGTGGGAGAGAAAAGGGTATTGTGATGTTTGAAATGAGAGGCTGGATTTCAGAGGTGATTTGTGGATTTGTGTTTCCCCTGTGCCTTACAGAAGAGGAAGATGGGGTTTGGGAGAACGGGCTGTCCTATGAGTGCCGCACTCTGCTGTTCAAGGCTGTTCACAACCTGCTGGAGAGGTGCCTGATGAACAGGAACTTCGTGCGCATCGGGAAATGGTTCGTCAAGCCCTACGAGAAGGATGAGAAACCCATCAACAAAAGGTAGGAGCCTTTATTGGGCTTTATTCTTCTTCACTGGAGAAGTTGGAGGGTTTATTCTCTGTGCTAGAAGGAAGGTTTGATTAAGAGACTCCTGTGTATGATTTATTCTGGAGCCTGGGTCTCTGCTCTTTCTTATTTTTCTGCTTTTTTGGAGTTCTTCAAAACTTTCTGATGATGTGGTAAACAATTTCTTCTGTGCTGGTACCCATGTCCAGACCATGAGTCATGGGTGTTGGGAAAGAAGGTAGAGTCTTCCAGGAAGGAAGAAAAAGAATGAAGAGACACCTGCCCTGGACCTGTAGGTGACTGGAATTAGTTCTGCTGCAAACACCAAGAGAGACTCATGGCAGAGAGCTCCTTGTGGTCCCACCTTTGGGTAAATTGCATCCCATGGGAGATGCTGAGAGTTTGGAATGTCAGCTGCTGCTCAGAGAAAGGATTCTGTCTGGGAATGCTGGTGTTAAAGGAATCCATGTGGCCTCCATGCTGGGGGGGAGGAGGGCAAGGAGAGAATTTTTGATCTAAATTGGAAGGACTTCTTCTCATGGTTCTAACGTGGTTTGACACGGTCTATGTTGCCTAGCAATAAATAATGAAATGAATAAAAACTAGGTTAGCTGGAACAAGTTTAATCGCTGTTCCCAAATCAGCTTCTAAAATCCAAAGTAATTTAAAGCTTAGATGATGGGGTTTTTTGTGTGGCTTTTTTGTGTTTGTGTGTGTGTGTGTCTATGTATGTGTTAAATCTTGCATGCAGGAAATTTTGAGATCAGTGGCTTTGCTTTTTGGGTGTGGAGTTGGCCATTGTTGGCATCTTCTGCAATAAATTTAAACTTGAAAGAAATTTAGAAGCTGTTTTGGAGCAAAAGAAGCAGAAGCACATGTTTGTGTGTGTTTCTATTAGTAGTTGTGAACTGCTGCTTTTAATTTATGTATAAACTTGTCCTTTAGTTCCAGGCATTTCTTTCTCCACCCTGGTCAGGGCAAATATTTCCTCTCTGGGGTGTCCTTGTCCATCCATTTTTTTCTGCTATAAATCAAGACTAAAGAGTTTACTTTTAACTATTTTGGCCAATATGGTGTTTGGCACAGTCTGGGCTTTCCTCCTTTGAGGAACTGGTTGACCAACTTGCCATTTTAAACTAGCATTAGTTATGTCCTGGATTTTCTTGGAGTAATTCTGTAAAGCACTCTAGAGCAGCTGGAAAAGCTGATGAAATCTTTTAAAATAAAATAGCAGTGTTTAATTTGGAGGCTCTGATTCCTTCTCGAAGAAGGTCAGAATGTCAGCATGCTTGATGGAAATAACTGAAGGAATTGTGTGCTTACTCACACAATTTCATCAGATGTAACCAGAACTACTGGAAAAATATGTAAAAAGCTTTGACAGATCTGTGTAAGATATTTTATTGTTGAGAAATTTCAGTATTTCCTAGCAGATAGCTCGATACCATGTGATGCTCTGAGTACTGGCTTTTATGGAATGAAGTGGGGGAATGGTGAACAGATGTGTGTTCTCGTGGCAAATTTGGCTCATCCCTCCTAGGAATATCTACAATTGGGATAATTTTTGCTCTCTGGAAACTTGGGCTGTGCAGAGGGGTCAGTTCAGGCTTGTGGGAGAAAACCAAACACTGCCATGGGTGCTTTGTGATGCCACTTCTGTAGCTCCAAAGCCTGGAACACTCTTGTAGTAAAAGGAACATTTCTGTCATGGCAAAAGTTAAATGTGACATGCAGCAAACCCCACATAAAGGGAGTTGCAGCCAGCCTGGAAAAAGCATTGAATGTTGCACCTGGGGTGCTGATATGTTTCCTACCAGACAGCTGCTCTAAAACTAACAAAAACTAAACCTTAATACAACTTCTCCATATTTTTCATTCCTTAGGATCCATTTAATCAGCCAAATCTATACAAAGTTTATAATTTTTTTTAGATGTGGCTGACTTAATTAAAAACCAAACTAAATCCTCAACACCCCCTCTTGTGTTTGTGAATATTGCTGCACAGATCTTAAAAATCAGTTTTGAAGCTGCATTTTTGTCTTTCATCCCATGTTACTCTGCTGTCTTTGGGACTGTTCTTTGCATTAAGGTTCAGAAACTCTGGGAAGGAATTCCTGTGCCTGTGTAATTTGAGGTAATTTGGTATCCTGGGGATGTGAAGTTTGCTACCAGTGTGCTTTGGATCATAATTTATCTCACCCTGCACTTTGGGGCTTGGCCAGCCACTCTAGAGACTTGTTCCCTGTGTTTTACAGCTGCAGATTTCAATCAGCTCAGTTGTTCTTGCTGGAAATCTTTAGTTTCAAGGAATTTGGCTGGAATTGGAGCAGTCAGTGCCCTTGGTGTGGAGGTGACTCCTTCCCCTGGGCTTTCAGTGGCTGAGCGAGCTGCAGGACCTCAGCCCTGCTCTGTCCCTGTCTGTCCCTTTGAAGGATGTGCAAATAGAGCTGTTTCTTTCACATGAAGCTGATCCCATCTGGATTTTTCCCAGTTCAGTTTGAAAGCATGTGCTTCCAGAAGGGGAGATTTTCTGTGCTCTGCTCTCCCAACAATAGCCGGCGGTGGTGGCGCAGCAGCCAGGAGGGAGGCTGTGATTTCTGATAGGTGTTGGGCTGTGATAACAGCTCCTCCAGCAGCCCTGCCTTCCTGTCTGTTGCTCTGGTGGGTTTTTTTTTTTTCTGCTTGCATAAGGTTATATTAAAATAAAAAGTCCATGTCATTGTACATTTTAATTTTAAAAGGAATTTAGGAGTCCCAAATGTTCGTAATTGATGCCAGTGTGGCACGTGAGCAGATGACCAGAGAAGTCAGAATGAGACAGTTTGGAGTGTTCACTCTTTAATGATGTGACTCCTACACAAATAAAGTTATTAAACTAGCCTCTGTTATATGAGATCTTTTAAAATTTTTGCTGTGGGAGCAGTGACCTCTCAGCTGTTTGTGTTGTGCAGTCACCTGCTGTGACCTGCTCTTCCCTTCCTCCCTCCCCTGCTGCTCCCCAGTAAAAACCAGCACTGAGCAAAGGGAGGCACTGGTGGATGGGCTGAAATCTCATCTCTGAGAACAACTCACCATTACCCTGCCTGGGGAAACTCTCTGAGGTTTTCAAGTCTGCTGGTTCCACTTCTGTTTGTAGATAGGGCAGCTCCCTGAAGCAGGGGATGTGTGTGTGTGTGATGGGGTCTTGTTGCCCATTATAAGTAGATAATTTCAGTTTTCCAGATGAATAAAAAAAATGCAGAGAGGATTTTGCTGAAGGTCTTTGCTCCAACCAAATAAAAAAAAAATCATTGTCTCTGTATTTGTCACAACCTGTTTTGGTCACTTGGAGTCTACAGAAGCTCAATAATGTGGTTTAAATGACTACACATTAAATTAAACTTTGACAAATAGGATTGTAATTATCTTTTCTCCTTTCCAACCTGTTGTTCTGTTGCTGCTTTCAGGAATACGGTTGTGTATGTTTTATTTCCAAAATCCCCTCATGAACATGAGATAGACTGTGTTCTGCTCCATCCCACTGTGCTGGTTGGATTTCTTCAATAACTGCCTTTGGATGAGACTTTTACTCATTACTGGGGTATACCTGGAATAAATATGATTAGGAAACCTGACAGATTAAATACTATTTTAGACACAATTTAAACAGATCAAATCTGACACTCCTAATGAAGCACAAAGTACCAAGTGTTTACATGAGGGGCATCTCTTGCAGTTTTTGGTAATAATTACAACTTGCTAAACTTTAGCACAATTGAAATAGCAGTAAGCAAACAATTGAGTAATCCTGAATTTGTGGGTGGATCTGATAGACAACTGAAAGTCTAGAATGCTAAAAGCTGCTAGATTACTTGTATGGTTGCTTTTTTTTCCCCCTTGTAATTGGGAAATAATGCAGCCAATTGCAGTGGGTGGCAAAGCAGAACTTGTGTCTGACGAGTTCACTTGAAAATGGTGAAAAAACACCACACACCCAAAACAAAAAGCACAAAAACCACCCCACAAGCCACTTGGAAATTCATAAGTGATAAGGTTATCATAACTTGCTGCACAGGTTTCAGGGTAATTCTGTTTACCTCAAGTCTGGGTTCAGGATTTTGGAATGCCAGGCCACCGTTCTATTATATTTTTTTTCCCCATGGAAATAGAAAATCGTAAGTATATAACTTCATGGGAAGTGACTGCTGAAAAAGATTCCAGATACCAATTTGGCTTTATTTTAGACCTTTGTACATGTAGTTATCTTGTTTTGAAGGTGTGCTTATCATAGTTCTGGAGAGGGATTTTTTTTTTTTTCTCTCTACCTCATCTTGGCATGAGGAAGAGGTGGAACTCTGGGTGTGATTCCTGAGTTTGGTGCAAGCCAGGTGGGAGCCCTGCAGTGTGGAGTTGGGATGGCTATGGCTGCAATGTGTTTTTTGGGGGTATTTTTTTTAAATTTGGGCCCTGGGAACGGTCCTGCTGTGCCATCAGAAATGTCTGTATTGGCACTGAACAGCGTGGATGGGACCAGTCCTGTCTGTCTGCTCCTCACTGCCCTTAAGACAAAGACAGTGCTGCCCTTGGTCTGTTTTAACCCACATTTCTGCCCTGTTTGCCTCCCTTTTCCCAGTTCCCATGGTCATCTTCCAGAGGGACAGAGAATTTTACTTCTTGATCCCCTGGGATGATGTTGGGAATTATTATTATTATTAAGGAACAGAGCAAGATTTCCAGGTGCTAAAGCTCAAAAATTCCTTCATACCTGAGAGAGTTAACAACCACAACAAGGTTCACCCACAGGTTTTGGGTTTATTTCTGTCTATTTAGTCTGAAACCGAGTGACTCTTCCCTGACAGTGCTGGAATATTTTCTATTAAGGCTGCTCAACTCTTTACAGTGTAAATTTCCTCCCTATGTTAATCTTTAAATCAAACAATGTCAACATTTTTTTACAGCAGCTCTAATGAGGCTGTTCTGGCATCATGTCCCGGCAGGAGAGCAGGTGATGTTTTTCCTTTTGCTGTAGACAGCTGGAATTGAGAGCTGCTGTAAGTAGGACAGTGCAGGATAAACAGCAGGAGCTGAGAGCATTGATCACATGATTGTCTCTTTGGAATATTGGGTTGCTACAGAGACTACAAGCAGACAAATTTAGCACTTTACATCACAAAGCAGTTTTCTCTTATTTAGCTTAAATTACACTGGTAGTTGGTTCATCAGGAAAAAGGAAAAAAATGATATGGCTCTTGGTTTTTAGCTTTCAAGCATAAATCTGCTCTTTTTGTTCACTGAACAATAAAATAATACAAAAGCCATACAGATACTTCAGATTTTGTTAAATGACAATTTTATAATGCATTTCCATTTTGAACTTAGAAGAAATCTGGCTTAACAAGATGTTTGTAAATGTTTCAGGATGGGAAAGAGCAATAGAGGGAAAGCTGTTCCCCCTGGCTTTGGAACACAGGGATGTTTAGAGTCATTATCCTTTTCCCAAATATGTTCTGGATCTTTATTCTTTATAGCACACGTAGATTTCCCTGTGAAAGCTCAAGTTCAGATAATTGAGATTTGCAGCCTCAAATTAAAGGATGCTAAAGTACAAGGTGACAGGTTTATGAGTCTCATTTAAGTTCTGAAATACAGGAACGTGAGCAAACTCTTTGTAGTGTTGTTTATAATTGTAGCTGGAAAAAAAAATATACCTTTGTGTGTATATATAAACTTCTTGCTGTCTCCTGAAAAAAAATCAGTTTGCTTCCTTTAAAAATACCATGCTGGAGTTCTAGTGTGTATAAAAATAAAATTGGTTTTATTGGGAGGAAGCTAAGCCTGTTAATAATGAAGTTAATTTAAAATGTGGCAGTCTAAGGCAAGCGTGGCTTATTCTGGAATACAGATTGCTTGCTACATTTATGTTTGTTTTAGTGCACATAACTCAGTTATGGAATAAATAAATATTTTTAACTCTCAGGTCTAAATCAAAACATCCTCAGCCACGAAGAATGCTTTGGAGAGCCTTTTGACAGGAGTCATTAATGATGTGCTTTGAACTGGAAGGGTTTTTTCTACTTTGCTATTAGCTATGTTTTTCTGCTTTGTGTTATCATCAAAAATCAGCTTTCTGCTGTATTTCCCTGCCTGGCCATGGGGAGTTACTCAGGGATGCTTGGAAGAACATCTCTGCTTTGTCCAGAGTGAGAGAAGCAGCTGAATTCCAGCTCTGAATCCTTCATTTTTGACACAGAACATGCAGCTGCCTGGAAGATGTAGCTGTGCATTTCCTGAGGTTCTTTGCACTGCTTTTAGTGTTTTACTTCTTGCTTTTTTTGCTGATCACAGCACAGGCACGCTGAATTTCCTGCTCCTTTGTAGTCAGAATTAAGCTTGGGGAGTTTGGCAATTCAGGATTGTGGATGGTGAGTGGGAATTGAGGGTGTTTGAAATGGGATGGGAGCAGCAAAGGTGGGAGGGAGGTGGAGAAGAAACTTCTCCTCAGTACCTGTGGTGTTCCAGCTGCACCTGGAAGTGTGAGTGGTCTCCCAAAGAGCTGTTCTGTTGGATCTCAGCTTGGTTAAAGGGAAAAGAAAATAAAAAACAAACAGGAAGGGAAAACTTAGAGCTTCATGGGGGACGTGTGTCACCTTAAACCTTTCTTCCTTATAAATCTTTATTTCCAAAAGAACCTATTTAATTGTAAGACTCTGTTCTCCATCCCAGGAATTTATTATAGAAGGGTACTATCACATTTTCAAAAGGAGGTTCCTTGATGCTTTGAATTTATTCAAGTGGCACCCAGAACTCATCTGTGGTGAAGAACAACTTTTGAGAGATGGTTCACTTTGGGAACTCTCAATCCTTGTCAGCCAGTCCTGGTGTTGACTCTTGGGGAATCACTGCCCAAGATGTACCAATTTTTGGCAATCATTTTATAACAGACTGAAATAATGGTGCAAGTAATGAATGAATTAGAGCCTTACCTCAGCTGATGTCTTTGTGCTCCTGAAGCAGGAGTTCTGTCCTGCTGGAAGGGATGTGGTGGGATCAGAAGTGGCCCAAGCATCAGTCCTGGGGCAGAATGTGCACTCTGCAGTGTTGTTTCCCTGGGCAGGGAGTGGCAGGCACAGTGAGCAGTTTGGAAGGATTCAGTAAATATTTTGGTTGGGTTCTCAGAGCTTTGGCAGCATAAGGTGCTCCCACTTCAACTCTGAAGTAATTCACAAAGACAAGCTAGGAAAACAGGAGATAGTAATTACATAAAACAAACATTTTCTCTTTCAGCTGAAACATTTGGATGCTTTTTTTTCCCCTCTTCCCTTTAATTTACTATTAAAATGTGCTTTTAGTTGGAGCCCTCCCTGTGCTGGTGCTGTCATGAGGAGGTGATTTGAGTGTGGATTAGTGGGGTCCTGATCCAGCCAATGTTTGGGAAGCACTTTGAAGATCTAAAGCTCTACACAAGTCCTAATGTGGAGACAAAACCAGACCTAATTACCTCTTTATCAAGAAGATATTTTCAGATTTGCTAATGGAAGCCTCCTGTTGATATGGATTTTAGTGTGGTTTCCCCTCCTACCCTTCAGTTATTCTTAAAAAGGTAGAAGTAGAAATTGCATTGGATTTATCCACAGCAACTTCTGGGGTTTTTTTTCCCCCATAAAATCATAATCCTTTGTCTCTGAAACGAAAACATCTTTGTTTTGTGTGATTAGAGTGAAGAGGGAGCATGGGGGGAATCAGATGGTTTCACACAAATGTATTTAATGGAGTGTAGATGAGGACTGAAGGTTGCTTCAAATAGCATTATTCCCAAGGAGTCTGTTTTTTATTTTATTTATTTTTAAAGTTGCTTTCAGGATTGGACCTCAATCTAACTGAATTCTGGTGTGTTCAGATCAAAAGTCATAAAGAATCCTTGTTCTGATGGCACTTCATTGATCTCTACTCAGAAATCACTTGGGAACTGGATTATTGATACCTAAATTCTGTGACTGGGACTTTAATGAAATGAATTACAAATATTAATGGAACAACTTGATGTTCAGGATAAGACAAAAAGAGTTTTTTTGAGAATTAGAATTTTGTTTTCAGAATTTCCTGAATTAAAGTACATTCAACAATACATGATGGTAGTGGTAAAAGTACTAAAAAGAGAGGCTATCAATGCTGACTGCAACATCAGATTTTTTTTTGTCTATATCTGACCTTAAAGATGTCACTGATTCTCTCTTCATGCAGAATAAAATTTCAAAGTGTTGAGGTGTAGAGATTTTTTTTTTTTGTATTTCAGTGGTGAGATGCTCTGCACAAATTACCAGTGATCTTCTGAGCTACCTAAAATAGTCTGCAAATAAAAATAGGATGAACTCTCCGTTAGCAGGCAGGAAACCACCAGCCTGATTCTGTTACTGTGTCCTTGACTGAATTGTAAAGATAATTTGCCTATTTACCCCAAAGTGAGACGTGGTAGATTTTTTTGCTTGATTAGGAGTTTTGGCTGTGAGGTGAGTTATTGAGAAGATTAGAGGAGGACTTAAAGAAATGGTGGGGAAAAAAAATTATATATATTTATATTTTATATATAGACCTTTTTTTTATTTTTTTCTAATTAGATTATAGTGAAGTTTGGAATATTCCTCCTAAACTGAGGTTGTGCACTGGCAGCCAGGCTCCAGAAACTTAAAGAATTGGAGCATGTTCAAATGTATTAATTTAAACAATACAGTAATAAAAATTATGCATGTTTGTAGAGTTTCTTGCTAAGTCCATAAAATAATTTGTGTGGGGCATCCAGTACTGCAGAGCTCTGGTTCTTCATGTTCCTTCCTCCTTTTCTCTAATTCCTCCACAGAGCTTCCCTGTGGTTTTTAACTCTTGTTTTGTTTTGTTTTGTTTTGTTTTAATTAGAATTCTTTAGTTGTATTTCTTGTGATTATTTCCACATGCACTGATATTTCTGAAGTTCTGTAACTGAAATAATTTAAATGTGAGGAAGCAGTTTCAGAGCTCTGCTGGCTCAGAAGAAACAAACGATGTTGGAGTCCATGAAGTGTTAATTTTGCCTTTCAGGTCAACCTTTGTTTTACAGCAAACTCCTTCCCGGGGATACTTTGTGTCCCGGGTGGGATCTGTTTCCCTTCTCCCGAGTTTCCAGACTCCCTTTTTTACTGTATATTTCTCCTGTGAAACTTATTATCCTGCTGGCCAGAAAGTGACTCTGCTGCACCTCTAAAAGAAAACCCCCGGTGCTGTGCAGGGTTCTGCAGTTTAACACTGACATTTCTGACCAGGATTAGTGAAAATTGGGGGATATTTGGGATTTCCAGGGTGAATTGTGGCAGTGGGTGCTCTCTCCATGGCATGGAGGCAGAACTGGAACAATGGCAGTGGCAGCACTGGGTTATTTTATTGGAAACCTCTCTCCTGTTGACTTGGGGGAGAAAAGAGACCTGATTTGGGGTTGGTGGTTTTTTTGTTTTGTATTTTTGGAGTTGGCTTTTGCGTGGTGACCTTGAGTTTTCCTTGCTCCTCCTTCGGACTGGTTTTGCAGTGTGATGAATTGAAATGCTTCTGTTATCATGCTGATGCCTCCCTTTGTCTTGGTTTATCTGAATTCCATCAGATTATGCCGTGATTGTTTGCCCTTTATCTGGCTAACAATGGGCTGTTTACAAGAGGTGAAGCTTAATTGCATTTAAAGTGTATATAGGGAATATGTGCTTTTATTTTTAAATTTTATCTTGCTGATACTGAGTTTCTGAATTGTGTCTGTCACTGGGAACCAAGGCACTCCTTCAGCCTAAAACATCCAGTATGGATTGGAAAATAAAAATTCAGCTTGAAAATCAGTCTTCCACCATTTGCATAAGGATTAAAATTTAATCAGATTTCCATACTGGAATGTAGTGGTGTGTCCTGGCCACGTGACTTCTGTTACCCTTGAAGGCATCAACAAGATGCTCAGCTCCATCCTCGCTGCGTTTTGGGAATGGAACATTCCTGGCATTCCTGAGCAGTGTGGGGTTTCAGCTGCTGTGAAGCAGTTTATAGTTCATCCAGATCTTGCCTTTTTTGCCCCTAAAACACAATTAAAGCTGAACAGCAGATGAGCAAAGCTGGAGAACTGTTCTCCCTCTGAGCAGCTCCTCAGTGGGGTCACTGCAACTCCTGCTCCAAGGTGCTGGGATAAAAACGTGCTGTTCTTTCTGCTCCTCTGTGAGCACTCTGAGGGTTCTCTCATCCTTTTTGGATGGTTTTGGTCCTCAATTTTTTTTTTCTCACTGTTCCACCTCTCTCCTCCCTGACTCTGAGGCTTGGGGGTGAGAGTGAACCAATCCATATCCATTTCCATGGATTGAATGGGCTGTGCCAGTTCCAGAAACTTTTCTTTCCCTTTGCTGTTCCCCATCTCCCTCTGGGAAAGAAACATCTTGGAAATGACACTAAAAATGTTCCCAGTACCTGCAGCTGTGGAAGTTGTGTTTTAACGGGGTTGTTCTGGTGCCTGTTGGTTCTCCCTGCCCTGGAGCTGTTTGTGTCTTTCCCAGGAATGCCAAACTGGCTTTTAGACTAAGGGACACCGATGTCCCAGAGCCTTTGTGCCATCCTGGGTGCTGGGATCAGATGCTGTTTTTGGGGCACAGTGGTGTTGCACACATTTTTAGGCTGCAATAGTTCATAGAGTGTCTTTTCCATTGGATCATGCAAAAATCCATTCCAATATCTGCTGTTTTGAATGACTAAAATCAGTGTTTCCTGTGACTTGATCCCTTTTTTGCTTGCCACTGAGCAGGATTTTGCTGCTCCCTCCTTACAAAGGAAGATTTATGTTCTCAGCAGCACTTTAGGAAGTTTTTCTCAGGTTCTCCTTGACCGTGGTCCTTCTCTGGCCATGATGTTGGACCTAATTTAACATCCAAATGAACAGCATCTTCTGCTTTTAAACATCTGCTCTTTTCCTGCTGGAGTGCAGCAGCCTGGCAGACACTTGGGATAACTTGTAGCCACTATAACTGAGGAATGTTGTGCCTGTACAACTTCTTTCAAAAGGGAAAAAAAGAGTTTTCCAGCTGGGTAGGAGGATGTGCCACTTCTGGTGGGGATCTGCTTGGTTTTGCCTTCCTTTCTTCCTGCCCTTTAATTAAAATTGGTGAAATATATTTCACATAAAGCATGGAGTTGATGTGGATGCAACATGAAATGTTTTCCTGGGTGTTCTTGCAGGGGTCAGCTGTATTTTTGTAACAACAGAGAGCAGGGCCCCAAAAATGAGAAATTCTCTGCAGAGTAAAAGGTTTCATGTAGCTGCTCACTAATAACTGTGCACAGCACTGGGAAACAGCATTTAAATCAGAGCTGTTGGGAGGAGAAATGTCCATTGTTGGGGAGTTTTTTGCTGTTCAAGCCTGTTGGGTTTTTTTCCCCTAAAACTCTGGACCATGAGAGATGCTGTCAGTGAAGCATCTGCTATTAAACATTGACACTTGCCTTAATGACTTTAATTAAGAATGTCTTGAGCTTCGTTTTTTTTAATTGATTGTATCTTCCCTTTTGTGTGTAGGTATGGGATTTCATTTTTAGTTACTTGATTGGCTTCAAGAACATGAAGATAAGATTCAATTTAAATAACAAAACAAAGCCACTTCGCAAAGCTGTTGCCATCCTTCTTGCTCTTAAATAAGTGACTTGCTGGCTGATATTAAATTCTGCTTAGTGGAGCTGTGACAGGACAACCTAGATATGACCTCATTAAAAATAAAATACGTTCAGAAATATTTCTAGAGATTTTAAATAAATGCATAAGGTATAAAAATATTAAATTACAGGTTTTTGTCTCGTAAAAAATTATGGTTTAAATTTCCTGAAGACAGCAAAATATAAAGTGTCAGACTGAAGAAATTGAAAACTTAGTGCCTGTTGTTTTCGAACTGATTTTTCCTTGGGTTTGTAAAGGGAACGTGTATTTAGCATTTTCTTGCTATTTACATAGGAGGGGGTTTAATTGACTTCCATTAATGAATATATTGTGAGAAAATGCCTTAAAAACTACTGAAAAAGAGACCAACTTATTGAAATTCTGCACTTCAGACTTACATTCTGCTGTTGCCTTTGCAGTGAGCACTTGTCCTGCTCGTTCACCTTCTTCCTGCATGGGGACAGCAACGTGTGCACCAGCGTGGAGATCAGCCAGCACCAGCCCGTGTACCTGCTCAGTGAGGAGCACCTCACCCTGGCCCAGCAGTCCAACAGCCCCTTCCAAGGTGGGATTGCTGCCCCTGACACCTGCAGTCCCCCTCAGGTGCTCCCTGAGGCCTTGGGACAGGCTGGCACTGGGGCAGAGCGTGTCCTGCTGTCCCCAGCTGTGCCCTGCTGTCCCCAGCTATGCCCTGTCCACAGTCAGGTGTTCTGTCCCAGCCCTTGTGCAGGTGGAGCATTTGCATATTCATCTCTTGGCATGTAATTGAATAATTTGTCCTCATGACACCATTTCCTAGTACTGTCCTGTTGGTGACTTCAGTATTTTGCTGTTTCAACCTTATCACCAGTCGCCTGTCAGAAATCCATTTGTGGCTCAGTGTATTTAACCTGTTCACACCCCCTCCCCTTTTCACTTGGCTCTTCCTTGCCTGTAAATCCCTGTGGTTCCCCCAGCAGATGCAGGTTGTGCTCTGGAAGACAGAGGAGTGCTGGGGCCTGAGTCTGGTCAGTGAGGCTGTGTGATCCCTCCCTGCAGAAATCACCTCTCCTGCATGGCCACACACCTTTAGTAATGCTCAATGTCCAAACTTGCTTATTTTTCCTGAATGCAACTTAACAGCAGCTGTGCTTCCCTACTCTGGACAAGACTAAACATGAAACAGATGATTCCCTATGCATTCCTTATTGTTGTAACCAGCTGAATGAAAGGATGAGCAAACACTTAAACTCTGCCAGGATTTGGAAGTGTTTCTTTATCCCACCTGTATCTGAGAGTCCTTGCAAGCCAAGATGAAAACTTGCCTGTTGCTTGTTTGAATGGATTAATTTGTAGTTGTTACTGTGGTTCCTCCATTCTTACAGCACCTATAAATTTAACAATGTGAACCTACTGCCAAAAACTCAGGTAGTGTAAATCATGATTAGGCTGCATTTTAACTTACCAATGGGAAGTTGTTTATTCCGTGTGGCTGAAATAGAAGTGCTGCTGTTGCAGAGGAGAAGAAGGATTTTGGGGTGGATATCATCTCCAATGGATTTTTATTTCTGTTTTAGTTATCCTGAGCCCCTTTGGGTTGAATGGCACACTCACAGGGCAGTCCTTCAAGCTTTCTGATTCATCCACAAAGAAGCTGATTGGGGAGTGGAAGCAATTCTACCCTGTCACATCCAACTTGAAGGAGGGATCTGAGGAAAAACAAGAAGAAATGGATTGGGAGGATGATTCTTTAGCTGCTGTTGAAGTCCTTGTTGGTGAGCCTGATTACCTTTAGTTACTGAAATTAACTGGCTGATTATACCTGCAAAATTCTGAGTGCAGAAGTGACCCCATTTGATTCCTTTGCAACGGTGGTTGTTGGGTTTTGCTTTCCTGTTTGATGCTCAGGACTATCTGCAATGAGTTGCTGCTCAAAGTGGATTTTGCAGACCCATTAGTAGGAGGTCTTCTGTGCCCTGAGAGGCAAGATTTTTAAAAAATGAACAATTAAGAGAGAAAAAAAAAACAAACCTGGATGATCACTGTTGACATCTGAGCTGCATGAAAAGCAGGTTGTGCTGTTTGAGTCCTTGCAAATTCAGAGAGAGCAGACTTACCTTTTAAGGATGTCTTCAAAACCAGAGTCCTGGAGAACCTGATGTACTCAGGCACTGCCTTTATCTGCTGTTTGTCCCAAAATCCCAGCCCCTGGATGCAGTGGTTTGTTCTGCTGTGGGCTGGTGACCTGTGATTTACCAGCAAATGCAATCCCCTCTCTGTGAGGAGCTCACAGTGCAGTGATGGCTGGAGACCCTTGTGCTGCTGGGGATGGTGCTGGTGTTACATGATACTAAACAGGATTTTTGCAGCCTTTTATAAAACAAAATGACAGAAGCAGGTAGCAGCATGTGGATGTCTCTGCCTGTGCATACAAAGCCCTTTTTATTCATTCACCCAAATCTTCTGTATAAAGCAAATCAAGTAATGATGGAGGTGACAACAGAGGGTTTTTGTCCAAGGAGATGCTTCAGTGGGCAGGAAAGGGTGTGCCAGCTCAGGAGTGACTGCTGGAATGATCCATGTGATGACTTGGAGTGTACCTAACCAGGCAATTCCCTCTCTTGGCAGCTGGTGTGAGGATGGTGTACCCGGCGTGCTTCGTGCTGGTCCCTCAGACAGACATCCCTGCCCCCAGCTCCGTGGGGGCTCCCCACTGCTCCACTGCCTGCCTGGGGGTCCACCAAGTGCCTGCTTCCACCAGGGACCCTGCCATGTCCTCCGTCACCCTGACTCCACCCACGTCCCCGGAGGAGGTTCAGACAGGTGGGGAGGAGCTGGTTTTTGTAGGAGGGGATGGTTTCCATGGCTTCTCCTTCAAACACAGCACTGTTTGCAGAGGGTTCAGGTGCTCTGTGTGCAGCTGGCTTGGGAGGAAAAATCACATTTCTTTAGTTTGTTACTGAAGTAACTGCTTTACAAAGGTACTGCTTTGGTGTAGTAAAACTGATGTCACCAGCTGTGGGCAAAATGAACTCAAACTCTTCTGTAAGCTGCTGAAATTAGAGCTGCTGTTGTCCTGGGTCTTGTTACCAGTACTTTAGGTTGCTTTAGGGAAGTTTTTGGGGTGTTTTCCCCTCTGTGAGCATGCCTGTGTTCTGACACAGCTCCATAACCCCCGTTGTGGCCTTGCTCTTTAGTGAAAGGTGATGTTTTCTCCCAGTCCAGGAAGACTGGCTGTAGTTAAGTTTCCAGTAAGGCTGTGTGCCCTCTGCCCTGGGTGTGAGCAGTGGTTATGGGGAGCTGATTTAGGTCACAGCAGGTGAGACTCACTGATAGTTTCAGGTGACTTACATAAGTTTTACTGTGCAGAAGAGGTTTTGTTTCTTTTTTCCTTTCATGATCTTCTGTAACCAAAGCTTGACCCTTTTTTTAAATCATAATGTTGGCTTTGCTCAAATTGTTATCTATTTCAGGTCACTTTCATCAAAGATAAAGAATATCCAGCCCACTTACAACATAAACATATATGGTGCTTTTTTAAATCTCCTATAATAATCTGCTGCTATTCCTAAATTTTCTTTGTGTTTTTATTTCCTAACACTGGGTCAAGAAGTTACTTTTCTCCCTGTGGTGATTGAATTGGAGTAGTAGACACTGCATTGTCTCACTGCCTGAATCTGTTTCCTCTGGTGCTGCATTTCAGTTGATGCTCAGTCTGCCCAGAAATGGGTGAAGTTTTCCTCGGTGTCAGATGGATTTATCTCGGACAGTACCAGCCATCACGGTGGCAAAATCCCCAGAAAACTGGCCAACCAAGTGGTGGACAGAGTCTGGCAAGAGTGCAACATGAACAGAGCACAGAACAAGTATGTACTCATCCTCTGAAGCCAAAAATACCAGTATTTTGTGTGTTCCTTGTAGCAATTAGTTCTGTTAGAGGTGCTGTGACTGCTGGTGGAATGTGCTTTACTCTTCTAATAAACCATTTCTAAAGAAGTTCATTCTTTCCCCTAACTATTTAGGAATGATTTACTTAGTTCTCAGTTTAATATGTCAGGAAAAGGCTATTTATCCTTCCTTTGCTGAATCCCTTGTCACCAAACTGCTCTTGAGCTTTGCCAGGAGATAAGAGAAGAACATATGTTGCTCCCAAATAACTCTCCTGGTATTGAATCCTAGGAGGAAGTATTCTGCTACATCAAATGGCTTGTGTGAGGAGGAGACAGCTGACAAGGTGGCATCCTGGGATTTTGTTGAAGCCACGCAGAGGACAAATTGCAATTGTTCAAGGTACAGCACTTGGCAGAGGCACAGCCCAGAGATGTTCAACGGGGCTCAAGTGCTCAGGAGAGGCTCCTGATCACTCCTGCAGGAGTAATTAAGCAGTAGCTGCTTGGAGGAAAGCTGGAACAAAATTTGTATCTCCTTTCCTAAATGTCATTGGAGGTCTTGAAATTCTGCCCAAGGAGTTAATGCAGAGGTTGGAGTGGAGTGAATCAGCTGAGGGGGGACCTGCTGCCAGTGCAGGGACAATCCTGAGTCCTGGGCTGGAATCCACATGGATATGGGCAGTAACCATCTCATGGGCACCTTTCTCAGGAAATGCTATTTATTTAGGATTTAAGCACCTCTTCTAGAGGGCTGTGGCATTGGCCTTGAAGGGAGACAGCTGTTAATCATGAGCTTGGTGAGCAGGAATAAAACCCCCAGAGCTGCTGTCTGGGAAGGGTGGCATTCCATGGGTGGCTGTGTGGAAAACTGTTCCTCTGGGAGTGGCTGCCAGTGTGTGTTTTTTTATATTAGCTGGGGAAAAAAAGGGATTAAAACAAAGGGCAAAAAGTCTGAAATTAAAAAAAGAAAAAAAAAGTATACAATACAGCCTTTTTTGAGGCTGCAATGCCACAGACTGTTAATGCAGGTATTTAAAATAAATGTAAACATTATTTTCATTGAATTCTCAATTTCTGTACTTACGGCAGAATATTAATCTTTAGGTGACTGAAGTGTTGCAATAGGTTTAAACACTTTCTGTGATTTAAATGTTACACTGATTACCTTGCAGTGAAGATTGGTATCTTAGGAAAAAATTACTGTCTGGAGGATGTAGCATTTTGAGAGAAATGCATCTTTTTAACTCCCTTTTTGAAATGGTTGGTTAAAGTTCTGTGGAAATACTGGTGTCCTGAGAAGAGCCGGGATGTGGAGGAGGATTAAATGTTCTTTTCAAGGAGAATTTAGCTATGATAGCACTAGTTAAGAGCAAACCAATCAATTAACTATGTGAGGTGTGTATTAGAAATATGCAGTCGCCTAAAGAGAAATTGCAAAGACCTAAACCCCTTTAAAACCCCCTTATTATTCCATGTGTTTTGAATTCTAAGTGGAGAAAAACATGTGGATGTGTGTGAGAGTTTAAAGTAAAAATAGATTCTGATACCTCTTACCTTTTATCCCTGCCTAATCCTGTTTTTTCAATACAAGTGCTTCTTAACTTTGCTAATGGAAGAGTGGCAAAGAGCTCTCAGGCACTGAGGCTGTACCTGCAGTTCAATGACTTAATCATAAACATTTCATTCTACACTTCAGTATTTCATGTGCCTTATTCTGTCAGATGATCCTGAAAGTTGGCATCTTCAACTTGCAGATGAAATGTTTAAGCTCAAGTGCATTTACACTGAACAGACCCAACTGGATTAATGCAGTTAAGACACTGCATTTTTCTTTTTCCCACACTTGCTAAATTTGTAAGTAAGCAGCTACAAAAGCCTTGTAATAGCTTGGAAATAGCTGTTGTAGGAGTGAGCTTGGCTTCTTGGTTCTTGATGTTAATTTTCTAGTCCTTAACCCAGTGAGGCTTGGGCAGCTCTCTTGGCTGATACCAGTGTTTGAATTCCAGAAGCCATTCACTAATTCTTACGTTGTTCCACTGATTCAGCAGTGCTGGCACGAGTTAAAAGTGATGAGGTGTTCATGTGACAATCTATTTCTGCTAAAGCAGTTACAAAATACTGTCTTAATTCTGAGCGTTATTTGTGTGTTTGGCTCGTAGGACAGATGTAACAATTTTTAAAATGGGATTCTAAAATCATACAGTGCTGCTCAAGTCACTCAAATTCTGGTCAGAAAGAAGAGGCAGCTTCACTTTGTAATGGTTTCAGCCTCAGACGTCTCTCATGGGCTGTTTAATGGCCTAGAAGCAGGTTCTTATCTAGTGAAAAAGAACACCATAGACATATTTGAAAGATTAATGTGGAGTCTTTTCCCCTGTATTAATTCTGCAGGCACAAAAATCTCAAACCAAGAAATTCAGGTCAACAGGGGCAGGCCCCACCTGTGGGCCCCCAGCAGCCGGCGGCTCCGAAGCACAAGACAAATGAGAAGCAAGACAAAGGGGATAAGCCACAGAAACGCCCTTTGACTCCTTTTCATCATCGTGTATCTATCAGTGATGATGTTGCCATGGAGGCAGATTCAGCGAGTCAGAGGCTTGTGATGACTGCACCAGACAGCCAAGTGAGGTTTGCCAATATCCGAACTGCCGACGGAGCCAAGGCCCCTGCGCTGCACGGGGCCGAGCTGGCAAACTCCCCCCAGCCGCCGCCGCTCAGCCCCCACCCCTGCGACGGCCCTGACGAGGGGGTGCCCAAGGCTCCCTCCACGCCCCAGAGTCAACATTTCTACCAGATGCCAACTCCAGACCCTTTGGTGCCCACAAAAGCAATGGAGGACAGGCTGGATGGTTTGTCCCAGCCTTTCCCGGCCGCCTTCCCCGAGGTCATCGAGCCCACCGTGTACGTCGGCGCTGCCGTGAATTTGGAGGAGGATGAAGCTGACACGACTTGGAAGTATTATAAAGTTCCAAAGAAAAAGGATGTGGAGTTCTTACCGCCCCAGCTTCCAAATGATAAGTTGAGAGATGATCCAGTAATACCTGCTGGACAGGAAAATGTAACATCAGTTACAGAGTAAGTGGTGCTTGATCCTGGAGGAACGACACGAGGAGTGAGGGAACAGGAAGGCCAAAGGCAGGATTTGCTCAGTATAAGGAGCAGTGATGCTGAGGGTGTGAGCACAACTCTGGGTACAAGAAGTTAATCCCTGTGAAACGGGAGCACAAAGTACAGTCAGATCTGTAGCAAGACTTTCCAGCTTTTTCTCATTTTAGCTCTGATTTAGCTGACAGCAATGATATTTAATTTTATAGTATAAAATTAATCTGCAGCCAAATGATGCTTATTTGGGACTTAAGTCCCTTCCATCCCCCCAAAAAAATAGAAATTACTTCTTCACTTCAGTATTTGCTTTCTTCATAACTTGAAGAAAATATGGATAGTCTCAGCTGCAGAGATCCTGTTAAAGTTTCTTCTTTCATTTCTGCTCTTGTCTTCACTTAGAAGAGCTGATGTTACAAGCTCCAGCTTGTAAAACATTCTGCTTTGCTGCTTGTTTCCATTGGGATAAAGGAATTAGAACAGTATCTAAAACAGATACTGTTTTAAGTTTTAATAAATTCTCGAGCTAAGGACCACTGGAGAAAATAAAACTCTGGTGATTTTAGTGTTAACACTTACATTTGAGCTCCGTTTTATGGCAGAATGAGCCAAGATGAATTTGCTTTACCAATTCGAGCAAAAACAAAGTCCCCAAGGAAGATCACCACCACCAAATCCCCAAACCACACGAACAAAACCCCTGAAGCAGAACCCCTTGGCCCTGTGTCCCTGTGCTGCTGGAGTGAGGAGGAATTGTTCTGTCAGCCCTGTTTCACAACACTTCCCTGTGAGGACACGGCCCTGGGAAGCAACAGGTGCTGACAGGGCTGTTAATTGCAGGCAGAGCTTAACAGGATTGGGCTGTGCAGGCAGAGGTGACAAACTTGGGCTCAGGGCTGTGATCGAGGAATTAAGGGCTGCACCCAGAGCTGCCTCTGTTCATGCACTGCTGTTGATTATTTTTGGTCCAAATTTTCTTATTCCTGTTCAGGTGAAAGGAGGCTCTTACTGTGATCAGTATCAAGTTATTGAAAGCTTTGGGTTTTGTTTTAGGAGCTGGGGTGCTGAATTTGGGGTGGAAGAGCAGCTGCTCACCAGACAGAAGCTTGGAGCTGGTTTTTGTCCTGTTGCTGGCAGTGGGAAGCCACTGGTGACAGCACTGGAATGGCTGGGTGGGAAAGCTGGGAAAAGGAGTAAATGTGGTGTAGCTGTTGCTCTGTGCTCACACACAGTTTTAGACAGTCTTTGTGGTCACTGTTTAAGAGACTCTTTCAACATGTGCATTTATAGGATTTTTTTAGTGCTTTTTTTTTTCTTTGCCTTGAATTCACTTCAGCCAAGTAGATCAGGAAAGATGTTTCCTTTTTGTTCTTTAACACATGGTCTTTCCTAGTTTGATTTGACAGCTTACAAAAAACTCTGGGATGTGTGGCTGTTAACTTCTCTTCCTCTGTGCTGGTCAAAAATACAGCAGAGGTGTTTAATTCCCATGTTTAATTCTCATTCCTAGAAAGTAGTTTCCATCTCTTTTTTTGCTCCCCCCCCCTTTTTTTTTCCCCTTGATGGCAATTTTTGCAGGATTTAGAAAACTGGTTTGTTGAGCATGGAAGAGCAGCAGGGATGGATTTGCCCTTGTTGTTGAGGCTGTGAGATGTTTTTTGGGATTGTTTGTTTCTAGGAAGTGTCTTTGACAAAGTCAAACTGTTTCTGTAGCTGAGAGGAACGTGCAGGAACATTTTAACTTGTTTGGGGGAGCACCTTCCTCACCTGGAGCCTTTTGGGGTACAGAAAATAAAGCTGATTCAGGGGCACATCTACAGCTCATAATCAGAACAGTTTTTTCCTTGCCAGTGTCTTTCTTTTCCTTGTGCAATGGTACATTTGTGAAACCAGTACTCCTGAGAGAAAACCTTAATTTCTGTGTACTTACCAGCTCCAGTTTTGGCTCAGAATGTTAACAAAAGAAAAATGCTGATAAAGGCAAATGTGGTTTGATTTTTCTCATTAGTAAATTAGTTATTGGTGTGCTGCAAGCTTCATTTGTATTGATCTGAGTGATAGAAATGGCTCCTGAACACAGTGGCATTTATGTGCTTTACTTGTGATTATTGCTTGGGCTTTTTTTGGGAGTGCAGTGAGTAATTCTTTAGCCTGGTGAGTTTCTTTTAGTGGATGTGGAGACTTGAATCCATTTGTGCTTTATAATAAATGACAGCCATGACCTGGGATAAATTACTAATCTTTATGTGAATTGACAGTGCTTGAGGAGAGAGGGGCAGGATGAATCACAGGGCTGGATCTGATGTGTGGAAGGAGGTGATATTAAATGAGTAATGATTTAATCTTCATCCCCAAAAGTTTTCTGAAGCTGGGGTGTGAAGGAAGGAAGTGGGAAGATGAGGCTGTGTGATAGCAGAAATAATTCCCTGTAATAAATGCTAAATAAGTGATTTTCTGATTTTTGTTTTTCTTCTGTTCAGATTAATGGTGCAATGTAGGAAACCTTTGAAGGTTTCAGATGAACTGGTGCAACAGTATCAGAGTAAAAACCAATATTTAACAGCAGTAACAACGGAAGCTGACCAGGAACCTGAAATTGATCCTTATGCCTTTGTGGATGGAGATGTGGAATTCCTATTTCCTGACAGTAAAAAGGACAGGCAGAACATTGAGAGGGAAGTGGGGAAGAAACACAAGGTGAGTAAAGGAGTGAGGCTACAAATCAGTGATGAGATCAAAACAAATTGCCTTAGGCACCGGATAGAATTTAAATCTTTCTTCATGTATTTAGAAGCAAATAAAACCCCAAATTATATTCTAGCAGAAATGATCAATGAAATGAAGCAGCATGTCTCTAACAGCACCTAAAGGTTTTTTTGGCACACTGCTGGTGCCATTGCATCAGGGTTTATGAGGAGAAAGCAGCTGGATCAGTCTGGCTCAGTGGCCTCCCTGTGGAAATAGGTGCTGGCAGGTGCCTGGGGAGAGAGGAAGAACAAGGCCAGTGCTTTGTTCATCAGTGGAAAGGTCTGGGGGTAGGTGAGGTGAGCCCTGACTCGTTCCCTGGCCACTGGATTGCAATTTTTATTCGTTTTTTTGTGCTTTAGTGCAGCTACATGAGACTTGTGCTTAAAGCAAAAGGGCACCTACAGAAAAGGAGAAAACAGAACTGCACTGGGGGCTTGTCTATGAAATAAATGAGCTTATTAGAATTAGTTATGTGGGGATGCATTCCATTCAGGAACTGGTACAGGTAACGTGTAGCATCTGATAGCAAGGGGGTTTTCCCTAAAGTGTTGTAGCAAGAATCCACAACTTGCTCTGTAAATTTATCCCCAAGACAAACCCTGTTGTTGGCAGGCCAAGCTCTGCTCCCCCTGAGCTCTACCCCAGCCTGCCCCTGCTGAGCTCACAGGGTAATGAGACCCTGATCCTTCTCCAGGGACAGAATCCCCACAGGGGCATCAAATACCTCCCACCCCACCCATTAATTTAAGCAAACTTTTCTCTCCTATTTAATAGGCTGAGGATGGGACATCCAGTGTTACAGTTCTGTCCCATGAAGGAGAGGATGCAATGTCTCTGTTTAGTCCTTCTGTCAAGCAAGGTAAAGAGGTTTTTTTCCCCTCTCTATCTGAATTGTGTTATATTAATGGCATGTTGCATAGTCAATAGGTTCTAACAGGCTGCTAAGTTTTGTGTTTTATGGTTTGTATTTCCCTTCAGTCTGCTTGGAACATTTCTTTGTTGCACCTTGCAGACAAATGTTGGCTATAAAATCCAAATGCTCTAAGAGGGAAGGTCCCTCACCTCTGTGTAAGATGGACAAGTGGAACCAAGGACCCGTCTCCCCCTTGGTTTCCTTTCCCCCCAGCTGTGCAAAGAGCTCTTTAATGAAGATTTTGATGAAGGTGCAGGGGCAGAGTTGTGATGTTGTGTCTCCCCACAGATGCCCAACGCTTGGCTGCCCACGCGCGCACTGCCTCCACCAGCCTGTTCCACGAGACAGACCTGGTGGTGTCCTACACTGACCTGGACAATCTCTTCAATTCTGATGAAGATGAACTCACAGTAAGTGATGTGCAAAAGCTCCTGGCAGGTGCCAGCCAAGAAACCAGCAAGGAACAGCTCTTGTCTTTTTGTGGTTTGGGTTTGATTTTTTTTTTTTCTGGAGTTTGTTGGAGAAGTTGCAAAACATTCACACAAACAAGAGCTGTGGCCCCTCAGTGGCAAACGGACTCTTGTGGTTGACTCATGCAGGCAGATTTTTGATGCAAACAACCTTTTGATCTTACTTCCTTACAATCCTCACAGTGTGTGCTGCCTGAACATACCTTTAGTTTGAGTTGTACAGATTCAACAGGTCCTGGTGTGCTCTTTTCCTGTGGTCTGGGCTCTGGTTAACTGGTTCCTCAATGTAATGCTGAAACAGAACAGCAACTTCTGAAAGAGAAAAGGCATTCAAACACTGGACATTCTGCCAAATAAGCTGCTTCTCTGCAGCAGCTATTATCTTGGAACAGTTTCTCTTGCAGTCTGTGATGGCTCTGAATCCATTATCTTTCTAGTTTCTATTTCAATACTGTTTGTAATCAGTTGTCTTTTCTGAACTGTATTTTGCTCCATGTTCAATCCTAAATCCCCTTACCCAGACAAAATGCCCACAACTTTAATGGCAGCTGGAGCTGAGTAAGGGCTGAAGGGTCTTAACAGCCATCAAAGGTCATCAGCATGTAAAGGAAGTGTGTTTGCTCTTAAACATGAACACTGATATTCTGTAGACATCAGAACTGTTTAAAGATGGTAAAATATCTCTTATTCTTTTACTTTTGACAGTTTTTTTTTCCCTGTATTTCTTGTTGCAGGATTTTGTGTTTGTCTTTTCTGTTCGTGTGGTAACACCAGTGATGTTAATGTGGCTCTGGGAGTGTTATGGTTTGTTCTGGTAGACTGTGGGCAGCCCTAATTTAGCTTCTTTTACTGTCTGCTCACAGGCTGAGGGTTATTTTGTAACTGGTTTTTCCCTTCAATAACATTGTGACCTGTTGGGAGAGATTCTCTGGGTTCCAAGAATTAAGAACAAGTGTAAGCCCAACCTTGGGCTTCTGAGCTATTTTAATTTTTCTAAATATTACACAGTGTCTCAGCTTTGTATGTGCAAGTGAGATTTCCTGTTAGCAGGAAACATGAACATGTGTTTATGTCTGAAGTGATTTTATGACAATACTTCTTTCTTAGCCTGGATCTAAACGAACAGTGAACGGCACCGATGACAAATCCAACTGCAAAGAGGCAAAAACAGGAAATCTAGACCCACTGTCATGCATAAGTAAGATTTATTTGTGTTTTCTTTTTGCCTAAAGAATACTAGCTCTAAACATTTGACTCTAATATGTTGTGGCAATTTGGAAATGTACCCTTCATTTGCCTTTGCGAAATTTTGAGACTCAGGAAACACTTCAGGAAGTTTTCATGCTCTAAAGTCTGCTTCTGATCTGAAATTAGGCACTGCAGATCTCCATAAAATGTATCCAACTCCCCCTTCACTGGAACAACATATTATGGGATTTTCTCCAATGAACATGAACAATAAGGAGTATGGCAGCATGGACACTACACTTGGAGGAACAGTGCTGGAAGGGAATAGCTCTACTGTGGGAGCTCAGTTCAGAATCGAAGTAGATGAGGGTTTCTGCAGCCCCAAACCTGCTGAAATCAAGGTAGGCAGTGCTGACAGCCCTGATCAATGCTTGTGATGATTATTGAGCAGTTGATTGCTTAAATCTGAATAGGAATGGGGGGAGATTAAGTACAATTTGTAACTTGTCCTGCATTATCTGGGGGGAGGTGATTACACTTTGTAGTAAGTATGTAATGTTTTACCACCTAAACTTAAGAGAGAGTAATAGCTGAGTAGCCATTAGTGAGCTGCAGAAATGCCTTTCAGTCATTGCAGTTCACTGAGGTTTGTGAATATTGTGTGTACACACCTCAGCTTTGTCTTGCAGCTGTGTCAGGATTTTGGGTTAAAGAGCTGCTGCTTGAACTCAGTCCTGTTTTTTGGAGAAGCATTTCATTGCTGCAGTGATCTAATTTACACACTAATGCTTTCCCATGTCTGACTTCCAGGATTATTCTTATGTTTATAAACCTGAGAACTGTCAAGCTTTAGTGGGATGTTCCATGTTTGCACCACTGAAGACTCTTCCCAGCCAGTGTCTTCCTCCCATCAAGCTGCCTGAGGAATGCATTTACCGCCAGAGCTGGACTGTGGGCAAGCTGGATCTGCTTCCTCCAGGCCCTGCCATGCCTTTCATCAAAGATGGGTACGACCCTGGGGGGCTCAGCTTTGTGAGGTGCTCACTTTGCCACCCCTACATATTTATTTTGTCAATCAGTAATGGGAATATTTGTATATACTCAGTGTTTATACAACTGACAAGAGCCTTTAAAAATGCCCTTCAGGCTAAACCTACTGCAGGAGACTCTTCTCAAAGAGCTTCTTAACTGTACATACATTTTATTTGTTGTCTCCTTTAAAGGTTTCTTGGGGAAGCTTAATGGTGCAAGTCCAGGTTTAATAAGTAATGAAGATGGTAACAATCAAGATAAATGTAAACTTGGGACTTTGTTTTTGCCGTGGTGTAGTCAGTGCTGGAAGGGCTTAGTAGGTGGTGCTGCTGTTTCTTAAATTATTTTCTTAAGTAGCAGTAAAGTCAGCTGTGCTGGGAGTAGGAAAACATTTCTTGTGCTGTGTGACTGGGCCTGGTCACAGCAGAACTGCAGGGGACATCTCTGCGCCCTGCATTTGGTAGGGATGGCCTTGCTGCCAGCTCTTCTTGAGGAAAGGATTTCTTTCTTTCTTCTGCATTAGCAGCTGGTATAAATGGATTAGGCAGCAAGGACGTGTTACATGTATCTTGATAAAATTATATGAGTGTTGAATCTTGGATTAAATACTGATGTTGCTTATGTTACTCATTAGCAATATGTTACCAGGTCTCATTAGCCTTACAAGTCTTTGGAGGTACTCAGGTGCTTAGGAAAGAAAATGTTAGACCTTTCCTGGTGATACTTTCCTCGTGGATTCAGCTGAATCTGCTGTCAATAGACCTGGTCTATTTTCTTAGTATGTGTCAACACAACATGTAAATAAAGCATGAATAAAAAAGGTGTCCTTTAGACTCCGTACAACCACAGAATTTATAATTTATTCTGACCACACTTGTTTCCTGGGAGCTTTGTGCAAAGGAAAAGGCGAAAGGAGGCAGGGAGAGATTCTTTAACGGTGCTGTCAGTGGGAGTCCTGCAAAGTCATTTAGAACAAATGCTCTCCAAGTTCCTTAGGGAATGAAAATCTCGCTGTGGATTATGAAAGACTAGCTTAAAAAAAGCAAATATTAATTAGGAAGGTCCTTCTTTAGAGATCTGAGTCTTAAACTTCAAACCCAGTATGCCGTGTACTTAAATCCTTTCCTTCTCTTGCGGCTGCCGGCAGCGATGGGAGCGCCATGGACCAGGAGTACGGCCCTGCCTACACCCCCCAGACCCACACTCCGTTTGGGATGCCCCCGAGCAGCGCCCCTCCCAGCAACAGCGGGGCTGGAATCCTCCCTTCTCCTTCCACCCCTCGCTTCCCAACTCCCAGGACGCCCCGGACTCCGCGGACGCCGCGCGGGGCCGGCGGCCCAGCCAGCGCGCAGGGCTCGGTGAAATACGAGAACTCGGATCTGTACTCGCCAGCCTCCACGCCCTCCACCTGCCGGCCCCTGAACTCGGTGGAGCCGGCCACGGTGCCTTCCATCCCCGAGGCACACAGCCTGTACGTCAACCTCATCCTCTCCGAGTCCGTCATGAACCTCTTCAAAGACTGCAACTTCGACAGCTGCTGCATTTGCGTTTGCAATATGAACATCAAAGGTGCTGATGTTGGAGTTTACATTCCCGACCCAACGCAAGAGGCCCAGTACAGGTGTACCTGTGGTTTCAGTGCTGTCATGAATAGAAAATTTGGCAACAGTTCCGGGCTGTTTCTGGAAGATGAGTTGGATATTCTGGGGCGAAACACGGAGTGCGGCAAAGAAGCAGAAAAACGCTTTGAAGCTCTCAGAGCTACTTCCATTGAGCACGGCAGTGGAGGGCTGAAAGAGCCCGAGAAACTGCCCGATGACTTGATACTGTTGCTGCAGGATCAATGCACCAACCTGTTCTCACCCTTTGGAGCTGCAGACCAAGACTCCGTCGCCAAAGTTGGTGCCATCAGCAACCTGGTACGTGTAGAAGAAAGGGATTGTTGCAATGACTGCTACTTAGCCTTGGAACATGGACGGCAGTTCATGGACAATATGTCAGGAGGGAAAGTTGATGAAGCACTTGTGAAAACTACTTGCTTGCACCACTGGTCAAAAAGAAATGGTAAATATTGAAAACGGCTTATTTTCTACTTGTCCACCTGCTTGGGTTTTTGTTTTCGAAGGGTCTTTTCTTTTGTGGTTTTCCTTTGTGGATTTTGAATGCTGTTTTTGCCACCTGTGTGCTCGTACAGACATCTGATTGATGGTGTTCAGAATAACCAGCCCTTCTGTGTCCTGTGCTGATCACCAAGCAGAGTAAGGTCTTGGCTGCCCTCAGTTGTAAATTCCCAATATATATCTGAAGCGTAACATGAGCCCACTGTCAGTGTCCACAACACTTCACCAGGTTTATCCTTTAAAGAGCTTTTGGTGAGTGGCTCTACAGAGGCTCTGCAATGATTGATGCCTGTAGGAAGTGCAGGGGGTTTGAGTGGTGACCGTATTGTCAAGGCCACTGTGGCAGAATTAAACAACAGCTTTGATTCAGTTGGCTTTCCCCCTTCTTTAAGGAGGAGAGGGGGGCAGTAGGTTAATGGCACATGTGGCAAAAAAAGCATTATTGTAGCCTTCACTGTGTGTTGGGTCTGCCAGAAATCCTTGGTTTTTTTTCTTTGAGGGCCTGACTAATGATGCAGTGTCTTCTGGAATACCCTTCATTGTGTATATTTGCTTGCTGTCCTCTAATAGAATTTTGAAGTAGCAACTCTCAACAGAGTTAGGGTGAAAGATAAAGTTATGAATCACAGGTAGCTGCAGTTATAGTTGTAAGTGAAGATGAGGAGGAATCCTGGGAGAACACAGCCAGGTTCCTGTGCCTTGCTGGGGCATTAACTTGGAAAGCTCAGACTGTAAATAATTTGATGTTTTCAGGCACAGGGGGAGAAGACTCTGTGTTACTGTGACTCTGGTGTTTGGGATAAAAAGATGTAAAG
Source organism: Trochalopteron elliotii (assembly GCA_024734555.1). Classification (NCBI taxonomy): domain Eukaryota; kingdom Metazoa; phylum Chordata; class Aves; order Passeriformes; family Leiothrichidae; genus Trochalopteron; species Trochalopteron elliotii. Next base: position 543,566 of record JANPWX010000093.1, on the reverse strand, counting down.
GTACTTTAAAACAGAAGACTTGGAAATTGTAGCCATGCCAAATTTTGTGTCAGCTTTTCATTCTAAAGGCCTGTACCTGAAATGGCCCGGTGGTGGCTCTGGATGAAACGGGCTGAGTCTGCTCGAGGCTTCCCTCGACTTCTCTGAAATGAGCACTGGGTGGCAGCCTGCAAATCTGCCTTTGTTGGGAGGGACAATCCGGGAGTTTCAGGCTTTTACAACTTGTTTGGGGGTTTGGGGGTTGTTTTTGTTTGTTTTGGTTTTATTTTAGGGTGTTTTCCCATAGTTTAACTTCCAATGGGAAAAATTCTAGAGGAAAAAACAAAATTAGGAAAAAAAATCCATCCGTGTATTTTGTCAGGGCAAGAGGGAGAACTGTAAATCTGGGAACAACTTAATATATGGTGGCCTGCAGGTGTTTTTTAGGAGAGAATGTTTACAATGGAGGTGGTTTGGGGCTGTGGCCGTGGTGCAGCTGCCCTGAGCACGTTTGTGTCCCCGCAGTGGTGGATGTGAGCATGCAGTGTTCCCAGGACATCCTGCGCATGCTGCTCTCGCTCCAGCCCGTGCTGCAGGACGCCATCCAGAAGAAGCGGACGGTCCGGTCCTGGGGCGTGCAGGGACCCCTCACGTGGCAGCAGTTCCACAAAATGGCTGGGAGAGGCTCCTACGGTAACAGCTCCATGGAATCCTGCTCCGTGCAACCTCCTTCCTCTGCTCCTTCCACCCAAACTCCCTGGCTGGTGCTGCTCAGCCTATTGGAATTCTGAACGGCACTTGACCTTTCTTTAAACTAACGAGGGCTTATTAGATAGAGGAGAATTCTTCTCTTTAGAAAAACAGAAAATATTTATATTCCCTAAAATAGGCAATGAATTAAAGATGTGCATTTAAAATTTACAACTTCGGTTGCGCTGTTTGTATACACCTGACGCTTCAGCCAGTGAGGGAGTGAAATTGCAAAGATGGGTTTAGTGTTAAAAACAGGGTAACTGCTCAGGTTTTTATGTTCAGAATTTTTTCAGTCACNTTCATTAGCATATGAGATTGATTTACCACTGTGTTACAAGAGTGACCTTTCACCAGCAGATCTTCTGTAGCTATATTTAGAACATGGCAATTATACATTTACATGTTCTTAAGTTTGTTTCCTTCTCTGGCCCTTTACCCATCTGCTTAGAATATTTACATTTTTTCCCTTGTCTTTGGCTCTGTGGGAAAAGGCTTCCTGGACAGTGCAGATCTGTTCCTGATTGCCTGTGTACTGATAGAAATATAAAACACTGTGGAACTTCTTCCTGAGGCCCTGAGATATTTCAAATAAAAACAATCAGCTGATGGGTTTTTTTGCAGAGGGTTGGATGCTACGCTTTGGATCTGTAAAATGAGAACTGTTCCGTTGATAGCCAGTGCTCCTTCCTGTGAGATGCTGGGAACACCAGAGCCTGTTCCATTCACATTTCCTTGAAGTTCATTTTAAGCTTTCTGCTTAAAAACACGCCTTGCTTTTCCAGGAACTGATGAGTCCCCAGAACCACTGCCAATCCCAACGTTTTTGTTGGGATACGATTACGATTTCCTGGTGCTGTCGCCATTTGCATTGCCCTACTGGGAGAGGCTGATGCTGGAACCTTACGGATCTCAGCGAGACGTCGCTTACGTTGTGGTGTGCCCGGAGAACGAGGCTCTGCTCAACGGAGCCAAAAGCTTCTTTAGGGATCTGACTGCAATATACGAGGTACAGCATTTGTGGCGGTTTGCAGTGAAATGGATTTGGGGAAAGGCTGTTTTTAATACGTGCTCATAAGGACTTATCAGGCTTGTCGGAGCTGATAGCGACGCCTGCTCAGAATGCTATCTGGGAAAGCTGCTCGGAGGGATTTTAGGAATGGGCACTTGGAAGATAAGGGCTGTTCGTGCTGCTGCTCCCCGTTCCTTTCAGTATTGGCCGTTCCCATCCGATAAACGCCACCCGGTGGCAAAGCTCTGCATTGCCGCTTTAATTGTGTTACCGCCACTTAATTAATTAATTACATGCTTGTATTGCTTGGATTGAATGAAGATTAGAGCTGATTATTATCAACCTGGTTTTCCTGCATTCAGGAAAACGCCGACAATAACCCATAAAATCACCATTCAGCATTTCCTACTGGTGGCATTCTAGAGTTAAAATGTTACTTTGGAATATTGTAAACAAAACTGAGATTTCTCTGCCTTTCTATGATATATCCTTTGTGTGATATTTAACAGTTTTTAAGGGTTTTTTTTTTACCTTCTTTGCAGTCCTGCAGGCTTGGTCAGCACAGACCTATCTGTAAATTACTGCCTGATGGGATCATGAGGGTTGGACCTACAGCCTCCAAGAAGCTCTCAGAGAAGTTGGTCACAGAGTGGTTCTCACAGACAGCCAATGCCAACAACGATGCGTTCTCCAAACTCAAACTCTACGCTCAAGTGTGCAGATACGAGCTGGGTATGACCTTTTTTTAATGTTCCTTATTTCATACAATTGCCACTTGCTCCTTTGCAATAGAGAAGAAGGAATCATGGTGTATTGGCTTATTGACTGGGGCAGTTTTCTAGTTTTAAACTGTATTTAAGAGTGTGCAAAAATGGCCTCTTACCATCCAGCAGTGCCTTTAGGGAATGGCAGTGTGGCTGCCTGACAGGGACTGTGGTTGTCTTCTTGTAGTGGTGACTTGGATTCTGAAGCAGTGATTTCCAGCAATTCAACACATCTGGCAAAAAGTTCTATTAAAAACAGATTTCTTGCTATTTCTGAAGGGCTCTTATGAAAATATTAGCATTTGTAAATTTAATACAGGTATTTTAATTTGAGAGGTAAAATGTCTGCTCAAGGTTTGCTCTGTTTTGTTACAACTGTAGGCTTCCATAGGTGACATAAGCATCAAAATGGCTGCAATATAAAATTTATGCTTTTTTTTCCCCCCTCCCCCCGGTTTTAGGTCCTTATCTTGCTTCTCAGCCTTTGGACAATTCTTTACTCTCCCAAACAAACCTGGTCCCTCCCTCCAGCCAGGCAGCCTCTGCTCTGCCCCCAGTGACAGCCCCTGCTGCCAATCCCAACACTCCGTCATCAGCTCCCACAGCTCCCACCAGCAGCACCATCACAGTGACCTCCAGCAGTGCCATGTCCTCTGCAGCCACTACAGCCAACTCCACGCTGACCACCACTGCCCCCTCCTCCTCCTCTGCCAGCCTGGCCAGTGGCATCCCAACGAGCAAGCCTTCCTCATTCCCACCTTTCAGCAATATGAACAACACCACTCCTGCCTCCCTGCCCGCCCAGGCTGCGCCGGTCCCAAATGGGCAAACTGGGGGGCAGCAGCAACAGCCAACACTGCAAACAGCAGGGATGTCTGGAGACACGGCTGCAGCACCTGCACAGCCCCATCCAGAGGTTTCTGAAAGGTAGGGAACTGCAGTCACACCTTCAGCTGGAAAATCAGCTCAACTGACGTGGACTTAGGATTGCACTTTCACCCCTTTGATAAAAATCCTGTATTTATTTTCACCAAGCTGCTTTTAAGGCAGCATGAGAGTTCAGTTGTGTTGGAGCTGAACCTTTGGGTTCCAGTTGTAGCTGCAGTTCAGAGTGTCTGCTCTGGTACAGAAATCAACTTCGTTTTTTTTTTTCTTCTCTCTCTAAAGAGAGAAAATTCACCAAACTACTCACCTCAATATTTTAAAGGGCTGGGGAAGGAGGGGGGATAGATAATTGGCACCATCTTAGAGTTCTATAATCAAAGAAGATTATAGACTTGTATAGACTTATAGATTATAGAACTCTAAGAATCAAGTTTTCTGTAATCAAAGTTAGTGTGGTGAAGACAGCTCTTACTGTAGATATTCTTGTTCTCCAGTTAAGCAATAGTTGAGCTGTTGAGCTACTGTAATAAAAAAGGCTAAAGGAAAGAAAAGGGATTCAGAGTTACTGATAAGCTCCTATACAAAAATGACGTAAAAGGACTGTTTCTTACACCACAGTTGACTCAAAGATCTTTCAGATTAATAATTGACAATTTGATCTAGTTTTGAAGTAAACCCAAATCTTTATAAAACTCAGCTGTTTGTAACTGGTTTCCAAATTTCATTTCCAGCACTATGGATCGTGATAAAGTCGGAGTCCCCACAGATGGAGATTCACATGCTATCACCTATCCACCTGCAATTGTAGTTTACATAATTGATCCTTTCACATATGAAAAAAAGGATGAGAACAGCAGCTCATCCAGTTTGTGGACACTTGGACTTCTGCGCTGCTTTCTGGAGATGGTTCAGGTTCTTCCTCCCAACATCAAGAACATCATTTCTGTGCAGGTGAGCCAACAAAAACAGAGTTCCTTGCCTTTGGCTGTGCTTTGGGGGCAGTAACACCCTCAAGGTGGAAGTTTCATTTCCTTCATGAACATCACTTACAGTTCCCCAGCTGTTAAATCATTAGGTTAAAGCTTTTGGAGTAGTTTGCGGGCTATTAACCAAAGCTGGTTGTACGTTCCAAACTTAGCAGTTTTATCTCAGAGGAAATGTCTGAGATGCCCACTCCGATGATGAGTGAAGTATGGGAAAGCTGCTGGTCCTCTCTTGGAATCTGCAGCCTGACCCTGCTGGGCTGTAGGCAGAGCTCCTTCCAGCAGCAGCTGCAGGACCACTTAACAGAGGGCAGCTTTTTAGGGGAATCATTAAGATTCTCTTCTAAACAAATGATTTTTTCCTCTGAAGAAAATTTCAATGAGAATAATTTTTTGAAGCCCCACAGGGCTTTAGAAGAAGTGGAAGAAATTTGACTATAATGTAAAATTAAAAAAGCAATGTACCAAGTGTCAAAAGCCATTTAATCTGTTGATGAAACAATGATTTACTTTTTTTCTCCTCTCCTGTGTTCTAGATTGTCCCATGTCAGTACCTGCTCCAGCCTGTGAAACACGAGGACCGGCAGATTTACACTCAGCATTTAAAATCTTTGGCATTTTCAGCTTTCACTCAGTGTCGGAGGCCTCTCCCAACTTCCACCAACGTGAAAACCTTAACTGGCTTTGGCCCAGGTTTAGCCATGGAAACTGCTCTCAGGAGCCCTGATGTGAGTATTAATGAGATTGTGGAATTATCTACATCAACCGACCATCTTTTATGTTAGGAATAATTTCTTCCCCAAACTTCATTGTCTGTTCTGTCATCTTTCTAGAGACCTGAGTGTATTAGACTCTACACCCCTCCTTTTATACTGGCTCCAGTAAAGGACAAGCAAACAGAGCTGGGAGAAACTTTTGGAGAAGCTGGCCAGAAGTATAATGTGCTTTTTGTGGGCTACTGTTTGTCTCATGATCAGAGGTGGCTGCTTGCATCCTGTACAGACCTCTATGGAGAGCAGTTAGAAACTTGCATAATTAATATTGATGTACCAAACAGGTAAGAACCAAACTTGAATTCATTTTCAGCAAGTATATTTTCTTTCATTCCCCTGAAGAATTACATTGGATTTGATGCTGTAAGAATAACTGACTTTTGCAGACTTGCTGTGTTGCAAAAGTGGCTAAAGCAGATGAATATTTTCCCTATTATGTGCATATTGTTTTGAGTTAAATTTCTAGAAGAGCATAGTTTAGTTTCATGTGATTCTTGAGTGTTACTGGACGTGTGTTCATACTTCCCCATCTCACTTACTGGCTGTTAATGTCAGTTTTAGAATGTCATTCAGTTAAAAAACCCAAATCCCCTGAAGCTGCAGCTGATGGACTGCAATACTCTTGGGTCCTGTGAATGTTCAGCTTAATACAGAAAAGTTTTAAATGTGGCATTAAAAACTTGTTGCAGGTGGGTTTTAGCTTTGTTTTCCCTTCTTTCTTCCTTCTAGAGCTCGCAGGAAAAAGGGTTCTGCCCGCAGACTTGGTCTCCAGAAACTCTGGGAATGGTGCTTGGGACTTGTGCAGATGAGCTCTTTGCCATGGAGAGTTGTCATAGGCCGCTTAGGAAGAATAGGACATGGGGAATTAAAAGGTAACAGCAGCATATCTTTTTTAGAGTCTAAAACTTGATTTGAAGCTTTAATTTTTTAGCAATATCAAGTGTGTCCATCCCTGTTTTTGGGGGAAAACCTCCCTAATGAGATTTCCCTCCTCAGACTGGAGCTGTTTGCTGAGCCGCCGGAACCTGCAGTCCCTGAGCAAGAGGCTGAAGGACATGTGCAGGATGTGTGGGATCTCTGCTGCAGACTCCCCCAGCATTCTCAGTGCTTGCTTGGTGGCCATGGAACCCCAGGGATCCTTCATTATTATGCCAGGTATTGGGGAAACTCTCTCTCTTTTTGGCACGAGAACTAAGAGTTGAGGCTTTGCAAAACTGAGGAGATGGTTGGTTTCTCTCCCAAAGATTCCGTGTCCACCGGCTCCGTGTTCGGGCGCAGCACCACCCTGAACATGCAAACGTCTCAGCTGAACACGCCCCAGGACACGTCCTGCACTCACATCCTGGTGTTCCCCACCTCTGCATCCGTGCAAGTGGCATCATCCACTTACACCACTGAGAACCTGGATCTGGCCTTTAACACAAACAATGGTTTGTACTTTGGATTTGTTCTTGCCTTCTAAAATCCCCTTGGCGCTCCCCCTGTCATTCATCCTAAGGAATCGTTTCCATTTCTATGGAAAATCACTTTTTTCTGAATGTATTCATAGTGAAATTGTAGGAATTCACTGGTCTTGTTCTTTTTCAAGATGGAGCAGATGGAATGGGAATCTTTGACTTGTTAGACACTGGAGATGATCTTGATCCTGATATTATAAATATTCTTCCTGCATCTCCTGGTGGATCCCCTGTGCATTCTCCAGGGTCCCACTACCCCCATGGAGGTGATATGGGCAAGGTAATTATGGGAGTAAATACAGTTTTGTGTGTGTGTGTGTGTGTTTGGTCTGTTTTTTTCTCCATCTGTTAATTTCCTTTTGTGGAATGAAAGGCTTTAGATCACCTGGGTGTTGGATTGTCATGTCGTGCTTGGATATTTCAAAATGCTTTGTGTTTCAGAAGCTACAAATAATTTCTGTTAAATTTGTGCTCTCCTAATCTGAAACCCTTGCCTGTTGTGTTCCAGGGTCAAGGCACAGATCGATTGCTTTCCACAGAATCTCATGATGAAGTAACAAATATACTGCAGCAGCCACTGGCCCTCGGTTATTTTGTGTCAACTGCCAAAGCAGGTCCATTGCCTGACTGGTTTTGGTCAGCGTGTCCTCAAGCACAAAATCAGTGTCCCTTGTTTCTTAAGGTACTGTCCTGGCAGAGACTTGTGCAGCCTGAGGGATCTGGGGGTGAAAACTGCTCTGGTTAAAGCAAAGTCAGTGCATGTCTCTGGGGAGAGCTCTGGTTTTGCTTCAGGAGTGGCCAGGTGTTCAGTTTTTGAGATTTGGCTGTTTGGAAGGTTCTGCCTTGCTCATGGTTTCTTCCTGGCAGTCTGGACTCTTTTTTTTATCCTGGCTTTATGCTCCAGGATTTTGTAAGAACAGGCTGAGTTGCTGGACAGAGCTCTGGCTAAGGCTGGACTCCTGTGGGGACTGGTGCTGGAGAGGGAGGTACACAAATACAGTGTAATAACTCAGTTACCCTGGATGAAATAAGGAATAAATGAATCTCTCCCTGTATTGCACAAAGCATAAAAGCTGTTTTTTTTCCACGTTGGCTTTGCCAAGTTATAGCCATTGTATCATCTGTCTGGGTGTTGACTGAGCCCTTATCTCCTTATGGCACAATCAAGACACACTTGGCACATTTAAGGCTGTACATTGGTTCACAGAAAAACTTTCTGTATTAACAAATCAGCATCTCTAATAATGTTCTTTGTTTTCTAATGATCCAGAGATATCTTCTGCAGCCTTGTTTGTGTCTGGATTAGCAGTTCCTCTTGGCCTGAGCTCAGCTGTGGCTTTGGTATAGGATATTATTTTGAAGAGAGGATTTATTATTTACACTAAGCAGCTCTATATATGAAATATAAATAGACCAGGCCTACAGAAAGCAACTGAACTTCCAAGTGTTATTAGACATCTTGGGCCACTTGAGTTGCTTTTTTAATAATCACTTAATGTAGAAAAGGGATTAAAAAACCCCCTAATACATATTTCACTACTAGCACTGTACTTTTAGCAGAGATCTGTGTGAGAGAATATGAATATTCTGATAAGTCCTGAACTTGTTGATAGCCTAAGGATAAGATTTGTTTTGGCTTGTGTGTCAGACAGAGAAGGTGACTGCAAGCTACAACAATATGGGGGGAGGAAATGTGGTGTAGTTGATCAGGCAGTAACTTCTGGCTTCCTTCTTCCTTCCTCAGGCCTCTTTGCACCTCCACGTGCCTTCAGTGCAATCAGACGAGCTACTCCACAGTAAACACTCCCATCCACTTGATTCTAATCAAACTTCTGATGTGCTCAGGTATTTATCATTGCTCACTTGCAAAAATATTGTGCATTTAATTTTTAATGCTGCTGCAGTGAAGCTGCATGTTTGTTTTTCCTGCTGTTAGTTTTTTTTTCTTTGTGCAGCTGATATCCTTAGTGCAGATAAATTGCTGTGCTTTAAGTGATTGTCACAGAACAGTGGAATTAAAACCAAACATCTCTAAGCCCTTCTTTAACAATCAGCCTTTGAAAATGTTTGAAAAACAACTAATTCCTCAAACTAGAAGGGAGTTTGAGGTCTAGCAGAAAAGACAGAAATATTTAAGCCAGAATATTGCACAGCACTCTTGTGGAAAATCTGAAGTGCTGAAGGACAGGAGCCCAGACCTATGTAAACATGGGATGCTAATTGAGAAAACATCAGATTATTTTTCCTTTTTTTTTTTTTTTTTTTTTTTTTTTTTTTTTTTATGTGAACCTCTTGGTATGAATTAAGAATAGACAATTACAATGCCAGTTTTCCAGCAAAAGCAAGTTTAGCTCTGAACTGCTCTAATAATTTGGAATTATTTCTGAATGTTGGCAAACCTATTTTATGTTTCTGATGCCAAAGAAGCTGGATTGTAGTGAATCAGGGCTGTAAAATCCTGGTGAGAAAATGTGTTGGCCTGACAGAAGGCTGTTTGTTTTTCAGGTTTGTTCTGGAACAGTACAATGCACTCTCCTGGCTAACCTGTGATCCTGCAACCCAGGACAGACGGTCATGTCTCCCAATTCATTTTGTGGTGCTGAATCAGTTGTATAACTTTATCATGAATATGCTGTGATCTTCATCTGAATTTTGCAAGACAAAACTGAGGAAAAGGGATATTTCACTGCAGGACTAAGTTATAATTCTTCTCAGTGCAAGTTGTTTGTGATGGGGTATGAATCTTGTTACTTCCAGCAAATATTGTTTTGACTTGTGAGAGGGGCACCCATCGCCCGGCTGTCTTTGAGTCACTGACTATGGGGGACACTTCAGAATGATGATCAGAAAGTGTATTATAACATTTTTAGTAGCAAAATTAACCATTTTTCCCCAGCCACAGTATTTGTGAAGAGTAATGAGCCATAGTACCCAGTCATGGTTAATGAATTTTAAAAGCATGGAGATGAGAAGAAACACGAGGAACAATTAAGTTTCAACCTATGGCTTCAGAACATCAAGATGTTCTTGTATTGGATTATAGTACTTAGTATTCAAAAATGCCTGCATCTCTTATTTATTGTAAGTTTTTAAATGTATAAATTGTCTTATATTTCTTAACCTCTTTTATAAAAATTTTCCTAGAAGGTTTATACTGCCTTCTTGCTTTAAAGCAATTGGTCTAAAATATATGTAATCGTCTTAATTAAAAGTTGCAGTAGGTTGCTTTTAGAGTATTATTTTTTTGTAAGGGGTGGGTGGGGACAGTAAATTTGTATTGTCTTGATGTACAGTTTAATGGGGATAGAGGGGTTAATGTCCATACCATTGTGTGTGGGGGATTTACAGCTAAGCTGTAGTTGCAGAGTACATGTACAGTAATGAAGTTCACTGTGTTTATATAAATTGAAAAGGTACCGGGTCTTACAGCATTTTCTATCACACCTTTACAGAGTAACAATGGCAATATATAAGTGATATTGTAGGTGGTTTAACTTGTAGTGAGAATAACATGAATAAACTCTTCAGTTGAAGTTTGTGTTATGGTTCAGGGCTGTGGCTAGATTCTCAGATCCACTTCCAGGACACAAGTTTTAATATCACAAGAATATCTCTTGTGCATTGTTGCTCCCTGGATATTTTTGGCATTGTGCTCACTGCATTGTTTGCTTCCACTTTTGTGATAAAATGCCAATCTGAGGCGGAACACACAGAAAACTCTGACCTTATCCAAAGTCTCCTGCCAGGCTGAAATTTAGCCCAGCTCTAGCCATCTTACAAATGCAAAAATAGTCAATCTTGACTTTAAGATTGGTGTGTGTTTAACTAAAATGTGGTGTATATAGATTCTCAGTGAATTCTGGTATTCAGATTTTATTCCACTAGTAAAAAAAACAGCACGAAACCCTGAACATTTTCCTTTTCCATGTAATTTTTGGCACTGTGGTAAAGGTCCCAAGTATCAGTGTGTGGCCTTCCCCATATCCCTTTTTCAGGCTCTGGCTGGGGCATGTGCCAAGGAGGCTTTGCCCTCCCCAAGGAAGGGACTGACAAACCACAAGGCTTTCCTGAATGTCTCCCTCTATCTACAGTCACCATTTTTTCTCAGTAGTTTCCTTCCTTTTTTTCCTAGCACATACCAAATGTCTGGTGCTGCTCTAAAATAGCCCCTACGGGTGCTGAAGAGCAGCTGCAGATGCTTTTTCTGGGTTCCTTATCTGACTGCCAGATGAAAAACTGAACTCCTGCAGCGCTCCCAGGAGCCTGTCACGATAACCCAAGTCCTGGGTCTTAATATTGTCTGTCTCGCTGGTTTAAACCTGTAAAGGAGCAAGTTTTAAGATCCATTTGTGCACCTGCTGTTAACCCTCTACAAGGAAGAATTTACTTGCATTTACCAAACTTACTGTGCTCATGAAAATCTCGTTTCGTAAATGCAAAAGACCTGCCTGAGGTGATTTTTTTTTTCATATGAACAGTCTCTGAATCGTGTACATACAATATTAGCAACTTTTTTGGTTTTGTATAAAGAAGTTGTACAATTGGTGATGAGAATTTTCAGTCATTTCTTCAGAACAACATGAGTGCAATCAGAAGTTAGCATATTTTGATAAATAGAGTTAAAAACTGGGTCTGTCCATGACTTTATCTCGGTAATGCACCGCAGATTAAACGGCACATTATTGTCTTACAGAAGGTTTTTAGAAGGTTTTTCTCATTTGGTTGGCATTTTAGAAGTGGAAAAGTGCTCCTAAAACTGGAATTTTCAAAGTGTATGTCTTTTTTTTTTTTTTTTCTTTGAGCTTTGTCACTAAGTGGTCGTTTCTAACCCTGGCTCAGTTAACCAAGTTCCAAGGGCTGGGTTTTGGTGTGGCTTTGTTTTGTGTTCAATCTGACTTGTATTCCTAAAGGTAAGTGAATCAGCTGCCTCAACGTTGGTGTCACTGTATTCTGTTACCTGGACCAGCCTTTCCTGTGAAATTCCTACTGTGAAAGCTGCCACTCCTCCCCTCCATCAAATACAATTAAAGTAAATTATAATATTATAACCACTATAAAAGATTAGAAAGGGCCATTTCTGGAGTGATAGTCACAGCCTGCAATGTACATATCAAACCTGCCAGCACCACAGAGCCAGCTACTATATTGGGCTTACTTTTTTTGTTAGCTACTTTCATTTAACTATTTTAAGTGCACATAATAGCTGGTTTATAAATAAAATTGTCACAATCCAATAAGTCGAGGTTGTTTAGCAAGTACAGGCTTAAACAGCTGAAAATTTCAGCTACAGCTTTTCAAAATGGCCTTGCAAGAAAATGCTGTTGCTGTTGGTGCTTTAAGGAGCTGTGGAGGTTTATCTCTTCCAATGAAAGAAGAAGCTGAGATCCTTCCATTCCAATTAAAAATACATATTTTAACCCAGATATTACTGCATTTAAGCCTTTTAGTCACCCTTGACTCACTACTATTTGAATTAGGTTTCAGAAAACCCAATTGCTAAGACCAGCAAGGCCACCAGCTGTACTTGTAACAACCCTCACATTTTAAAAGTAGCTGTAACATTTAGATCTTTCTAACATTCTCTGAAATAATTAAAGATAAATGGATTTATATTTAAATCCTCAGCTATGTTCTTACTTAGCTGTCACTTATGGCGCAGATTATTGTATTTCTATATTTACCTCTGATGGTAATTTTAACTTTGTGTGTTGCTATGAAGACTTGCCAATGTCTTTAATCAAGCACTATTTGTTAATACTGTAATATCAACATATTATGTTGCATTATTTTAAAGCTTTCAAGAATAAGAGTAAAACATTAAAAAAAAAAGCTATTGCACCCTATATAATTTGCTGCACAACAGTATGGCACCACATATCAGTCTGTTGGGATAGTAATACTGCATCAACCTTGTTTTGATCTGGGTGTCTTTGGAGAATTCATTAATGGGGTGACACTGTACAACGTTATTGTCTTGCAACCTCCAGATGGGAAGGTGGTTTTGTTTATTTTTTTTTTTTTTTACTATTTTTTTTTTTTTAAGTAAAGGGCCCAGGACTATGCTTCATACTTAAAGGGTTTTTTTAATTATTATTTGTGGGTGTACTTTTTATTTTCAGTGGAGTAAAGCTTAATTTACAGTAAAACTGGATTTGGGACCTACCACAATCCTCAGGGTCACTTTTTCAGGATGCTACTCATCGAGCTTTAGGTTTTTCCGAGTCAACTGGACGTGAGGACCTTGCTGGGGATGGCGCAGCCTGTGGCCTCGTGACTGGACATGGCACCCCTCGGGCACGGCTGGACACACCGGGGAGCTGCTCCAACACCTCCATGGCACAGCTGGACACACCGGGGAGCTGCTCCAACACCTCCATGGCACAGCTGGACACACCATGGAGCTGCTTCAACGCCCTGAAGGCACAGCTGGACGCACCAGGGAGCTGCTCCAACACCTCCATGGCACAGCTGGACACACCGGGGCAACACCTCGATGGCACACCATGGAGCTGCTCCAACGCCCTGAAGGCACAGCTGGACACACCATGGAGCTGCTCCCTCGCCTCGATGGCATGTCTGGACACACTGGGGAGCTGCTCCGACATCCTGAGGGCACGGCTGGACACACTATGGAGCTGCTCCCACACCCCGCTGCCAGGGCTGGGAGGCTATTCCAACACCCCAGCTGGACATACCAAGGAGCTGCTCCAACGCCCTGCTGGCATGGCTGGACGCACTGGGAAGCCATTCCAGCACCTCAGCTGGACACACCCAGGAGCTGCTCCAACGCCTCTCTGGCACGGCCGGACAGGTCCAGGAGCTGCTTCCACGCCACCCTGGCATGGCTGGACAGGTCAGGGAGCCTTTCCCTCACGCCTCTGGCACGGCTGGATGTGCCCGGGAGCCTCGCACGGCCACCGCCGTGTGCCCTCAGCCGAGCCGCCGTCGTCTTTATCGTGACAAAACACAGAAACAAAAAAGCGATTTAAAGGAACAAACACTATTTCTGCCGAATGCCATAAACACTGAGTTGTACAAATTGTGATCGAGGAAATGAAGAAAAAAAAAACAAAAAAGGTTTATACTTTTTAAAAAAAAAAAAAATTCAGATGGAATAAATTATTCATGAAGCCTTGATTGCGATGTGGGTTCATTGAGGGGGCGGGCAGGGCGGTGCCTCTCAGCCTTTCCCGCCCCTCAGCCTCTCCCGCCCCTCGGCCCTCCCCCCGTGACGTCACTTCCCGCTTCCCCCGGTAGTGGCGGCGGCGGCGGGTGGGCGCGGGCGCCGTGAGGGAGCCGCTGCCGCCGCCATGTCCGAGTGCTCGGCGCTGCAGTTCGTCAGCCCCTACGCCTTCGAGGCCATGCAGAAGGTGGACGTGGTGCGCCTGGCCGCGCTGAGCGACCCCGAGCTGCGGCTGCTGCTGCCCTGCCTCGTGCGCATGGCGCTGTGCGCGCCCGCCGACCAGAGCCACAGCTGGGCGCAGGACAAGAAGCTGATCCTGCGGCTGCTCTCGGGGGTCGAGGCGGTCAACTCCATCGTGGCGCTGCTGTCCGTGGACTTCCACGCGCTGGAGCAGGACGCCAGCAAGGAGCAGCAGCTCCGGTAACGCGGAGAACGGAGATCTGTGGCGGAAGCGCTGTGTGGCTTCTCCAGCTGTTCCGTTTGGAGCAGCTGTTTAAGTGCCGGACGGACCCGGCCACTCGTGTCCCCTGATAATCTCCTAGGAAAGCCCTGGCGTTTAGTTTTGTGTCCTGGGGATCTGTTCCCCCGGCGGAGGGTGTGGGATGCCCTGGGGGAGCTGCCCGGGCACGGAAGGGCTGGGATGGCTCTGTGGGATGTAGGGACAGCTCAGGTGGGTGCGCTTTCCTGACTGTTCCTGCTGCTGGGGAATAGAAGCGCTTGAAGTTTAGATAATATACTGAATTAGCTTTCTTGTACTGCAGTTACAAGTCTTTACAGATCTTCGGTGGGATAGAGAGATCCCTAGAGAACTGCTGCCTTCCTTTAACAGGGAGCCTTTCTGTCTTTGCAGAAACGTTTAATACTTGTTGTTTTGAATTGTGTGCCAGGCACAAGCTGGGAGGTGGCAGTGGAGAAAGCATCTTGGTGTCACAGCTGCAGCATGGGCTGACGCTGGAGTTTGAGCACAGTGACTCCCCTCGGCGGCTCCGGCTGGTGCTGAGCGAGTTGCTGGCCATTATGAACAAGGTGAACTTCCCCGCAGGAGGATATTTGTGGGTTTTAGGTTGTCCTCTGGACTGCCTGAGGCACTAGTTCCGTTTCTGGTGCTGCTGGTGGTGTGAGCACTCTTCTCCAGTCCTTACCTGCTTTATTAAGATTTAAAGTCTGTCTGATTGAACAGTGGCTTGTGCTGAAATTCTTTGTGACTTCCTAGAGGAAGTCTTTGCTGATGTTGTAGAGACTCTGTAATATGCCCTACTCAAACATAATGTGATTTGGTGATCTATCAGTGCAGAAATAATTAGGAAATGAACTGATGACTTTTCTCCATCCCATTCTTTGCTCCTATTGCAGTGTGGTATTAGCCATCATATTTCTCTTCCCCCCCTTCCTTGCTCACCAAACATTTTATTTTCCTTGTGTAAATTTAGAATGTCAGTGGGCTGTTTTTCTTTCTTCTGAAAAGAAGCAATGATACCATCTGTGTTGAAGTATTTCCAGCAGTAAATATTTCTTATTCTGCAAACTTTTCCTGCTTGTTCTGTGTTGATAGCTTTATGTTTTTGGCATTTTTTAATCTATTAAACATGCTGAATTTAAAGGCCATTTAGACGAATTGCTTTGTAAAACCTGTTCACTGATTACAAGTGTTGTCTTGCAGGTGTCAGAATCAAATGGTGAGTTTTTCCTCAAATCCTCTGAGCTCTTCGAGAGTCCTGTTTACCTGGAGGAGGCAGCAGATGTTCTCTGCATTTTGCAAGCAGGTGTGGTATTTCTATATTTATGGTGTTTTCTGACCTCTCACAAACATAACAAAACAACTTTGGGAGCTGTTGCACACAGGGTTTTTGTTTCCCAGTGAAACATTGTGACTTTTAACACTCTCTTTCCATCCAGAGCTGCCATCACTGTTGCCAATAGTGGATGTGGCTGAAGCTCTGCTGCACGTTAAGAACGGAGCCTGGTTCCTTTGCCTTCTGGTGGCCAATGTCCCTGACAGCTTCAACGAGGGTGAGTCCCAGCTTCTTCTGCAGCTTTTGAAATGATTTCTAGCAGTGTGGTTAATTCTGGGCTAAACCACGAGTTATACAGGTTTGAACTGCTGGGTGCTGCCAGCTGAGCATGTTGATTCCCATTTTGTGCAGCCTGATTGCAGGCCAGGCTCGCTGTGTGTGTCAGAGCTTTTCATCTGTAGGTCATTGTCACCCTGATTTTTTCAGTTTTCGGATGTTTTGCATTTCTGTACTTGAGTTCTTACACATGTAGCATAAACAAAAAGTGATGTTTTGAAAAACTATGCATTGTTTTTCTGGGAGAAGGACAAATTGATGGACTTCTAACTTGACCAGTGGGGTCAGAGAGGTGTCAACCTCACAGCCCAATTGCTGATCGAGTTCCAAACACTGTTTAAACCCTAATCCCAAAATAAACTTCCTTCTTTCTGCTGGCACAACTGGACAGTGTGAGTGTAGTTCTTTTGTGTCCGTCTGGCGACAGGTCACTGTTACAAAGGCTGACTGGACAGGGGGCTAAGAACCTCCTCTATCCCTGCTGGCAATTCTTGTCCCTTCCACTGGGACACCTGATGAGGTGATGATTTGTGTGGGGAAGGGGCAGGTTTCCTCAGGGCTGCTGTTGGATCTTTAGTCTGCAGGGGTTTGATCAAGAACGGCGAGCGGCAGGACGAGGAGAGCGTCGGGGGCCGGCGCAGAACTGAAGCTCTTCGGCACCTGTGCAAGATGAACCCTTCCCAAGCCCTGAGGGTCCGGGGCATGGTGGTGAGTCTCTCATGAGAGCCATAATTCAGAACCTTCCTGAAGCTTCAAACCCAGCAAAGATGGCTGAGCCTGAGTGTTTTTATCCAGGTGGAAGAGTGTCACCTGCCGGGTCTCGGTGTGGCTTTGACCTTGGATCACACCAAGAATGAATCCTCAGATGATGGAGTGAGTGACCTGGTGTGTTTTGTGAGTGGTTTGCTGCTTGGGACAAACGCAAAGGTTCGGACGTGGTTTGGAACTTTCATCCGAAATGGCCAACAGGTAGGAAAATCTTTGAGGATTCTGCTTTTAAAGAAATACTCTTGTAGCTGGCTGTAACTCCTCTGGACGTGTGCTGCAGATTTGTCTGAATCCACATAAATCCTGTTGCGTGTCTTGGAGGAACCTTTACAAGGCAGCCTCCTCGCATGGGGCTGTATAAATCATGTCCCTGAAGGCAGCAGCTGTTTGGTTGTTCCCCTGAGAGGGTTTTAGGCATGGAAACCAGGGAATTATATGTTTCTAATATCTGCCTGATAAATGTGTGTCATCCTCAGTGTTCACAGTGGGAAGGTGCATCTTGTCTTGCTTCAGTGACTTAGTTGAAGCTTGGAACTGAAAACTGTATTTTGAAAAAATAACCCTCTTCCTTCGACTATGGAAGCTCTTGTGTAATAAACTCTTATTGTTCGATGGGCTGAATTTGACATTGTTCTCACCTTTTAACCTCTTCCACAGAGGAAAAGAGACAACATCAGCTCTGTGCTGTGGCAGATGAGGAGGCAGCTGCTGCTGGAGCTGATGGGGATCCTGCCCACGGTGCGCAGCACACACATCGTGGAGGAGGCTGACGCCGACACGGAGCCCAACGTGTCCGTGTACTCAGGGCTGAAGGAGGAGCACGTGGTGAAGGCCAGTGCCCTGCTGAGGCTCTACTGTGCCCTCATGGGCATTGCTGGCCTCAAGTAAGGAACCTTCTCATGCTCTGGGCTGTTGTTCATGGCTGCCCATCTCAGCAGAGGGTGAGGGCTGTGGGCACTTGTGGCTTAATGCCACTGTGTCCTCAAAACTTGAGGCAGGACTCACCAATTTCAGTCCTCTGTTGCTGCAAAATCAGGCTTGTTAACAGAACTCTAAACCCTCATGGTTGGAGCAGTGTGTAGAGTTAGCAGCTATTTTCTAGCAATGTGCATTGTATGGGTTTTG
This sequence comes from Trochalopteron elliotii, assembly GCA_024734555.1. Taxonomy (NCBI): domain Eukaryota; kingdom Metazoa; phylum Chordata; class Aves; order Passeriformes; family Leiothrichidae; genus Trochalopteron; species Trochalopteron elliotii. The sequence continues at coordinate 525,818 of JANPWX010000093.1, read as the reverse complement.
AATTTCTATTCCTTTGCTTTCACTTTTTAGAGAGTGCTAATGTAGCATCTTTATGCATTGTTAGTTTTAATTTGAGTAGTTTGTACTAATAGGCAAGATTATGTCCTGGCGAAGTTTTCTCACTGTTGTCTCTTAACAGAGATTTTTATGTCAAATTACCACCTTGATGGATCGAATAACAGGGAAAATTCAATCTTTAAGCATTGTGAGAGACTGGAGATCCCTTCCCTGACAAATCCCCAGCTTTGTTGTGTTCTCTGTCCTGCCCAGGCCCACGGATGAGGAGGCTGAGCAGCTCCTGCAGCTGATGACAAGCCGCCCTCCCGCGACCCCGGCTGGCGTCCGCTTCGTGTCCCTGTCCTTCTGCATGCTCCTGGCCTTCTCCACCCTGGTCAGGTACTCTCAGTACAGGAGGAGCTTTGGAACATCTGTTTTAGCACCATTAAGGCAATGCTCTTCTTCCCAGAGCTGCACAGTTTTTTCCCCCTAATTCTTTATAAAACCTCAGTGTGTTGATGGAAGGGATTTATCACACTCTGTGGTGAGTGAATTGATAATTCACTCTGGTTTTGTAGCAAGTCTTTTGAGAGGTATGAACTTAGTGTGAGTGGTTTTTTGAAGACTGAAGTAGGCCTGACTAGTTCACTTTTCCATGGAACAAGTTTGTGGCTAAACTCCTTAGGGAGAAGCAGTGCAGATAATTCAGGGGTGTAGCTTTCTGCTGGGTGCATTCCAAAAAGGAAGTTGCTTGGCAGTTGGACTGACCTTTGTGCCAGATATCATTGCTTATCAGCAGTTGGATGCTAAAGTGAAAGTGACAAAGTCTCCTGGTGTAAGATGCCTCAAATACTGGCTTTTCTGCAAGTGATAGTAAGACTAGCGCTGGATTTCTGGGAAAAGGATCTATTATGGATTTTCTTTGTGCAGCACCCCAGAACAGGAGCAACTCATGGTGATGTGGCTCAGTTGGATGATAAAGGAGGAAGCCTACTTTGAAAGGTGAGAGCAGGCTGGATTTCTTTTTGTGATTCCAATAATCTCACATTTATTTATGTCCCAGTTACTTATGTCCTGTACTTCTTCCTGTTTGTTATTCTCAGCATTTCTGGTGTGTCTGCTTCCTTTGGAGAAATGCTCCTCTTGGTGGCCATGTATTTCCACAGCAACCAGCTCAGTGCCATCATTGATTTGGTCTGCTCCACCTTAGGAATGAAGGTAAATCCTAAACTATTTCTAGCCTGTAGATTTGACTATTAAAATCAGCTTTTTTACTGTGTTTTGGTGCTTTAGTATTTAGTTTACTTTGATATAAAAAACTTTGGTTTTGCTAATATACCTAAAGTAACTATAACCTGAAAAACGTGCAATAATTCCTGTGGAAGAACATTAAAATGTACAGAGCTCTTGATACAGAGGAATGTGATAATAAAAGTATCTTCAAAAAGTGCCCTGTTGAAATCATTATTTCTGAGAAATGAACTTTTTAGAAGACTAACTAAAGTAGTTTCCAAATTGAGCTGCAAAGTTTTTATTTTAAGTAGTTGAGAGAAATATCTATGTATGTAAAAATTAATTTCAGTGAATTGCCAAAGGAGATTTGCCAACAATTCACTGTTATGAAACAGTGTCTCACCAGATGTAAAAGCTGGGGAGGCAGTTTTTAGGACAAGGAAGACATGGGGTGATGAACTTGTGACATTGGAAAATACTTCTGTTTGACATTTGATACAGATGTGAATTGTCTTGGATGCCAGGAAAAGAGACAGAATTTTAAAGGCCAGAAGTTAACAGTTTATAAAGTAGATTTGCAGTCTTTAGTTATAAGAAAGATAGAACTTGCAATTCCAAGTACTTTCTCCTGAATTTCAGATTGTTATTAAGCCCAGCTCGCTCAGCAGAATGAAGACAATCTTCACACAGGAGATTTTCACTGAACAGGTATTTTCAACCAAGGGATTTTTTTCCCCTTTACCCTTTCCTTTCCCTTTATATTCCCCAGAAATGAGGAGATGCCAGTCAGGGCTGTGGCTGTGTGACTTTGACACCTTGTGCCTTGTGCTAAGTGGTGTTTTTGTGTTCACTGTCTCTTCCCTTCAGGTGGTTACAGCCCATGCTGTCCGTGTGCCTGTGACAGGCAACCTCAGTGCCAACATCACTGGCTTTTTACCCATTCACTGCATTTACCAGCTCTTGAAGAGTCGTTCCTTCACTAAACACAAAGTGTCTATTAAGGTAAACCTTTGTTTTATTTCTGTTCATAATTCTGGATGTTGATCAGGTTGACTTACAGGAGCAGAATTCTTGATGAGTATTTTACCTTCCTACCGTGTATTTTAAGAATGAACAGTGTTTTAGGATAGGGTGCCCATTTTTAGCTCTGCAGTCCAGAGACCACAGCTTAGTGAAGTTAAAAATAATAAGTTTCTCTCCCCCATCTGTCCTTAATCGTAGTCAGAATGATTTTCCTGCCAGGACAAGTTCTGTTTGTGAATCAGGGTCCAGGATACAGAGTTTATGAACTGAACAATTCAGAAGTGCTTGTATTCTGAGCAATTCAGAAGTGATGTTACACTTTCCAAAGTGAAAGCCTCCTTTATTCAAAGGGGCTGTACTTACAGACAAGGTACAGCTGCTCTTGTTGTGGGATGTTCTCTTGTAGGACTGGATCTATCGGCAGCTCTGTGAAACCACCACCCCCCTGCACCCTCAGCTGCTTCCCCTCATTGATGTCTACATTAACTCCATCCTCACTCCTGCATCTAAATCCAACCCAGAGGCCACCAACCAGCCTGTCACAGAGCAGGAGATCCTGAATGTTTTCCAAGGACTCTCTGGGGTAATCATCTCATTTGGATCTTTCTTTATGGGGATATGGTTCAGGATTTTGTATTTGTGTTGTTTCACTTTTTGTTTCCACTGCTTCAGTGACAGTTACGTGTTTTGAAGTGAACCTTGATACTCAGATATTCATCATATTTGTGGGTAAATCCAGATTTTTCTTCCCACGAATCCCCTGAGCTTTGTGTGTGGTTTTATGTGCAGGGAGAAAATCCTCGTCCCACCCAGCGCTTCAGCATCACCACCCAGCTGCTCGTCCTCTACTACGTCCTGTCCTATGAAGAGGCACTGCTGGCCAACACAAAGATTCTTGGTAAATGAGAGAGCATCAGGGGGAAACAGATTAACAGAAAATTAAGTGCAAAGAGGGGAGAAATTCATGCTTCTGTCAGATTTAAGCACAGCATAAAAGTTTTAGAAGTTTGGATTAAATGAAACATTGCAGTAGAGATTCAGGACGTAAAGTTCCTGCTAAAACTCTGGAGTGGAGTAATTTGTTTTACAGATTAAAAGAGGTCCATGTTTAGGAAGGATTCCTTAGGAATCTAAGGAATGGAATAACAATTAACAAAGACTTCATAATTACTTGAGATCTTCATTTATTCACATGTCATCAGACGTGCACGCACACTTTTCTTTGAATTGGCAATTTTATAGTTGGTAATACTTAATGATCCCATTTTTACCTTTGATATGGAGACTTTAAATCAGTACTAAAAGACTGTGTATTTTATTGGTGGAATTAAGTTTCAGTGAAAATTGAGTGCCGATATCTGGTGTGTGTTTTTACCAGTCCTTTTAAGGTACAGCACTTCCAGCATTCACAGGTTTATTTTCTTCAAGTTATTCAAGGAAGCCTGGAATACTATAAAATCAATTACAGTTACTTAATATTTTCTCTGTTTTACCTGGATAATATAGAGACAAGTGCTTTACATTTTCCTTATTGATCCAGTTGGGGAGATACTTGTTTTTAGCTGTAACTGCTACAACATGTGTTTTTTGTCCTGTTTCCTGTAGCTGCAATGCAGAGAAAACCCAAGTCCTACTCCTCAGCACTGATGGATCAGATTCCAATCAAGTACCTCATCCGGCAGGCACAGGGGCTGCAGCAGGAACTGGGAGGTAAAAGCATGTCTGGGGGTCTAAAGTGCATGAAAAGGAAGGCTGAGTGTTCTCAGCTCAGTGGCTGTTGCTGTTTTCATAGCTCGCTTTCCTTTTTCTTGCTTTTAAAATCTGTCAGGAGTAGCTACTGAGATTGCAGAGATAAGAGTCACAGTGAAAGTGTGAGGAAAGCAGTTCCTTTTAGAGTAGGTCTTACCTCCCTAGGGCAGGTTTTAGGGTAGGAATCACCTGAGAATGTTGACTATTCCAGGCTATTCCAAAGGGTAACTTTTCCTCTCTGTTGGAGTTGGAGCTGGAGCATCGGGCTGTGATCGTGCACCTCACTGGGCTGCTGGGCAGCGAGTCAGTTCAGGGGTTGAAATAAAAGGCACAGATGTGTTCAGGTGACAGATGCAGCTGCTCAGAGCTGAGCTGTGAATGTCCCTGCTGTCCCCAAGGGTTGCACTCTGCCCTGCTGAGGCTCCTGGCCACCAACTATCCCCACCTGTGCATTGTGGACGACTGGATCTGCGAGGAGCAGATCACCGGCACCGACGCCCTGCTCAGGAGGATGCTCCTCACCAACATGGCCAAGAACCACTCCCCCAAACAGCTCCAGGAAGGTAAAGAACTTCATTCCAAGTCAATTCTTTCCAGATGGGTTGGAATATATATAGTAGATTTGGAAGTGTGTGATTATACTGCATTTGGATAACTAAAATTCTTCCAAGCTTCAAATGTTAGAAGTCCAGTTTTACCAAGATCTTAATGCTTCTGTTTTTACAGCCTTTTCCATGCTGCCTGGAAACCACACCCAGCTGATGCAGATCCTGGAACATTTAACCCTTCTCTCAGCTGGGGAGTTGATCCCCTATGCAGAAGTGTTGACCTCGAACATGAATCTCTTGCTGGAAGCTGGAGTCCCACGGGGGATTCTGCAGGCTGTCAGTAAACTCTGGATGGTTCTGAACACTGTCATGCCCAGAAGGTATCAAGGCTCAAAATACTCTTTGGTTTCTTGGTGCACATAGATGGGAGGCCACTTCTTCCTTTAAAAGTGATAACACAATGCCTTTATCTGGGAGATTGGAGGCTGTGACTGAACAGAATGTGGTGGAGCTGCATTTTTTTTTTTTTTAGTTTGTTGACATTTTGAACCTTTGCATTGAAAAGGAAGGTGATTCTTGTTCTTAGGAGAAAGAAGTCTTCAGTTTAAAATACCAGGAGTATGGTTTTATAGCATTTATTGTTTGTGATGAATTCCTGAGGGAACAGGAACTCATTTTGGTAAGAAAATGCTTTTTTTTAATGAAGTGGATGCTCTACTGCAGTAAAAACTGCTCTCAGTCCAGGGAGTTTAACCTAGCTATACCTTGGTTAACTTCAAGGGCTGCAAATGGAGTTTTTGCTACTTGATAGACCTAGAAAAATATGACTGAGTGACCAAATGCTTAAGGAACCCCTTTTCTTATACAAATTTTCTATTAAATCATAAAAATATTCTCATTTTAGGTTATGGGTGATGACTGTCAATGCCCTGCAGCCTTCAGCAAAAATAGTGCGGCAGCAGAAATACACCCAGAATGATCTGATGATTGATCCCCTGATTGTGCTGAGGTGTGATCAGAGAGTTTACAGGTGAGTGTCTGTGCTGCTGCACAGTGAGTGCTTAAAGGTGTCCAACAGGAAACTTCTGAAAGCTTTCAGCACTTCAAAACTTCTTTTCAAACTAACCACAGGAGCTTGGCAGTTGGATCTGTGTTAAGCTCGACCTGAGGACTGTGGAGTTGGGCCTGCTGTTCCAGCATTTTATCCTGTCCAGCTTTGTTCTCAAACCTTGGGGATGTGCACATGGATTTGGGTGTGTGAATTTGTGGTAAACAGACTTTGCAGCCTGTTGGAAATGGCTGCTGCCACGTGCTGCTGGGTGAGGTTTAGCTCTAACATCCTTCCAGCCCTTTTGCCTGTAGGTTATTCCTACAGGCAATTCCATCCAGGTTATTCCATCTTTTTGGGCAAGTTTCTGCCCATGGGTACTGCTGATGGATGTGACAGAGGCAGATTTGCTTCATTTCCCCAGGGAGTCTTTGCAGTACTTGGAAATTGGTTCCTCCAGATGTCAGGAGGAGCTGTGCTGCCACAGCCTTTGGGAGTGCTTTTAGTTTGTTCATGTTACTGAAATGTCTTTGTTTTGCTGTGTTCCCACCTCAGGAGTCCTCCTCTGATGGATATCATTTTGCACATGTTGAATGGGTATCTTCTTGCTTCCAAAGCTTACCTCAATGCTCACCTGAAGGAAACAGCAGAGCAGGACATCAGGCCATCCCAAAACAATGCAATGGGTCCAGAGGCCCCAGAAGTTACAAGGGAAGAGTTAAAAAATGCTTTGCTTGCTGCTCAGGTAGGAGGGAAGAAATAGATATTCCACGATGTGAGGAAAAACAGAGATGAAAGAGAAACACAGAAACAGGAAATTAAAAATGAGGCCTTTTAAATTCTTCTTTTTTACCAACTTCTGTTACCATGGAAAAGAAAACTGCCTCTGTATTTAGATGGTTAAATATTTTCTTTTTGCTAGTCTGAAGCACTGTGCTGATTTACTGCTTTGATAGTGGTTGTTCTGTCAGAACAGAGGAGTTCTGCTCACCAGCCCTTTTGCCTTGATGCTTGTGTGATCCAGAGGCTGTTTCTGTGGTTGGATTTGGTGCAGCAAAACATCAATAAATGTGACAGAGCCGTGCCTGATCATCTGAAAGATGTTTCAGAGAAGCAGCCAGCACTGGAAAGTGGGAGGCTGAAGGATGGTTCACCTCCTCAGCTTGACACTGTGGAAATTCTGGAGTAATCCTGGTCCACAGACATCTCTTCATCCCTCTGTCTGGAAAAATGTCACGTAGGGAGTTGCCATTATGATAAGATTTTTGAGTTAATAGGAAGTTTTATATTTAAATGAGCAGGATGATGTTTATTGTGAATTACATGGCCCTGTGCATATTTTGTCTGCTCTGGATGCATTAAAGGGACCACTGGATATTTATTTTGAGGCAATATAAGATTCCACTGAATTTACTCTTTTCATCTGTGATTATGACAATTTTTTAGATTTAGCCAATTTTTCTTTGCATTTTATTTGAGATTAAATGTTGAAGTTTTTAAAATGTTTTACAGGATTTGTGATTCTTGAGCAGAGTCATTTTCATTCTGTACTTAAAAAAAAAAGTCTATAGGTGGAAATCCTAATCACATGACAATTTCTTAATTTGTCCTTATTTTGTATGTGATTTGTTATATTTCACTGGGGCTTTTTAAGCATCTTTTTGTGGCTTTTCTCCCCAGGACAGTGCTGCTGTGCAGATCCTTTTGGAGATCTGCTTGCCCACAGAGGAAGAGAAGGGCCAGAGCAGCAGTGCTGATTTACTGAGGAATATGCAGAGCCCCCCAAGCCCTCAGGGAGATGCTGAGGCAGAGGAGGAGGAGGAGGAGCAGAGTTTGCTGTGCAACCTGAGGGAGGTGCAGTGCCTCATCTGCTGCCTGCTGCACCAGATGTACATTGCTGACCCCAACATCGTCAAACTCGTGCATTTCCAGGTCTGCTTTGCCCTGCTCGAGCTCTTCTGCTTTGTCTGAAAAGAGAAAGTGAAACAACCCACTCTCCTCCTTCCTGTCTCCCCCAGTTTGTAGAGCTCACACTTCTCCCTGTTTCACTGCTTGGTCTCTTGGTTGTGGTGAGAAGGCTGCACCCAAACTCTGCCTGTTCCTCATCATTCAACCCCTCCTTTGTGCTTCTGCCCTTTTCAGGTTGTCCATCTAGGCCAAGGAAAACTGCCCTAATCATCTTGTAATTACTTGTTCCACATCTTTTGTGGGTTACTTTTTTTCTGGCTGTGTTTTTAAATTAATATTCCCATTATTCAAAACTAATTTGGCTTCAAATGTAAACATCTCCTTATCTTTCCTTTTTGTTAGGGCACAGTTTATCTCTTTAGAGTGGAAGGAGAAAGGCTGGCCCTGCAAAAGCAGCTGAGCACCTTCAAAAAAAGAAGAGGGGAAAGATCAGCAATTTTTAAAACATAAATGTGTTTTAATGCATATTAAATTACTCCCTGCCAGATGGCAGACTCTTTACAAGGAGTTAATTTGCCTTGACCTGGAACTGATTAAGTGATAAAAAAGTCATTATGGGGCAGTTGTGAAATGAGCAAGTTGGGGCTGATGGTGAAATTTGGAACACAGGAAAGACACAGAAGGGAAAGGTCACTGCAGTCTGTTTTCCTCTGGGGAGTGGAGAGAGAGCTTCCATGAAAATAAATCATTGAATATTGGGGATAAAGAACTGATTCAGACCCTGGGTTTGTACCCAGCCTGCCTCTTGTTGCCTTGGCATTACAGGCCTGCTGCAAACTCTGAACAAAAGGGAGTTATAAATACATTCATTTTGAAACAAAGCATCAACACAGGTGTGATTTAAAATCTCAGTTGAAGCAGAAATTTTAAAACACAACCTGTGACACGTTGACACATCTGTTTTCTTAATCCCACAGGGTTATCCATGTGAACTTCTGGCACTGACAGTGGCTGGGATCCCATCCATGCACATCTGTCTGGATTTCATTCCTGAGCTCATTGCCCAGCCTGAACTGGAAAAACAGGTACTGTGCCCTCACCTGGCTGCAGGATCACTGTGGGTATTAACCCTGATGAAATATTGGCTGAGAATAAAACAGTCACTAAAAACGTCCTGTTCTAACTTGCCTGGGATATTCAGGTGATATTTGTAGCACTTTCACCTTAAATTAAAGGCCTGGCATTGAAGGCAACTGGAATTTGTTGGGCTAAAGATTCCCTGTTTCTACATCAAACCAACTTTGTGGTTGGTCTTATTTAATCCTTTCTAGTGCTAAGGTTAAAACCAGAATATATCAGCCCTAAATATCTCCTGAAAGGGTTGTGTTGCACATTTTGTGTTGCTTTATTGCTCATCGTTAATATTGGAGCAGTAGTGTCTGGGGGAGATTTTGAAACACTTTGATTTATGTTAAATATATGTGGGTTATTTTTCTTAATACCAGCAGAAAAATAATCATAACAGCTATTGCTAAGGCTTCTTTGGCTTCAATTTCCTTCATGGTAAAACAGAGAATATTTACTCACTGTTAAGTTTGGAGAAGAGCTTTGGATAGAAGCTGTAAAACATCCTGTAACTTGATTGTTTTTCTCTCTTTTGACAGATCTTTGCCATCCAGTTGCTGTCCTACCTGTGTATCCAGTATGCCCTGCCCAAATCCCTCAGCGTGGCTCGTTTGGCCATCAATGTGATGGGGACCCTGCTCACAGGTACCACCAAAACCCACTGCCTGGGAGCCAGGATGATTCCTCTAGGCTGAATTCAGTTTTATCTGTCTAATTGCTGTTGTAAAAGTAACAACAGTTCGTGATTTGGATTTTATAATCATTTATTTTTCCTTCTCTTGGCAGTTCTGACCCAGTCCAAGCGTTACACGTTTTTCATGCCCACCCTGCCCTGCCTGGTGTCCTTCTGCCAAGCCTTTCCTCCCCTCTACGAGGACATCATGTCCCTGCTGATCCAAATTGGACAAGTTTGTGCCTCTGATGTTGCTACACAGACACGAGACTTCGACCCCATCATCACCCGTAAGTCAAGGACCTGAGAAAGCTCCTCAAAGGGGTCAGAGTCAGGGAAATGGGACAGAAATGTTGTGGGGTCTCTGGAAAATGGGACAGAAATGTTGTGGGGTCTCTGGAAAATGGGACAGAAGTGTTGTGGTGTCTCTGGAAATAACCTGTGGTGGAGCCTGGGATGGTGCAGGCTCAGCTTTGCAATCTCCATATTGGTGTTATGGCTGAAAAATGACAGTTCTCAATACTTACTTAGGTGTACTTTGCTTTCTTCTGCTTCATTTTAAGGTCTCCAGCAGCTGAAGGAGAGGCCACACGATTTCTCAGGGTTCTGTAAAGATTCCTCCAGCAAAAGCTGCTCCAGGGACACTGCAAGCCTGGACCCTGATGTTCGGCTGTGCCAGTGTGTGGAAAACACCATCATTGAAATAATTAATATGAGTGTCAGTGGGATTTAGGAAAAAAAAAACTCCAGGGAAGTTGTCCTGTAGCTTTTCCCTCTCTTTATGGTGCCTAAATTTGGAAAAAAAGCTGTGAAAGTGGACTGAGGAGCTGGAGCAAAAGTCCACGTTTTTCATTCAGTGATTCAGTCACAGCTGAGAAAATCCCTTCAACAGGATTTGGTTGCTTCCAGTGAAAACTTCTGATGAAATCAGTAAATAATTTTCAGGAAAACAGTGATTTTCAGGCTTTCTCAGCTCCTGAAGTGACACAGCAACACACCTGGAAGGGTTTTATAACAGCAAAAAGTGAATATTTAGTTTGTTGGGCAAACAGCAAAATGATGAGTGAGAAAAATTTGAGATTGAAAGTGCTTTGCCTGAGGTAAATGAGCTGCTGTTCCAGAGCCTTGCAGAGCAAGTTGGAATAAAGTGTTCCAAGGAATACTTGAAAAAATGATGTCAAAAACTTGCACCATCACACTGAGTGCTAAGAAGATGACAGAATTTATTTGTGTGTCAAACCATTGGTCAAAGCTTCAGTTCACGAGATCAGGAATTTATTTTAAAGATCAACCAGCCTTCACTGAGAGTTTGAAACTGGTCTAAAAGCTTCTTAAAAAAAAAGTACTGATAGTAGAAATGAGCCACATAAATGGGGTTTTTAAAGAGTACAGCTCAGATGGTTTTGTGTTTTTTAACTTAAAAAAAAGAGATGAAAAAGACTTGAAGAAATGAGTGCAGAGGAATCTTGAGCTGTCATCACAGTGAGATTTAAAAAAGAAGAGGATACTGAGGGTGACTGTGCAGAGGAATAAAAGGAGGGACAGCTTTCAGCCATGCCAAAGCAATTCCAAGGCCAAATCCTTTCTGCTCCATCCTGGAGTTGGTTGTTTTGTGTAGAAGGCTGGAATTCCCACATGGAAATGTGGGGAACCCCCGTGGGTTTGTGTTCCAGGATTCCTGCTCCAACACCCCGTCACCATCTGCCTACCCAGTGGATTTTTGTCATCTTGATGTAAATTATGTAAATAATCTAAATGTATGTATTTTTTTTTTCCTCCTCAGTTCCAAGTATAATTTTATAAGCTGTAGTGGTATTTAAATAAAAAACACAACAACAGTCTGACTGAAGTTCAAAGGGGGTTGCCTGTTTTGCTTTTAAGTTTTCCAGGTTCATCCCAAATTTCACTTGAGGGAAACACCTGAGGGCACAGAAACCTGCCAAAAACAGGAGTAGTGAAAAGACACTGACTTCCCAAAAACTATTAATTTTCCATGGTCTGTCCTGTGCACTCTGCTTAAAACAAGGATGATAATAGTGATGATAATGACAATAATAATATGATAATAACAATAGTGGTAATGATACCCAATAATAATATGTAATACTTTTAAAACGCTATAAAATATAAATATATATACTTATACATAAATATTATATATAAGTAATATTATACTATATATAATAATATTATAGATAATATAAAAATATATATAATATAATATTATATAAAAGTGTATATATAATACTTTTAAAACACTATAATAAATATAAAACCAAAGTGATATAATAATAAATAAAATAATAATACAATAATAATAGTTATGATACCCGATAAGAATATGCAATATTTATACAATACTATAAAACATGATAAAACCAAAGTGATATAGTAATAAATATATTATTACTAATAATAGGATAAAGGCCAATAATAAATATTAAGAGGATTTAACAAAAAGCTCGGTTGCCTAGCAACGCGTACAACCCGGAAGCCAACAAGGCGCTCTCTGATTGGCTGTCGGCGCGCCGAGGTGAAGGCGGGAGCATCCCAGTGTGCGCTTTGCTGATTGGCGGCACGCGGCCCTTTCCTGTCAGCTGATTGGCTGGGGCGGAGGCGGGAAGGACGGAGGGCGCTGAGGGGCCGCGGGGCCGCAGGTGCGGGGCCGTGAGGGGCGCGGGGGGAGCGGCCGGGGCGCCTCCGCCTCGCCGAGCACACAAAGGAACTGAACCCCCCAGGTGCTGCTCTGTGGGCTGGGCTGGGGCGGCCCCAGTGTTTCCTGAGCGCCGCCTGCCCTGGGGAGGCAAAGCAGCTCTGCCCGGGTGGAGATGTCGCTGAGGGGAGCGCCCGGTGCGCTCTTGGTAGATGTGGTCACACCGCGAAGGGTCTCTGCGGTGTCCCCGGCTCTCCCTCCTCCTCAGGGGCAAGCTTAGTTCGGAGTTGTGCTCCTTTAAGCGAGTTCTCCTCCCAGAATGGGCTGGGGAAAAGCCTTGGAGCGAGGTGGCCTTTCCTTTTGGAGGGAGGGGTTGGATGGAAACTTATGGCAGCGATCTCCTTTTGCTAGAATTGCTTTTTCCTATTGGGAAGCTCGATGGTGAAGCTGAGTCGTGCCATGTATTGGTGCTTTTTTGATGGATATGTTTAATTATTAAAAGTCAGATGAGGACACAAGTCAGTGAGTTAATTTATCCCAGGGAATCTGCCGGTTTAAAGTCGCTGCCTTACTTTGTCAGTGTTGAAAAACTGTGAGGAAAAAGCCTCCTGTGTTGTTCAAAAATATTGTCTCCTTAAGCCATTTATGCCTCTTCAATATTTTTAGTTCAAGAATTTCACCTTTTTAATACAGGGAAATTGTCTGGCTTTTATTATCCAGACAAATAATTATTTTATTATATTCAAGGTAATAATCACAGAATAGTAAAGTGAATGATACCCCTTTCCCCTGACTAATTCCTGTATTGTTTATAGAAAAAAGGATGTTTTAAAACATTTCTCCAGTCACTGTGTAGTTTTATCATTTGTTGCTATAAAATATACAACCTGCTGTGTGTTTGTAGTTTATGATGTCTTGCAGTTCAAGCTGCTGGACCTCTAAAGTTAAAAAACTGGCTGATTTTAGTGACTTAATATTCTAAAATACTTTTCCTGTGTGGATTTGGGTTCCATCTCCAGTCCGACTGATGGAATCTGAACTGGTGTGTGCAGCTCACGTGTTTTTATTTAAATTGCTGATGTTACTGTTCATCTGGTGGCAGCTTGCTCTTGCTTGTAATGAGGACAAAGTCTGAAATGATGATGTGTGGGATAAATTCCTGTATTCCAGTTCTGTTAATATCCTGAGCTGTTACCAAGTGAACAGCTTCTTGGTTTTAGTTGGTGCTGCATTTGTTTCAGGCTTTGTGAGTTACTAATTTTGTGTTTTAATTGCAGTTTTAAACCTGAGCTAAACGGGAGAAAAACTGGCAATGCCTTCTGATGGGGCAGAATATACAATTGGGGGGGTGAAGATCCTCTTCCCCTGCAAGGCTTACCCCTCCCAGCTGGCCATGATGAATGCTGTGAGTAGAATTTACACTGGCATTTGCCAAACTAAGAGCTTGTCTGTTCCAATATTTGGAATTCCAGAATCTCTGTCAGCGTTTAGAAGGCTGGCACATTCAATTCAGAGCTTGCAGCATCTTGAGGATTTCAGCTGTAGCCACTCAGTGTTCTCTGTGCTGTGCAATATCTGGGACATGATTAGGGAATGGTGAAGTACATTTTGGATTTGGGAGCATTTATGCCAAGGAACAAGTTCCAGGTGGTGTAAATATGTGGTTATTTATTTAGGTGTGCTGTAAGAACAGTTGTGTACAAATGTTTCAGTTTTTAGGGGGGGAATGATTTAGTAAAACACATTGTTTAAACAGATTAATTATGTATAGTAATATTTCAATAAGTTTTCAATTTTTTTGAGAACATTTCAAAATGAATTATTGCAGTTATATTTAAATATTTTTAAAAAGTTTTAACCAGGACAAGAGGGCACAGCCTTAAGATGTGCCAGGGAAAGTTTAGGCTGGACATTAGGACATTATTGCTAAGATTAGCTAAAGACATCTGCTGTGTATGCTGTTCATTCTGTTTCTTTTATTCTCCTTAAAGATTGTTAAAGGCTTGAATAACAGGCAGCACTGTTTGCTGGAGAGCCCCACAGGAAGTGGCAAAAGCTTGGCATTACTTTGTTCTGTATTGTCGTGGCAGCAGGCTTTGTATGGTGAGTGTCTTAGTGTCTGCACAATTTTTATTACAAAGTGGAAAATAATGAATTGGTTTTTATTTAAACATTTGGGGTCAGGTCTGTGTCCAGCACTGGACACCTTGCCTTAATGGCAGCACAAAGCAGTAATGCTGAGCTGGGTTTAGATGCCATGAGGGAATGTGGCTGCTGGAACTTTGGAAGGAAATCCCTGTGGGATGTGTGGATTGAATGGGAGGAGGGAGGTGTTTTCCTTTCTGTGCTCTGCCCTTCTCCAGAGGGTGACACAGCTGGTGCAGCTACCTGAGCTTCCATCTTCACTGCTGAGCACCTCTGGCTCTCCTGTCCAGTCTGGAGTGGTTGTTAATGACAGACAAATGACTTTGTCCCCAGAGAAACCAGTGCCAAGCTCGTTGTGTGACAAGGAGGACAGGAAGGCAGAGCCATCCCCACCCTGTCACTGCAGGTGTCACTCCCAGCCCAAGAGCAACGAGGCTGCAACGAGTGGGACTCCCAATGCTCCTCGTTCTGCCCATTGTCCTGACACAGGAGCTTCCAGAAAGCCTGGGAGCCCCGTGACAAACACAGGTAACTTCACCTGCAGGCACCTAAAATTCTGCAGCTTTCAAGCCAGGGGTGTTTATTTTACCATCATGCTAGCAGACATGGTTCTGCCCTGCTTGAAATCTGTGCGGTGGTTAATGTGTCTAGAAATGTTTCCTGTGTATATTATATAGGAAATATTTATGTATTTCCTATATAATATATAGGAATTATATAGCAAATAATTGCTATATTTATAGTAATTAGATATTAATTAATATAGTAATTAGATATTAATTGATATAGTAAATATATATATAATAAATATATAAAAGCATTAAAAATAATTTTTTTTACCATCATGATACCAGACATGCTTCTGCCCTGCATGAAATCTGTATAGTGGTTAATGTATCTAGAAATGTCTAACACTGTTTCCTGTATATATTATATAGGAAATATTTGTATTTCCATATATATTTATAGTAATTACATATATTAATATAGTAATTATATATAGTAAATATATAAAAGCATAAAAATATATTTCTTTTTGTCATCATAATAACAAACAAGGTTCTGCCCTGCATGAAATCTGTACAGTGCTTAATGTGTCTAGAAATGTCTTAACACTGTTTCCTATCTATATTATATAGGAAATATTTGTATTTCCATATATATTTATAGTAATTATATATTAATTAATATAGTAATTATATATAGTAAATATATAAATATATAAATTATTTTTTATTACCACCATGTTAGCAGACATGGTTCTGCCCTGTATGAAATCTGTATAGTGGTTAATGTGTCTAGAAATGTCTAACACTGTTTACTATATATATTATATAGGAAATATTTTTATTTCCATATATATTTATAGTAATTTTATATATTAATTAGTATAGTAATTATATATTACTTAATATAGTAATTATATATAGTGAATATATAAATATATATATTTCCATATCTATTAATAGTAATTCTAGCAGTTACTATTCTCTATTAATTACATTTTAAAATGTTTATGTAATCCTTATTTAATTCATCCCTAGTAATGGACATCTGTTTTATTTTGTTAATTACAGACTCTAAGGAAAAGGAAACATTGGCTTCAAAACTGTCTGCCAAAAAGAAGTTATCCCTTTGTGACAGTGAGAATGATGATTTTCAAGTGGACAGGAAAAGGATTCGTCCTTTAGAAACAGAGCAGCAGGTGAGCAGATTTATGGGCACTGAGATAATCTGAGTATAGCTCACCCAAACTCTCAAATCCCAGTTAATGTTACAGAGGAGGGTGTGGGAAATAACTGAGTCATGTCACAGTCACAGTTTGGAGTGACAGGGTTTTGTTCATTTTTATTGCTACTTGGTACAAAGGAGTCCATTGTTGCACTAAATGGTTCATTGTACCCTGTCCTAAAATCTTTCACATTTAAACAAGCAATATCCCCAAAATATATTTATTCCCAGTTGATGGTGTTGTGATTTCTGTAAGCTTTGTAACAGTCAGAAAGCAAAGCAGAAGAGCTCAGCTTTAACTAAAAATTCTTTTATAATTAAAACTTTATAGCTTTCCCTAATGACTTTTGTGTGGCTTAGATTTGGTTAAAGTGTTGACGCCCAGTTACTAGAAGAGACTGAGCTGAAACAAAACCAGGAGTGCCAGTGTGAGCACATCCCTCTGCCCAGTGCATTTTTACACTGTTTCTTTCCCCAGCAGGTTAGAAAACGTCACTGCTTTGCAAAAGGAGTGCAGTTGGTTGATGCTTTAGAAGTTTATAACCAGAGAAAAAATGGAGAGCTGATTGTTCACTCTGAAAAAAGCATGAAAACAGCTACTTTTTCTCCCCAAACAGTGAGTAATTCACTAATATCTTTTACATCAGGAGTGGTAGCTCAAGAATCGTTTTAAACCATGTTTTGTGTGAAGGGGTTATGCATGAAATGCAGCTTAATGATGTTTGAGCAAACATTGCAGCTAATGCAAAGGTTCCTCAGTGTTTTGGTTTTTATTTCCACTCTCTGTAGCAGAAGTATCATATCAGAAGTTAAGGTACAGATTTGCACCTGTTTCTGCAGCTTTGTTAGGCATTTTCTGCATTTCTTACTTTTGAAAACAGATTTTACATGAATGTTTGTTGGAGCAAAAGCAGGAGAAGAAGAAATGTGAGGCAGCAGAGAGCTGAGTGTGAGAGGCCAAGTGATGTCTGTGATGTAGTAACCACCAAGGAAACCAAAGGCTATAGGAGTACTGTGAGACACTGGGAGCTAAGTATTTTCTCAACAAAAATGAATTTGTATTGTAGGCCATTTGATGGGAGGTAGTTTTTATTAGTTTTGGAAAGCTCTATAGATTTTTGGGTAAGATTTGGAATGCTTTGTGCCACTGAGCTTCAATTGGTAGTTTGAAATCCAAAGGCCACCAGAGTGTGCTATTGATTTTCAAATAAAAAGACCTTTCCTCCTTCCTGATGGTAAAA
This sequence comes from Trochalopteron elliotii, assembly GCA_024734555.1. Classification (NCBI taxonomy): domain Eukaryota; kingdom Metazoa; phylum Chordata; class Aves; order Passeriformes; family Leiothrichidae; genus Trochalopteron; species Trochalopteron elliotii. Next base: position 508,744 of record JANPWX010000093.1, on the reverse strand, counting down.
TTTCCTTTGGTACTGTGGTGCGGGTACATGAAAAATTTGATTTAAAACTTCTAGAAATTTCTTGTCTAGAAAAAAAATCGAAAACTAAACAGTATACTCTTTGCTACATCTTTAGAAAGGAGTAACCTAAGAAGAAAAAATTATTTCTGTTATTTCTGTTTAAGTTAAGAAACAAAGGGGGTCATTTCTGTTAAGAAGAAAGGAGTCATTTCTGTTGAAGTTAGGAAATAAAGGGGGTTATTTCTGTTTAAGTTTCCGTTTAAGGATGAAAGAATAAGGTATTATTTTGCTGTGATGAACTTTTCCCTTAGTAGACTGAGAACTTGTCTGGTTTTCTTGTCTGTCAAGAAAACTGCAGAAGGTAAAGCCTTATTTCATATTAGTAGTTCTGAGCCTTATCTGCATTGAGTTCAGAACAGGAAGAGCATCACAGTACAGGCTGTGAGGTGTAAAAATGCTTTTCTAGCCTGTCTTAGGAAATGAAGCCAACAGAGGAGGGTGATACAATAATGTGATAACAGCATTGTCTTGTTCACTGGGGCAACCCTGCCTTTGAGAACCTGTTTTACAGTACCCAGTCCTCTGCTTAAAGCAGATTTAGTTTCTTACCAAGTCCTGTTTATGCTCCAAGAGGGAGAATGGGTTGGTTGTTGTTAGAGCACAGAGGTGCTGCCCAGCCCTGCTGCATCACAGCGCCTGCAGATGTGAGGCTGAGGATCCAAAGCTCTTCTCAGCTGCTCTCCACAGCCTGGGAATCCATCTCTGCCCCTCTGCTATTAACTCCTGCAAGGGAGGGCAGTTCCAGTGTGAGTCTAAAGGGGAAATTATACCCTCAGGGCACTCTCTTGATTACTCCTGTCAAAGCATATGGCCTGAGAAACTGGGGCAGCTGGGTTAAGGAATCCCCATTTCTACCAGGGGAAGAAAGTAAACAGTAAATGGAGAGTAGTGTAACAAACACTCGGGGTATCAAAAAACAACTGTGAAAAGAATCTGTCTTAATGTGCTAGCCCATTGCAGTTTAACATATTGCTTACAACCTGCACAATGGGGTTTGAGTGACTTCTGTTACACATTCCAGGGGACTGGCAGCCTGTTACAATCAGGGTCTGGACTCCAGAATGGGCTAATTTACCACGATGGGATGAAGAAAGTTGTGGATTTGTATTACATGCTCTCACCTGACACCGTATCTGATCCTTTTCCTGCTGATTGACGTTTTGAATGAGCTCTTTGAAGCAAGTTCCAGCTTAATTAAAACGTTTGCTTGGTTAGCAGTGATCTGTGAAAGCCTGTGATAAATATTGAACCGGGTTCACCTGCTGGTGACTGGGGGAGGATAAACAGCTGCTTTGTGCTTTAATCAAGAGGCTGCAGCAGCAGCAGCAGAATGCTGGCCTTTCTGAGAGCCTCCAAAGGAGCAGCTGAAAAGCTCTGCTAATGTCACTGCTGATATCTCCCTAGATTGTGCTTGTGTGATATTTCACACAAGAGACATTCACTGCTGCAGCATTCAGGTGCCTTTGTAACTGGGAAATGTAGATGGAGATAGGAAGAACTCCTCTTACCTCTTTGTGTTTCAAAGATCACAGCCCCAGTGTTTGTTTAGCTCTATTTTACACACGGTACAGGCTGCTGGACTTGATTATTCCTTTTTTAATCGGACTTCCACGTTTTTGCCATATAAATATTGATGTGATAGGCTGTTTTATCTGGCCCTGACAGAGGTACAAACAAGCTGCATTAGCCTAAGGTTCATATAGGCTGATATCTGATCTCCAATGGCATCTGTTCCTGGGTGTTTCTCATTAAATACTGCAGAAAGTACAGGAGAATCTTTTTTTGCCCTCCTCCAAATGAAATCCCTCTTTCAGATTCCAACAGCTGAAAACAGGTTTAGTGCTGAAGCCAGAGGGTATTAAGAAATGCAGTTCTGTTGTCTTAATATGAATTATTTCTAATCAGCCTCCTCCCCTAATTGCTTCATAGATCAATTGAAACAGTTTCTGATTTTGTTACGTTTTAACCAGTATCTCTGTGGTATGAGTGTAAAAATTTGTGCTTTGGGGCAACACTGCCAAGGAAACCCCTTGTTCATGGAGAGTTTTCTTTCTTTCTGCTGTAGGAATGGGAGAGGAGCACCTCATCAGGTGTTGCTACATGATATCCACAGTTGGCTCTTCTTAGAGAAATACAGAATTAAAATAATTTGCCTTTAATAAAATTTAAAGATGTATTTTAAGGATTCAAGTGCAAATTGTCTCACTTGAGTAATGTGGAAAGTGAAGAACTCAACTTTTAAACTGTGCTTTCACCAATTTTCTAAAGCTTTTCTTCATTATGAAGGACCTTCTAAAAAAGTTTTATTTATTAATGTATTTGGGGCTAATGGTGTCTGTGGCTTTCAGAAATGCTGTGACTACTGCAGGCAGTTTTATTTCTTAACTACTTACTATAAAATCAGCCCGAGTTTACAACTTTCTCAATATTGTGGGTTTGAGTGTTTTTTAAACATAAAACTTTTTTCAAAGTTAAAGGTAACATTTTAGTACTGGAATAATGGCTAAAGTGCTTCTTAATGCCAGTATTATACCAATTCCAAACCTCTTAAACCAAACTTTTAAGCCCACCTGTAAAATACTGTAATTTATAAGCCTCACACATAAGAAGACTTTATTTCTTTTTAAAGCAAAGAATAATTACTGGTATTTTAAGCCCATCATAGGAGAACCTTCTGTTCATGTTTTTATATATTAATTTGAGCTGCATTTTCCTGTTGTTCTAAGAACTCTTGCAAAGCAGCTGCCTGATGGGTCCTAATATTTTTCTATTATTTTATTTTTATGGCTTAGCATAGCAGTGAAATATTAGTGGTAAAGTCTCATCTTAGTGTTTTTTCCCTCTGAAAACACAACCTGACTTGGATTAAAATTAAAAAATCGACGTGTTCCTAAAGGCCCTACCCAGTCACTGCTCCAGTTCAATGAATCTGTAGCTTTGTAATGTGGTTTTCATTATTTCCAGGAGCAGAGCAGAGTTGAACTGATAGAAATATCCAGGTAACATTTGCACTGGAGCTTTGTGTGTGAGCACAGGGCTGGGCATGGCACGTATGTAACATATACCATATGTCAGCTGTTTCCTGCCTGCCTGCTGACAAGAGCCCCATTCATAACTCTTCTTTTTATCCTTTCAGTGAATAAGTAATTATTCAATATAGAAGGCAGGATATTTGGAAGTGGCTATTTAATGTGGCAGCACAGGGTAATGAAATCTGCTGTTGCTGGCAACCTGAGAGGGGAATGTAACAATTCCAGCATGGGTGTAACTTTATCTGCTTTGAGGCCTGTTTATTTGGCACATCAGTGAACCTTTTATCCCAGTGAGTGGCAGCTCACAGGGTTACATTTACAAGCTTTCTATCATGTATTGTAATATTTAATGGCAGACAAGGCTGAGTGGGGCTGAGGGAAACACAAACTTGCTTCTCCTTGGAGTGGAAGCTGAAGACAGCTTGATCCCCAGAATTGTGGTGTAACACACAGCATGACTTAGCATTTGTTTAGAATGGATAATCTTACTGCTACAATTCAGGGGAGGGAGGAGTCCTGCACTGGGCAGCTACATGTTGTTACCTGTACCACCACCTGGAGCCCAAATACAAACCCTTTGACACTGGCAGAGCTCTTTATTTTTCATGAGAGGTGTGTTTGGACGTGGTTACACTTGAGTTCCTTCTTTCCTAATTTGTCTCTTCAAATTCATTATGACAGTTTCATGTCAGTTGTTCCAGTATTTAATGTTCTGAGCAACAGTGCTTCTCAGGAAGAAAAAAAAAATGGCTTTTAACAAATACTTTACAGCATTAGGTTCTGTTTAGAGTTATTCCCTGTGTTTCTTTTATTCTCCTGGTTACTCCATGGCCTTTGGCAGAAAGGCACTGCAGACATGTTTCTAATGGAGAGTGTGTGGTGTAGTCTGTTTTATCTGCACACAGAGTTCCTGAACTGTCTACAGTTCTTCTGCTTGCTTTAAGGAAAAGAATTTTCATTTGAGTGTCTGTTCCAAGTTTTCTTCATTGAAGATTTTGGAATCTTGCATTTCTAACAGGAGTGACCTGAGCTGAAGCTGCAATGTGAGAATCTTTATTTGCATTATTCACATGTGTAAATATTCCACTGGATTAATAATTCTTTCTGATTGGGTTATGATAAAATTGTGATTGCTGGAAGGGTGGTTTTTTTTAGGGATTTCCAGGCACAAGGATGTGGTGCTTTAACATTTTAGAACTTTTTGCATCTTGAAGGGCAGCCCTGGTGATTGAACCAGCCTGTCCCAGAGGGCACTTCCCAGACCAAAAGCAGATTTAGCACATTCATCTCACAGTGAGATTTTGTGAATCTTTTTTTTGTCTTGCTTTGCAGCCTCCTGGCCCTTGCACTGAGTGTTCCTGTTCTTCTGGGAAAGGAGCTGATAAAGATCCCAGCCACACAAAGAAGAAAGAAAAGGGAGATCAGTCGTGTGTTCCCAAAATTTTTTTTGGGACACGAACACACAAACAAATAACCCAGATCAGCAGGGAGCTGAAGAGGACAGCATATTCCTGTGTCCCCATGACAATCCTTTCCAGCAGGGATTATACCTGCATTCATCCAGTGGTGTCCAACAGTAGTAACAGGAATGAAATGTGTGTGGAATTGCTGGAAGGAAAACATGTGAGTAATTCTGTTTGAGAGAATGAGCACTCATTAAACAAAGTGGAATGAGTAACATTTTTTACTTCTTTATATTATGTTGGCTAAATGCCACCTGGTGGCATTAAAATTAAATATTAATTGTTAGAAAATGTTGATACACAGTAGCCTTACTGCAAAAACTTAATAAGATTTATGACTGCCTGGTTAATGTTGTAATAAGACTTAAATTATGTCTGGATTTATAAATGAAAAAGAAAGAAGTGTCCTTTATGGATGTATGTTTTAGAAACATGAATTTACCTGGCTTGAGGTGTTATTGTCTGGCATAAAAAGCAGCTGTTAGAAATGTTTCCAAGAAACAGCCAAATGCATGGAACATTGGAAGATTTCAACCTGCTTGGTTTTCATTATTTCTTGTACCCACTGAGTCTCTGCACTTCTTTCCTTTCAGGGCAGGTCCTGCTCTTATTACCACGGTGTTCACAAGCTCACTGAGCACCATGCCCTGCAGCCTGTGCCCCAGGCCTGGGACATTGAGGACCTGGTGAGCCTGGGCAGGAAACTTCGTGCCTGTCCCTATTTTTCAGCCAGGGAGCTCATGGTGGGGGCAGACATCGTGTTCTGTCCTTACAATTATCTCCTGGACCCACAGATCAGGGACAGTGTAAGTATATTGGTGAGAAGTGCCAAGAGCTGAAGTTAAAAAGGAATTACCCACTGAATATTATGTTTCTGTGGTCAGCTGAGATCCCATTCATGTCCAAAATACTCTCTACAAAATAACTCCTGGGGTTTTACCCCCCTTGGATATTTTCTGGGTTATGGAAATTAACTCAAAACCTGAAGAGCTTAATTTGCACTATGATGCAGAATTTGCATTTTTTAACAGGATCCTGTTAGTTGCTGTCTCTCATGTCTTTCACTCTGTTTTACTAGACAAGACCTTTATTTTTTAGATGGACATTCAGCTGAAAGACCAAGTAGTCATTTTGGATGAAGCCCACAACATTGAGGACTGTGCTCGGGAGTCCGTGAGCTTCGGGGTCACCGAGAGCCAGCTCCGAGCTGCCCGAGAGGAGCTCGATGTCATGGTCAACAACAGCATCAGGCAGGAGCACCATCAGCCCCTCCGAGCTGTCTGCTGCTCCCTGATAAAGTAAGGCAACTTTTTATTGCTTTATGTCAATTAATATTTGTTAAAATCACCTTTAGATTCCCTTTGATGGTGTAAGTTACTCTGTCGTGTCAGATAAAATGCAACAAAGGTACACTTAAAACTATGGAGTTGTTGGATTTATGTTTATTTGAGGAATCTGCAGGGTCTGATCTATTAAAAAAATCCACTAGTCTCACATGGAAATGTTGAAGTTCTCTTTTGGAAAGTCTTGAATGATGTGCTGCTCTTTGTGGGGTTTTTTTGGACTCCTGGTTTGTAAAGCTCGGTATGAAAATTCTCTTAAGATGAATTTTTGTATTTCACACTTTTCTGTTTGCTTATTTGACAAATAACAATAGCATTATTTTGTCAAAGAATTAATTAGTTCACGTTTATAGAATGCTTTCAGAGCCTTGGACAGGAAGTATTTGGAATGGGTTGGAATCTGTTCTTGGAATCAGATTGGAAACCACCAAATTCTTCATAGTTCACTTCATAGAAGGTGAATTTGTCAATCATGTCTTTTGTTTTCCCTGGGAAGCAGCTTCCTGAGAGGGAAGAGCTGAACATGAGTTGAAAATTGTAAGAGGGGATGTAACAAAAGCAAATGGACAGACGCCCAGGAAGAAACAAGAGGTCCAGGGCAAAGTCTTTTGGGTGAAGTACAAGTACCAAAGTCAGCAGAAAAAAGTGAATAATGCTACAAGTGGCTTTGCAGTTAACTGAGTTCAGTGTGTGCAGTGTCTTCATTTTGCAGCACAGCACAGGAGGAGTTCACTCTCCCATCCTCACTCTCCTCTCAGAGTTAATGTTTGTGTCACACAGAGACAAGGCACTTTTTCTGCTTGGCAGAAGCCAATTCTCCTACCTTGGATATTTCAAATGTTAAACTTTAGTAAAAGATAAGAACAGCGTGGCTGAAGATTTGATTGCCTCAAGCTTTTTAACCTTATCAGGAAAACTAAGGTTGATTGTCCTGGCAAATCTGCCAGCAGCATGAAAAGCAGTTGCTGGAAAGCAGAAGAGTGGGTGTAAATAGGCAGTAATAGGTAAAATGCCCCTGCACAGTGACATGGCTTTGCCAAATGCATGGGGAGCTAGAAAAAGAAAATAATCTTACTTTACCTCTAAAGATCGTGGGCCTTCATTCCAGAAAGCACTTAAGGATGGGCTTAGTGCCACTGAGGTGCTGCAGTGACCTCTGGGAGGAGTTTGCAGCCAGAGCAGTGGAGGTGTGCTGGCAGGCTCTGCTGCTGAGATGCACATTTAGCAGCACTGATCAATGGAATATGCTGTGTCAACAGTGGAATTTTCTGGTACTGTGGGGAAGCAGCAAATACTCTTCCTGGAACTGAGGGCATGTGTGCAACATCCATTCATTCTTTTCCTGGAAATACTGCATACAGCAATTTTCACTTCAAAACCAGAGATAGCTTTCTGGGAATCGAGCTAATTTTATTTATGTTTCCTGCTTAGCTCTAAAAATAATTTAACAGGCTTTGCAAGTAAATGCTTTAATGTTTGATGGAATTCATTTGAGAATTTAGGATATTTTTTTGGTGATATTTGTGTTAAGGTTGTATTTGCATTTATTATTTCAAAAAGTGTGTGATGGTGTTTGAAGTTCATAACAGGGAAACATTTTACATTTGCTGAAGTGTTTTACCCATTGTAAATCTGTTTAATTCCTGTCACAGGGGCCTTGTCCTAATTTCAATTCCAGGTCTTTTTGATGTCACATTTGAGGAATTGGGGCCAATTTCTGCCTGTGTTAGTGATCACCATTCCTTAACGAGATAAAGCAAATTACAGCCAAAGAAGTGATTGTTGTGGCAGTATTGGTGGGGTTTTGTTTGCATTTAACCTGGCAGAAGGGAAGTTATATTTTAATTGTTCCATGGATCAGATTATTTGTGGTGACAGGGCAGGAAATCTAGAACTGAAAGAGTCCCAGAGCCTTGCTCTTGAGTTGATAATGATGAACTGGTTTTGCAGGTAAATCTTTTGAGCTGTTGCAGCACTGACAGCTGTCTGTTTGATGCCTCCTGCCTTTTGATGGAGCAGACAGCTCCAGCCTTTCCTGGGAGGGAGAGAGAGAGAGAGGGAGCTGCCTGATTTTCTAGCAGAGACAAGGTCTTGTGGTACTGCAGGGATGGAGGAGCACATGCTCACTGAGAGAGAATTCCAGCTCTGCCACAAATGAGATCAGCTCCATGTTTAGCTCCTGCTTTTAGCAGTCAGTCACATTTTGCATTGTATTACAATTATAATTCTGCTTCTAGTTGCAGCAGTTGCCAATACCTGTGGGTAGGTTTAAATGTGCATTTTTTATTGCCCCACTTTCCCTTCCATGTTTAAATATGAAAAGTGTTCATTTCATGCCTCAGGATTTGTTCTTAATTGGAAAGTCAGCAGTTGACAGGGATGATAAAGCAACCTGCAGCAACTGGAGTGATGATGAGTAGCTTTAGATATGCTGCAGAAGTCTTGCTTGAATGAGCCTGACATATCATAAGAGGAAATTACATTTTAATTCCTTTTCTTTATTATCTATTATATGAAGTATAAACATGTGGGGACGAATTTTCTTCTCATTTCAATGAGCTGCATCCAAAGCAGTTCCACAGGAGTTCAACAGTGAAAAACAGGCACAAAGGAAAAGCAGAATCTCTCTCCTTACATGTAGTAAAACATTCATCATAATCTTAGAAGTCTGGTGCAATTTTTGAGGTTTGCTTTGTGCGTGCAAAGTGTCTCTAAAATCAATGCTGGAATGATTTCTGCTTTTTCTCTCTTTCAGCTGGTTGCAGGAGAGCTCTGGGCAGCTGGTGGAGAGAGCCTATGAAACTGCCTGTAAGGTGTGGAGTGGCAAAGAAATGCTCAGCTTTTTGCACAACATGGGAATAACTGGGATTACTTTTCCCATTTTACAGGTAATGCTGTGTGCTTATAAATGAGCACCACCATGCATAGTATTGATGGTGTTAAACATCTTAAAATGCACCTAAGTTAAATGCAAACAGATCTTTTCATTTACTGCAAGACTGAAAAGTTGTCTGAAAACGATCCCTGGTGAAAACCCAGGAGTAATCCACTGGAGCTACTGGAATTTGTGGAGAATCAATGTTTTGAAGGATAAAACTGCTCACATATAATTATTTGAATTGAACCGTTGAGCCAGTGATATTTTTGCCTGTTCTATCCAGCTGCTTTTTTATTGAGTGTTGAAATGTTTTTACCCTATTTTCAAGTTGACCCCTCCTTTCTGTGTGAGCCAGATATGTTAAAAGCATTGTTAAAAATTGAAAGTATTGCTCCCTTTCCCTTGGCCCTTCTTTGCCCCTTTCCCTTTGGCTTTATAGGTATTTTAAATGAACTTTTAAAGCAGTGAGCTGACAGTCTTGTATCTTTATTAACTTTGCTTTTGAGAAGACACTTAAGATGTTGTTAATAGGGAATTTGCCTCTTGCAGAAACATCTTGTTGCTGTCCTGGAAAAAGAAGAGAATGTGTCTATGCATGGGAGAGAGGAACTTATTGAGGTGCCAGTTGTGAGCCCTGCCACACAAATCGTGCTCAAAGGCCTGTTCATGGTCCTTTCCTGTCTCTTCAAAGAGAACAGCAGGTCAGACCTAACATTTATGAGCTGAATGCTCACAATTTGATTGCTTCATTGTCGTTTTTACTGATATTTCTCTCTGGGTGTAGGTTTGCAGATGATTACAGGGTTGCTCTACAACAAACTTACACCTGGATGACTGAAAACCAACGTGATGATGCAGATACAAGTTCCTTCTTCACAAGGCCCAAGCACAGGAAGAGTTCAAGGCAAAAAACCCTTGTGCACATGCTGAATTTCTGGTGCTTGAACCCAGCTGTGGTGAGCTGAGTGTGAAAAAAGCCTAAAATAATCTGAGTGATAACAAATACACATCAGATCTCACAGGGATTGTGTTGATTTTCTAAATTCCTGCTTTTCTTTCTCCCATCTAGGCTTTTTCTGACTTAAATGAAGTTAGGACAATTGTTCTGACATCAGGCACACTCTCTCCCATGGATTCCTTTTCCTCAGAGCTGGGGGTGAAGTTTTCCATTCAGCTGGAGGCGAATCACGTTATCCGGAATTCCCAGGTAAACTGGCCATGGCTGTTCCCTCTCCTGAGCTCTAGTGCTGCCCATGGTACAAAACCCAAATCAAAGTGGTGGCAAACCCATTCTGTCAGTTAAAAGAAAGGTCCAGGCTTAATGCATTGGAAAAGGACATTTTCAAGTGAATAAAGAAGCAATTTTTAGACACATTTCCCTGGAAAACTTGCTCGTGCTATATTGCTAACATTAACTAAATTACTGCGCTTCAGGTTCTGAAATGAATTTAAGAAACATCTCAATATTTCTTTCACACTTAAAATTTCACTATTGGAGCTGCTGTGATGTCTCCAGCCTGGTTTAGAGTTAACCCTCTCCCTGTGGGACACCCCAGGTGTGGGTTGGCACGGTCGGAGCGGGCCCCAACGGACGCAAGTTGTGCGCGACGTTCCAGCACACCGAGACCTTCGAGTTCCAGGACGAGGTGGGAGCTCTGCTGCTCTCGGTCTGTCAGACACTTGGCCAAGGGATTCTGTGCTTTTTGCCATCCTATAAGGTAAGGAAATCTGACTTCCTTTGGACTTCCTTTGGACTTCCTTTGGACTTCCTTTGGACTTCCTTTGGANTCTGTAACTCATACTCATTTTTCTTGTAGTACTTGCAAGGGTGTGACTTTTTACATCTTAAATGATTATTTATGATTTTTTAAAAATCATCTTAACAGACAAAACACAAAGACCCCTCAAAAAAATCTCAAAGAAATCCTACCAAATGATTAAAAGCCCCAACATGGGAAATAGAATTTCAGACCTTTCCCCTCATCCCTAACCTTCCTAAACAGAGAATAATTTACAAAATGAAATAAAATCTTTTCATTCTTTTTTTACAAACCCTTCATCTTTTATTATTTAACTGGCAGGCTGCAAAGGGAGGGTTGTTTCTTGCCTGGTTGTCTTCAGGAATTGGAACTGCAGTGCAATTCCTGACAGTAACCATTAGGTGACCACATCAGACCAGGTAATGTAAGCCCCTGAAGAAAGCAGATTACTGACCATAAATTTATTTAACCCCACAAAACTCTCCACTTCCATGCAAAGGAAATGATCTGACAAGAAATCTTCGATTTATTTAAGAATTTAACTGGAGCATCTTTCAGTTTCCAGCCTTATCTTCCCAAGTGTGTCATGTTGGAGACTTGAGCTGACAAATATTCATGAAATATTGTCCTGACAAATATTTATGAAAGTTTTGATGAGAATAGTAATGTGAATTGCAAGTACACAGAGAGACTTTGTAATGACATTTAATAAAGGAGGAAAACAATTTCTGGCCAGCTCTGGAACCTTCCCCCTCCCTGCCCTTCTGCCTCACTGAAAGGTCACCCCACACACACTGAGTGTTCTGTTCTTTGTAGGAACACTCCCCGAGCCCAGCAAAGTATTGATAAATAGAAATTGCAGACAATTGAAGGATGATATTTTAAAATCACATTGCCAATATTTTTCTATGGATGCCCTTTTTCTTCCTACTACTTTTATTTGGGCTTGGGTTGCCTTTAAGTCTGAGATTAATACGTTGAAAATACAGAATAATGTAAGCACATTAGTACAGGGAAAGCAAAGTATTGTTCTTCCATCATCATACAGAATATTTGCATTTCAAAAGTGATTTTTCACAGGAAATTGCTGCCTCTCTTTAAAATGCTGCAGCCTTCAAAGGAATTTTTCAAGGCTGTCAGGATCTGATTAATACACGTGGTCATGGACCTCAGTATTATGAGTTAAGCAGATTTTTTGATGGCTCAATCTGTTTTATGAATTGAAGTTTCAACTTTGGAATAAGTGACAAATAAAGGGGTTTTTTTTTCCTATCTGGAAGGCTGAGGACAATGCTCTGAATTTTAAGTACTTTCTATCCAGGTAATTTGATGGAGCTGGAATTTAGTTTGGTATGTACATTGGATTTCAGTTTGGAATGTGAATGGGGAAAAAAAGCAATAGTAGAGGAATTTCACTTTATCTTAATCAGATATCTGAGTAAATATATATTTTAATTGAAGAGTGACTGTTTAAAATGTATGTATGGCAAATATATGGAGTTAATGGAGGAAAATACATGGATGGGCAAACAACCCATCAGCTGTACATCCCCACATTTGAAAAGTGTCTGGTATGAACAGCTGTGATGGTTCATGTGGGGTAATTCACAAACAACATGGAAAATTTTAGTGTCGTTGTTGGAGTTGTGGCACATTGACTTTTCAAAAAATCAACTTGATCTTAACATTGACTAAATTCCAAACCTCCATCATTTTTAAGGCTCCTAAAACCGGTGAGACTATGCAACAAAAATGCATTTATGTGAAAATCAGTAGCAGCTCCAGCAAAAAACACTCTATAAAAGAGAATATCAGAAGGTGAAAAGATTGCTCAGAAATCTAAGATGCTTTTAAACAAGATTAAGATAAGGCCCATTAGGGCTCATGTTGCCAACCTGTCTGCATTAAGATATATCTTGCCTGGTGCCTGCATCTTGGATGATTCATTCAATATGTGTCATATCAAAGTCAGGCTAGCCAGCAAGGAGAAAAATGCTAATGCTTATAAATTTTAGTGATAATCCATCATGATGAATTAACTGACCTTTCTTAGTAGGTTTGTGTTTTTTTGTTTTTTTTTTTTTAACAAAAGAAGCTTTGGACAATGTTGTTAATGTTGGTTTGGTTTGTTGTGTTCCCTGAGGCATTGTTGGTTAATTTGGATCTGCTAATTGAGAAGTCATCACTTGGAAGCAAAATTTGTACAGTTGTAGTTGAAAAGGGTTTGAATGAGTGTTTTCAACAGGAAAACTCAGGAATTGATAAGAATTCTCTGCTTGAAAACCTGAGCTCGTAGCAGGGAGGTTGGACTGGATCCCATTTAAGGCTTCCTTGCAACCCAAACTATTCCATGAGCAATTAACATAAATTAGCATATAAATGATTAATGCTGCATTGCACTGGCTGTTTTCCTTGAGGATTCTGGGGTAAGGTTATAGTGATGACACACAGCAGCTTTTGCCACTTGCAAAAATAAATGCTCAATTTCACAGTTGAGTTTTTATTTGTCTTTAGGAGCTGCTAGTTCCGAGTTCAGGCTCTGTCAGCCTGATCCCATTTCCCTGCTCTCTGGGCTGATGGTGTTTTCTGGAGTGGGAGCAGCCAGGATTGGGTGACAGCAAATCCCTTTGGGCTGGAACTCCTCTCCCTGTGTCAGGTATCCACCAAACCTGCCCAGGACTCTCAGGCAGGTGTTGTTTGCCCTTGTGCTGACAAACCACTCTTGGCACCCTCCCACGGCTCCAGACAGGCAGGAATTAACAATATTAATTAACTCTGAGCAGTGTGGAGCTGGTTTCAGCAGACTGAGAATCTTCAGGGGAATTATTTGGAATCAACAGGAGGGACCTCAGTTTAACCTCTGGCTGTGTCCACGTGGATTTCAACCCTGGCCTGATGTAAATGTGGCACCCTCAGATATGGCAGGCTGAGGGAGGGATATCATTTCATGATGAATTCTCAATGTCTGGCTCTTCTTCATTTCAGACAGAGCCTTTTCTTATTGAGACACATGAGATTGGTAGAAATCCTTGTTTTCGGGAAGTGCTTCAGTTACAGACAATGAATAGAACTCTGAAAGGACAATATTTTCACTTCTGAAACTTCCCTGAAACATGGGTTTGTAAATAAATTATAAGAAACCCAATTTTTCTGCCATCAATAAAACAAAGCAATGCTGCTTTCAGACAACTTTTACTTATTTAATAAATTACTTCAATAAATTTCCAAAGGATGGTAGTCTGTTTAGCTCAGCCTATTAAAAGCATTAAGATTTGAGCACTGGCTGTTAAAATGAGTAAATGGCAATATCACAAAGTTAAACAAATGCCAAAAAACATTTTCCAGAGTACTGGGATTGTAACAATACCATTAATGAGGGCAAAGAGGTTTTAATGCAATTTGCACATTCTAAAGTTTCAAAAAGAGGTTTTGAGTTAGTGCATTATTAATGTTCTGAACATCTGGAACTATGTAAGAGCCACAGACATTGAGCAAGTGCAGGGTTTCCCCACTAGGTCTGATGCTGTCTGATTTCCTCCCCAGCCAAAAGCTTGTTTTTAGAAGTTTGAGACAGTAAAATGACAATATCCAGATAAGAGAGAAACATTCCACAGTGTCTTTTTTGCTTGGATTATGTGTGGAGGAAAAAATTGGAAACCATTAGGTTCGTGCAATTAAAAGGTGAATTTGAAATTAAATAGGAAAATAGCTCTCTGCACCACAGATGGGGCTCTGAGGAATTGTCTACTAAGTCCCATAAAACTGCTGAACTTTTTCTGTTGGGTGTGTTTCTGTGTTATATGCTTCATCAAGAGTAATGTTCTCCTTGATGTTGCTGTTGACAGCTGTAGGAGGGCTTTGAAGAAGAGATTTACTCCTGTGTGTAAATATTTGCACGGTGTAGGGATCTGTTTGTGTCATTTATGACAGAAATTTCTTCTTTAAAGTTACATCAGCATTAACTTTCTGCACAATTTTAGTGTTAAGAGAATGTAATTGACACAGTTACAGCCTTCAAATGCTGCAGGAAAGGAGAATGTTTCTATGTGCCATCCAATTTTAGATGTTTTGACTGCAGCTAATGCCCAAAACATCCCTGGGATGGAAAGGAAGAGGCCTTTAAACAGGTTTGGCATTTCAGGAGTGAGTTACAAAATAATTGTAAATTAATCATGATGCTCACTTTCTGCCCAGCATTTCCTTTCTGCTCCCAGGGGAGAGGTTTTCTCTTTCATTTGTTTGAGCCAAACAGCTGCAGTGGTGCTGTGACAGCAGGTGAGAGACCCCAAAAGCAGGAGAGGGCTTTAGGGACAGAATCCTGACACCTTCTGCCTCAACAGGGAGCAGGTGAGACACCCCAAAGTTGCAGAGGGCTTAGGGACAGAATCCTGGCACCTTCTGCCTCAACAGGGAGCAGGTGAGACACCCCAAAGTTGCAGAGGGCTTTAGGGACAGAATCCTGGCACCTTCTGCCTCAAACTGCTGCCTGAAGGCAGAGCAGGGTGAGGGAGCAGTGGTGAAACAGCCCCTGAGGAGCTCCTGGGACTTTGTCCTGGCACTGTGGACTGAGCAGTGCCCTGGAAGTGCCAGGAGTTGTTTTGGTGTCCACTGTCACCACAGTGACCCTTTGGGGTTTTATTTCTCTTTGGAAGGAAAAGCTCCTGGCCAGGTTTAAAGCTGCTCCTTCATCCTTTCTGATGGAAATCTTAGGGAAGTGATTTCTGTCTGATGGGCCATGATTTGGGGAAAATGTGCTCTAAAAAAGCTGAGTTCTAATGGCTCCCAAATTATTCATTTCAACATTTGCACCTAATAAACATAGATAGAATTTCATTTTACATTTCTATTATTATTTCTTCAATGCTTGTTTTTTGCTCTTCCCCTGCACTGGTAGTTTTCTTTTTGAACTTTATATCAGCTTATTTATGTTTTATGGGTTTTTTTTTTTTCCCCATTAATCATATACAGTATCTATTTCAGTTTAATTCTCTATTTTCCATCATTTCAATATCAGTCATATAAACTGTCTTGCTATTGAGGCTCTCACAGTCATCCAAAAATACAATTATCTGAGGTGCTTCTGAGAGCTCCAAGAGCTCCTGTAAATCTTAATGTGATTCCTGAAGTCTACAGTTTGCTTTTCCCATTGACTTGGGCATAGAAATGTCTGTAAAATCCCTGTGTGAGAGGGAAGATTTTAACCATTCCCTCACAACACTTTGCTCTGCTTTGGGCACTGTTGTGAAATTGCTTCAAATAGAAAAAAAAAAACCCCAGTAGCAGAAAGAATGATAAACTCCATACAGAAATAATTGGAATGAGAGTTTTTGTATAACCAGGTATATAATATTTATCTTTATTGTCATCAGTTCAATCCAACTCTGCCAAAGTAAATTTGCAGATGGAGCTGGCAATTCACAGCCTGGCTGGATCATTTCTTGTGGGATTACAGAGGCTGCAGCAAACTCACAGCCAGAATGGTGCTGGATCCTGCAAAGGAAGAACTGAAGTGTTGGGTAGTTGAAGTTCTCCTAAACTTTAATGATTTATTAGAAGGTTTTAATTTTAGAATTTTTTGACCTTGAGTTGTCTGAGTTTTGTTATTTTTGGTGGTTGTTTTTTTTTCCCCACTGCTTGGTTACCAACAGCAGGCCAGGATAAAATTTTGTCTTTGGGGATAATAACTGACAATCTGGATAATTGCAAACTTGTTTTTCTTCTTAAATAGTGTGACAGGATCATAGATGTACACACCAATTAGGGAGTGATTTTCCTGATTTCTGGGAAATTAGTGACAATCCAAATGTTTTGATGCTTCGAGACCTTAGAGGAGATGATCTGGGAGCCTGTGGCTGAATGAGCAGGTTCTTCCCCCTCTCCCTGAGACTGTTCTTGTGCTACTCTGTGGATCTCCTGAGCAAAGGAAAAGTTTTTATCCTTTTTATTAATTTTTTTTCCTAGTTACTTTCCAGGTGGCTTTGTGAACTGTGGTGGCTCATCAGGAGGTCAGAGAAGTGTCAGAGACAGCTCAAGGGAAGAGATGATATTGCACATTCCAAGATCATTCTTTTTTGTTTTCAGTCTCAGAGATGAAACATTTTCATGTTTCTGGGGTTTTTTTTTAATATGTTTTCCAGTGGTTGACTGTAATTGGAGAATCTATAAAGATCCTCCTCTGGCAATCCTGATTTTTTTCACTGTGAAGCTGTTGGTGTGAGTTTGCAGCATCCTTAACTGCCTCTGTCTGCCTGTGAATTAACCAAAGAGCTGGAGAGGCACTCAGGTGAATATTCTGGGTGACTGGCAATGTGGGTGAGGTGATATGAAAGGAATGCCCTGCAGTGACTCTGGAGCTGTTTGCTGTCCCTGCCCTGAGACCTTTCCCCCTCTGCTCCTCCTTGTGCTGGAACGTTCTCTCAGCCCGGGGGGGAAATCCCCACGTGTGCTTCCAGTCCCACATCCTCTGTTTAAATTCCTGCAAAGCATCAACAAAACACACTGCTGCTGACTTGCTGAAGTGCTGTGGTGACCAGCAAAGGGCTGTGCAATAATTCAGGTGCCCTGTGGCACTTGCTTTTTACACAGAGCAGCTCCTTGCTGCTGGTGCTGCTCGTCACACAGAGCCCAATCCGCAGCGACAGTCGTGGCAGATTATTGGATATTATGTCTGAAAAAATTATCTGCCGTGCTGGCAGATGAGTGTTTGGCCTGTGAATTTCACACCCTGAGACTTGGGCAGTTTAATATTTTATTACACTGTTAATTTAAATACCCTGAGCAGACAGCATCAGGAAAATAAACGAAAAATCTATTATTGTTTCTAACTCCTGAGCTCTGACTTGTCAAAGTGCTGCAAGCTGAATTGTTGTAGCTCGTTAACACATGCTCCAATTTCCTTGTAATTAACACTTGCTGCTTGCATATTTTTCCTCCTATTTAAGTAGGAATTGCATTGAAAGTGAGTTTTCACAGTCAAGAAGTTTGCACTCTGTGAGTGATGGAGTCCTGATAGTAAATAATAGAGTGAACATGTCTTTTTCCTCAGGAGCTTTTGATAAAAGGGAAGGAAAGCAGTAGTGAACAGGGAATAATATCCATAAGCAACATTATTCCTTAGAAGGTGTGTCCTCTCCAGGTTATTTGAACATTAATGTTCTGAACCTTTACAACCTGCAGAGCTCTTGGTCCCTTTGCTGTGTCTGTGAAAGATTCAGTGCCTGCTGTGGGAGAGATGTGACTTCTTCATGTGTGAAAAACACCAGATATGGGAGGAAATAACTGCAAAGGATTTATTTAGGGAGCATGTTCTGCATCAGCAGTGTAACAGCTCCTACAAGAATCTGAATGTTAAATGTATTGAAAGGAATACTTGGGCTACTTTAAATTCAGAGAAATTCTACATCATTGGGGGGTCTGGGAGCCATCAATTGGTGTCTTAGAAAATGAGAAAAATCAGTTTTACCTCCTGATAGGGTAAGCAAGCTCCTGTGTGAAAACATTTAATTAGTGAGTGAGGTATTCTGAAGTGTATTCATTGCATTTTGATTCATTTTACGGCTTAAGGGACTAATTTTTAGCACAAATATTTCAAAACAAGTAACTCACAATGTGCTACAGTAAAAACTTCATTTTCAGCTTTTGTTTGCTATTTTTGATCATGAGGTGAGAAATTATTTTCCTAAGAATCAGAAAAGCCTGTTCTTCCTTTCTGTTTTTATTTTTTAAGGGGAACAGAAGGCAAGGAGGGAGAAGGGATCGAGTCGGGCACTTGGAAAAAGTACTTACCTTATTTATTTGTTTAATTAGAATTGTCTAATAAATGTGGTGGAGGGACATGGAACATTTCCTGCTGGGCTTGGATTAGAGGGCAGAGGCAGCTCAGAGCTGTCCCTGGCAGGCTGGGGCAGGGATTTGCCTGTCCCAGCTCCTGGGGGAGCTCCTGGCCCCGTGCCCGGGGTGAGGCTGCTCCTCCCAAGGGGGTCTGTGCTTCACTGCTCATGTGCCACTAAGACAAGCTGGGATGAGTTTTTTTCCCCTTTCCTCTGAAAAAACAGAGGTCAGAGATGACTGAGCTTGGCTCCTGGCTGGGGAAGAGCAGCAGTGACTGCTGACATTCAACATTCAGTGTTCATTCAACACAGACTTCATCCCTGACCAGTTCATCATTTTCCTTTTTATTCCAGACCAGGATTTAAACCATCCTTTTAAAAATCTTTTTTTTTTTTTCTGGAGAACTCTCTTTGCATGAAGGCTTTTCCCTCCCTGGGATGGGAAGGTGTAATGATAGCCTAGGGTGGATGTACAAGCAGTTCCTGGAACACAGAATTTGTTGTCTTGGTTAATTTTAAAACCACAGAAGAAACCCTGTTTTCAACCAGGTTCTTCCTAAACAGCTGCCACGGAGCTCAAAACCTGAACAAAGATTTTCCAGATTGTTTGGGGGGCAGACATGTTGGGCTTTTTGGGAGAAGATTTCTATAAAAAAGCTTCTTTAGCTGCAGAAGCAGCAATATTAACAGTGTTATCCTAAAGCCTTTGGCGTGCCAAACATTTCATTTTTCATTACTGTTGTCGCCGTTCACGTTTTCCATTATTTAAGGGCCTTATTGAAAAATTGATGGTATGTTGGGACCAGAGAGACATCCCGTGGCTGCAGTGTTGATTTATGGCACATGGAACACACTTCAGTGCTTCAGTTTCCTGCACTTTGTCACTGTCCCCAAAGAAAAATCCTGCCAGTGAAATCCCCCGTGCTGCCCCCAAGCTGAGTGATGCATGCCTTGCCTTTGAAAATGATGATGAATTATTCACTTTTCATTGTGCTGGAGTGTGCACATGGTGATCAGAATCTTGTTCAGAATACAGAGGTTTTTCACCGTGGGCAGGGTTGAGTTGAATTATGGAGTTGTGTTGCTTTATCTGTTTAATTTTTTTTCCTTCTTTTTTTTATTTCCCCTCAGTGTCTCTGTGGATGTTGCTCAGATTTTACTCCACATTTCCCACCATATGTGAGGATCTCAACACCATTCTTGGCCCTAAATATTTGGGTTTATGTTTGTTTCAAATTCTCCTTGAGAAAATAAGTATGATATTTCTCAGTTTAAAAAGACACCTTTGCCATGGAAATCCTTGAAAATCACATGGTTTTAAAGTTTTATCCTTCAAACTCATTTTCTGCTGGGAAGAAATAGATTAAGTGAAAAACCTCCTGAAATAGCACAGTGCTGTAGATTTCCAATCCAGGGCAGGATTTTTTGCAATTTTTCCTGGGATTTTTTCTCCTTTTCCCGAGAGGAGAGGTGAGGACAGACCCCATGAGCACCTGTTAGGACAATTGAGAGTCTCTGGGATCTTCCTTCAGAATTCTGGGAGAAATGTAAAATATCACAATCAATGTGGGATACGACCTCAGGTCCCTGTGCAGCCCCTTGGATTCATAATTTGATTTTTTTTTTTTTTTTTAGAATATTCCATTTTGCTCTTATGGAACATTTCATTCCAGAGGTTCTGTGAGTCTTTGGGAAAGGAAATCAGGCAGGAATTCAGCTGGAATTTGTACTGAGGGGACCAGGCAGGTTCAGAACCCTTCTCTGCTTTGCTGGGTGATGCCCCCTGATGTTATAAATAGTTGGGAAATGTGCAGGTGGAACCTCTGCTTGAGAAGAGTAACATCCTTGTGTGGTCTGTTTCCATTCAAATCAATTTTAAATTGATTAAATCACTTTCTTTTTGGTCCATAAAGACAAGATTACCCTGTGCACGTGTATTTATATGGATGTTTAGTATTTCTCTCCAGTTCCCTATTAACAGTGGGAATTTAAAGCTCTGTTTTGAAAGTGAATTTTACTTCAAAAATGAAATCTTTTGGCACAGATATTTTCACATTCTCTTGAAATGAAATCTGTTAGAATTGGAAGCTGAAAAAATGAAATTTGAAGCTGAAAATACCTTTTTTTTGGTGCAAAAGCATGTTTCTATTTTGCACTGGCTCAGTCATTCAAATGAATGAATTTTAAATACCTTGTCCTGTGGTAGAACCCTCCCATAAACATGAGGAGGGGCTGTGAATCAGTCTCTTGCTTAACCTTTCATGAAAATCTAATTGAGTGCAAACAACTGCTTTAAATAATTCAATGGCCTCAGTTATTCTTGGCTGGTGGAGTCCCAGCCCAGAGCAGTGCAAATGTCTGGGTGTTGAGCAAAATTGAGGCTTTTCTCTCTTTTTTTTTTTTTTTTTTTGTGAAAAATATGATTAAAATGGCCTTTTGAAAAAGTGTATGGGGCGTAGAAGAAGAAAAGGTGAAATGTAAATTAATTCTGCCAATTGAGTAAATGACTTGTGGCCCAGAGGTGAACATTGTTTTAGTCCTTCTCAAAGTGGGGAATATTTTTTGGTGATTTTGATAAATGTGGTTGGGTTTCTTTGCTTGGTTTTCATCCCTTTTGCTCTTGTTTGAGGGACATTGTGCTTTTTATGATGCTGTTTTTGATAGTTCTGGGGTGCTGTTCCAAAAGGATTTCAAAGATTGGGATGATGGACATTAGAGTTTATTGGTTAGTTAGCCCAAATATTTTCCCTCCTATTTTTTGGAAGGAAAGTCAATTTTCTCTTTCACACCAATCCTTCCAGGCAGTTTGTTCTTGTCCCTCCAATCTTTTATTCCCATTTCATTCCTCTGTTTCCTTTCTAGCTTCTGTTGTTTCCTTTCTGTTCACTTTTAACCTCAAAGGCCCTTTTGTTGTTGTTGTTGGCTTTTGTTTTGGGGTTGGTTTGTTTGTTTTTTAACTCAAAGTGGGAATGGAATGAATTAGTGATCCTCTGACCCCGCACTGGCAAACTCTTTGTGAAGTTGTCTTTTTTTCCCCCAAAGTGAGGAGTTTCAATATTCCTGGAGCTCAGTTGCTTGTGGGACTCTGGGTCATTTGGTACCAAGTTTGGGCGAAGTTTTTAATTCAACACCTGTGAAATAACTTCTGCTAATTCTCTACTTTCCCAAACCATCTTAATCCTTGAAGAAATTCATTTAATAGAAACCTGTAATACCAAAAAAAAGTGGGTGAAGTCTGGCCAGATCCACTCTCCAGGGTTCCTTTGAAATAACAGGAATGTAAGGCCCCTATGTTTAAGCAATGCCTTGATTTAATGACTGGATATGTTTTAGGATTATCACTAATAAAGAGACAGTTCCATCCTTTCATAATGGAAATAGAACTTTCATCCAGGTCATTCTCCTGGGACCAGGGGGATTGGAACAAAAACTTGCAGCTGTAGGTGAGCAGCTGACTCAGCAGATCTCCTCCTGGCAGCTTTGGAAAGGGAAGGCAATAATACCTCTGGAATTAGGGCCATGATAAAAACATCTGGGCCTTGACATCAGCAGAGTGGAAAATATGATGTCCTGCAGCCTAACAGCTTCAAGTTGCAGCAGGACCTGTCAGAGTGTATGGGGCTTTAAAATTTTTATATTTGTTATATTTATTTTTAATGTTTATTATATTTTTTAATAATAATTTTTTTACTGTTTATTATATTTATTTATTTTAATTTATATATTTATTTATTTATTTTTTATATTTCTTTTCACTGAAAGGAAGAGAGAGGCAGCTGATGCAGGTGGAGGCTGAGTTGTCCTGTGATACAAAACAAACCTGTGCTTGGTTTATTTGCTGGCAGCCCAAATGGTGGGAAACATTTTGTAGCAAACCAAGGGAAGTGCATTTCTTCTCGACAGTCTCTCTGAATTTAAGGGTTTTCAGAGTTTAAAAAAAAAAAAAATCCTCTTTTGTTTGGTTGTGCCACCTGCTATTTTTCTGTCAAGATCCAAACACTGCAGAGCAATGGTTACAGAACAGCACTGGGAGTCTCTCTCCATGTTGGTGGGGGGGATGAGAGCCCTGTTTTGTGCCAGGGGCTCCCTTTTGATTCCCAGGGGCTGATTTTGGGTCTCAGTCCCTCCCTTTGCAATCCCAGTCCCTCCCTTTGCAATCCCAGTCCNCAGTCCCTCCCTTTCCAATCCCAGTCCCTCCCTTTCCAATCCCAGTCCCTCCCTTTTATTCTCAGTCCCTCCCTTTCATTCCCAGCTGGAGCAGAGCCCTGTTGCTCTACCAGAACCAAAAGTTCTCCTGGAGAAAACCCAGGCTGGAGCATCTGAGCTCCTGTTGCCATCTCTGGAGTTTTGTGCTGCCTGCAGAACTTCTGTCTGACCCTTCAAACACGTTTCCAGCCCACTGGAGACACACTTGGATTTGAAGCAGTGCTTATTCACAAAGAAAAATCCTGGGAGCAAACACAGGGAAAAGGCTTTTAGATCAATGCTGCTCCCTCGGGGGGCTCAGACTTTTTGCACTAACAGTGGTGCCAATACTGTGATTTTTATTAAGGAAAAACCTCATGGCTTTTCCCTTTCTCCCCTCCAACTCCCTGAATATTTGAATAACAATGAAAAGTGTGACTTCTTATCATTACACAGAACCAAGATTTAAAAAAGCAAAGTTTGAAGGAGTGGGGTTATTTTTGAGTATAATGGCAGATTTTTAAGAAGGGCTACAAGATGCTTGTGTAAGTAGTGTTCACCTTGAAATACCTTTTGTCCAGTTATTGGAGAAATGTGGGGGAAACAAGGCAGCTTGTGGTGTTACAGGTGCACAAGGACACAGTGCAATTGCAATGATAATTATTTTTAAATAATTAAGAGTTGTTAAACTAGCCATTAAAGTCAGAGGTGTTTTACTTTGCTGTCAGGTGCTTTTTAGGTCATTAGCCTGTTTGTTCTGTACTGTTGTGGAGCATCCTTGGATATTTTTAGAAGTTTTGTTGTTTCCCCAAGCACTTTTGATTATTTCCGTGATGCCTTTTGTTCTTTGCTGACAAGGACTGATCCATTCATGATGTGAATCAATGCTAAAATATATCAGAAATACTTTATGTAAAGAAATGAGCATGACAAGAGCTCAAATAAGCCAGAATTTTTCTGTTAGACCTTCTCAGCTATTTCCTACACCACAACTCCCAGTCAGGAGGTGATGGATCCTGCAGGAAAAGCACATCCCCAGCATCCCCTGAAGTTAACTCCCCAAGTTTGATGCAATGGTGCAAATTACAATCAACTTGCCTTAGGGTAAAATACATTAAACAATTTCTGGCTTTGCTTCATGACCTGGGAGCCCCCTAATGTGATTTTTGGCACTGGATAAAACCAAGCAGCAAATGGAAAAGGGGCAAAGCTGCTCCTTGGTGGGCACACAAGGGAGGGTTTGGCCTTGGAGTGCAGCAGGATGGAAGGAGGTGGTGAGAAAACAGCTCTCCCCACCCCCAAACTTCCAGAATCCTTCAAAAACTGCTTCACAAGGGAATGCTGGCAGGGATGGATGGTAGAGCTCCACACTGAGCTCCAAGTTTTTATGGATCATGGCTTACAGGTGGCTTTAAATTGCAGAGAGGAATAAAAGGGAAAAGCTATCCCAGTAAACATCCCTCAGTGCATGGGAAGATGACAGATTCTTTCTAACAAGATTTTCTGCTCTCTTGGAGGAAGACCATTTGTTAATAAACCATTTGAGAATCCATTTTTAAGGGATTTAATAAAATATACACAGGCTGCCTTCCAGTGCAGGAACTATTATTCCCTTGGGTAGGAGGAGTGACTGACTGGGGGCATTAATGGTTCCTTCCTGTGATTCCTGGCATTAGATCTTGCTCCCATTTGCACTTTTCCAACCCAAAGTGAAATTATTTTTTATGAGAAACCCGCACTTGGGTTCCTGGCTCTTCTGAGGCATGTGTGTGTTCTATATTTTATTTATTTGTATTCAGTCAGCTCCATAATTCTTGTTGTTTTAGTGTCTGTCCATGCCATGGGTCCTGTGTTTTTTGTGGATACAAGGAAAGTTTCCATATCTAGCAAACTCCATTAATGGAAGAGGTAATAGCTGTTGTGTGAATTAAATGAATTGCTCCATTCTTGCCAAAGATTTCATAAATAATTCCCACATTTCCATCAAAATCCCAGATTTTCTGTTGTGATGGTTGCTGTCAATGAAACAAGAAACCTGAAGCTTGGTCCAAGGGAGACTTGCCTGGAGAGGGGCTGGGGAACCCACAGAGAGAAAAGATGTTTTCTTAAGAATTTGGATCAAGGTTTTCTCCTGCCATCTTTGCAGTTCTGAATATAAATTTTACTCTTTCAAATACAGGAGAAATACAGTGGAACTGAGGGATTAAGGAATTTTTGTGGGGAATCTTGCCCTTCTGGCAAGAACATTTCCTAGGGGTGGTGTGTTGGTGAGAAATCCCACTGGGTGGGATGAGAGGAGAGGAGAAAATCAGGGCTGAGTGACCCTTAGAAATCAAAGCCTGGATGGTTTTATCAATGGAAATGTGGAATTCTGCTGTGTTCTGTGCCTGGCAGTGCCAGGAGGCAGCTCAGCAGGGATTGCTGAGTGGGGCCCAGGCAGCCTCAGCTCCACAGGAGAAGGAATGAAATGAAATGTGGGAAGTGAATGATGTTCCAGTCCCTGGCACATCCCAAATGGATTTACTTAGAGCTGTAATGTGTTTGCTGCTTTGCTTTCCCAGAATTATCTCCACATCACATCCAAGAACTGAGGCCACAGCAGCAGGCTGCCATGGCAAGATGGACACTCATTGCTCAGGCACAGGAGTACAACCTGTCTAGAAAAAGAGATTACAGGCAGGATGCTGCCAGGAAATGACAGAGCTGGGAGGGAAGGGGACAGACAGGAGGACAGACACATTTAGCAGAGCTGATTTATTCTGCAGCTACAGCTGTCTGTGGGGGAAACTGTTCCTACTACTCATCACTTACTCTCTCTCTGTGCTTGCTTGCTAGTGGTGTCACATCAGTAGTAAAACAAGAGTAATTCCCTGAGCAGAGGCTGGGACAAAACAGGGGAAATGCAAACTAACAGCATTTATCCCCTGTTGTAAGGAACCCATCCAAATTCTTCATGTCAGAGGAGGAGTTCAGATCTTTAATGCTGAGGACATGAAAAATGCAAAGGGCCTTGTCACCAGTTTCCTATAAATTTTCAACTGTGACAACAATTAGTTGTCATTAGTTCTGCTTCACAGTAGCACTTAAACTGTGGCTTTGGACATGGGACAGATTATTTTGGTAACAATCAGCCATTCAGGATCCTGGAGCTTGGCTGGAGAGCACTGGAAACAAGTGGGCTGCAGGGAAGGGATGCTGTGGCTTTGGGAGGAATGAAGCAGGGCAAGTGCAGGTTCCAGATGGAGCAGTTTATGTAGCCTGGAGCAAAATATGGAAAAATCTTCAGGAGGGGAGTGGAGGGAAGTGCAGACACATTCAGAGCACAGCCCTTACTGCAGGATCTGGGAGTTTAAATCTCATCTGTGAACCTCAGTCACTGCACAGTCAGTGAGACACCAAAGATCACTGAGCAGCAAAAGGTGAAATAAAGGATTGAATTCTGTCCACTGGGCCAGAGCTCCTTGGTTCACTCTGGATTGTGTTTCTTGCCTTGCCCTTGTCTCCAGGGCAGCTCAAGGAGGGACTTTTTTGCTCCCTGACTTGATAAAATTCAATGTAGGAATTGATGCATTTGCTGAATGACCCCCACCCAGCTGACTTCAGCTTCTGTGCTAATTTTAAACTTTGATTTCTGTAATGCAACATTTTCACTATTTGCTTTAAAAGTGGGACAAGTTTATTTGCTTGACAGATTTGAACATGTTCTGACTTGGAGTGAAATGTGCACAGTTCAGAATGTGGTGGGTGTAACAAATGATGGGCTCTACAAGAAGCAGAAGAGGCTGAGAAATCCTGCATCAATATTTCCTCCCCTGACTTCTCTATGTAAATTTCCAAGTATTGAAATATTCTGGAAATTTAAGACATAAGGACTTGTTTCAAATTAATTTGGAATTTGTTTCTGATCTTACTTAGTAATCAACAAACCAGGTAACTTCCATTTTTCTTTGGATGACATTCCTCTACTTTGAAGAATACCACAAGAAACTCTTCAGTGACCACTGTCATACATTTAGAGAGTTCTGCTTTGACAACTCAAAAATCTGCATTATTTCTAATTAGCAAAATAACTGCCCCCCCTGTTTCCCAAGTGCTGCACAGCTGAAGTTCTGTGCATGGTAGGAAAAGTTGCATTTACAAAGACACAAACTGAATAATATAACTTCACTAAAAGAAATGTCTTTGTGTGCTTTATTTGAGCAGTTCAAGTGGTTGACATGGATTTTTCTGTTGGTTTTCAGATGCTGGACAAGTTAAAGGACCGTTGGATGCACACTGGCTTGTGGAGAAAGCTGGAGGATGTGAAAACTGTCATTGCAGAGCCCCAGGGAGGGGCCAAGAGTGATTTTGATGAGCTGCTGCAAATCTACTATGATGCAATCAAATGTAAAGGAGAAAAAGGTACATTCTGCAGCCATTCAGAATAGTTGATGCAGACCCTTCAAGTAAAATTCAAGGTTTCACATTTAACATTTTGTTGTAGATACACATTATTCTTATATAATTAATACCTGTGTTATAGGTATAATTATATATAATTACCCCTGTATTATATAATGTAAAATTATTTGATGGTGAATATCAGCTTATTATTGATCAGAGTGGAGTTAATCCCATCCCTCTAACAAGTCTCTGTTTTTATAGCTGCTTACCTTTTCCAGCCAGTGTATTGTATTATATTATATTATAATTCTAGCTCTTTAAAATATTTTGGTGAGAGTTTCTCCTGCTCCTCAGCTTCTCCCTGGGATAATCTGTGTGCTAATTGCTGTGCTGTTGCAGATGGAGCTCTCCTGATAGCTGTGTGCAGAGGGAAGGTCAGTGAGGGGCTGGATTTCTGTGATGAGAACGCCAGGGCAGTTGTGACCATTGGAATCCCCTTCCCAAACGTGAAGGACCTTCAGGTGGGACATCACTGCAGAGTTAGATTTGATTTTTACATCATCTTAAACACATTAAATATGCACAAAATACCTTTTCTCTGTCTTTACCTTTGAAACAGGTAGGACATCAGAGTTAGATTTGATTTTTTTATCATCTTCAAAACACAAAATATGCACAAAATACCTTTTCTCTGTGTTTACCCTTGAACTTCTCTCCATCCCATTTGAATTCTCCGAGTTACCTTGCACAGGTAAGAGGTGGAGCAGCTTTAGATGCTGCTTTAAATAAGGCAGGTTATTGTAGCAAACAGGTGGAGAGATAAAGGTTGTTTAATTATGTTATTATTTTACAATATAACTCTGTATGTCCCACTGCTTGCACCATCTCACCTTTCTAATCCCATTGCCTTCTTTAGTGTAATTTTGTGTCCCACTTCAGCACAGAGGGGAGCTGGAGACCTTTTCCAAGCTTGTGCTGCTTTATTAGCTTGCAATTCTAAAGCATGAATTTATGACACAACATAAACTCTTCCTGGATACTGAGGACAGCACTCTTTGGAATATTCAAGCTTCATGTAACTTTAGGCAAACACTTGTAAAAATAGCATTTTGAAATGGCTGCAGTTAAATAAATCTGAACCTGTTTGTGTTTTGCAGGAGGTGGTGAAAGCAGCATCCTGTTGCACTGCTGTGTAATTGCCCACCTCAACACTTCCTTCCTTTTGACTTGAGCAGGGCTTGTCTGACAGATGATGTTCCATTAGAGCAGGCACTGCAGAGCTGAAAGGGAAAGAAAGCCAATAAATATAGAAAAGTATTTTTCTGGGCTTTCTGCTTACTGAATAAAAGGTTTATTATTGGTTAGTTTGTAATGCCACTTCTCTCTAGTGGTCTGTGCCACTGAGGTGCTGCCACTGCTCCCAGGCCCTGTCCTGTGTGTTCCTCTGAGACCTTTTGGGACTCCTCTAAGCCAAGAAACAAAGTGAAGGATCCCAGGATAAATAAATACCAGGAGCAGCTGGATTCTGCTTCTCACTGATGCCAAATCAAACAAGAAAATCATAGGTTTGCACTTGAAAGGCCAAACAGACTCAGCTTTGGTTTGAGAGATGTGTCTGAGCTTAAGTGAACAAGCAAAGGCTTCTTTGTTGTCTGCAGCATGTGCCTAATTCCAGCCTTGCTGGGAAAAAACCCACATCCTACAAGGACCAGGGAGGCTGTGTTAGTGCAGTTCTTCCAATGTTTGCAGAATTCCTTGGAGCACTTATTCAGCCACAACATTTTTTGTCCTACTAAAATATAATGCACTCTTCTGTAGTGTAAAAATTCACATTTAAAGAGTACTCAGCCTCTTTTTCTAGAGTTAGAAGTGCTGGGTTTTAGGGGCATGTGCTGACAAGGTGGAAATCCTTTGTCTGTTGTGTGGCTGGAACTTTACAATTAATACCAAATGATTCCCTGAAAATCAGTGGGTTTGGGTTCTAAATGATACAAAATGAGGTTGAAAAAACGTGTTATGGGTGAATTATCTTCACAGTGGTTTATGGCTTGATTTTACCTTAAGTTCAACCAAATATTTGAAATAACAGAATAACAAGCACTACAGCCCATTTCTGATAACTTTATTTTAAAAATCAGTGTGCTGTTGAACTATTTTTTTTTAATTAGACTGAAGAAAACCCCTAAATCTTTCAGTAGGGCTAGAAACAGTAGCTGCCAAATTGCAAACAGCTCAAGGTCTGAGTGTGTGTGTGTTTAGAGCTGGGAATGCCCAAAGCTCTGCAGTGATCAATTCTGGATGAGAGAAGGGCAGGCACCAGTCTCTCAGCATGAGATTTGCAGAGCTCCTTGCAAGAGGCTGGAGGAAATGGGTTTTATTTTAAATGTCTTTATATTGAACAGGCTTTTGGTTTTGCTCAAAAGGCTTTAGGGTTATCAGATCCCCCAAAATTCTGGATAAATTATCGTGGGTTTTTTTTAACCAGCTGAGTTGCAATAAGGATAAAGTGAGGGAGGGTCACTCTGAGGAAGGTTATTAGTACCTTTGTAGAAATAGAAAAGAAATTTGGAAGGTTGAGCATCTTTTTTCAGCTCAGGAAAGGAATTGGAATTCCCAAATGAAACAGTTTAAGTTTAGAGAATAGTTACACACCATTTGGGTGGTGTTTCTTGGGATTTTTGAAAACTGGGTAAAGCCTGCAACTTCTGGGGAGGACCTTGAGTTTTCAACAGGCATAAAATCCAAACCACAGTGACACTGATCAGGTTGGACATAGAAAATTGTGCATTTGTGGCTCTCCCACAGCAATGGGTGCTCAGCAGAGGTTCCAGAGGAGGAAATTGATAAGATGATTAATAATGACATTCCTTTCAAAATAGGAAGTGCAAGTGATCAACAATTCCCTTGGAACAGCCATGAATTATTTGCTTCTGGGATTGCTTTAAATCACTAAAAATGCTACATGAAAAAACACTTGAATGTCTGCTTTTTGGGTTAATAAAAGTCCTCTTAAGCCCCAATTCCATAACCCCTTACTCCTGCCCAGAGCTTTTACTTGTGTGANCTCTTAAGCCCCAATTCCATAACCCCTTACTCCTGCCCAGAGCTTTTACTTGTGTGAGTAATCCCTTTAATACTCCCAGGACTGAGCACAAGCAGCAGGGTTTGTGGAATTGGCCCTTTGGAGAGCAATATTTCATCTTGGCAGTTTGATGTTGGCTCATCTCCACTAATATGACTTGTCTGTGATCAACCTGCTTTCTAGAGATGTTTTATGATTTGTAACTTGATTGAGCTGTAATATTAGAGAACATAAATAATGTGACAGCAAGGGATGGATAATCCCACATATGTGTTATCTGATGCTAACATACTGTTAATTAACTTCTCTTAGATATTTTGAAGTGTAGCATTTTGGATCCAGACATCAATCTTGGGCAAGAAACTCATTGTCAAGCCTGATGAATAATATCCAATTTTAGTTTTTCCATATGTTTGTCCTAAATATATGCCACAAATCCTGGTATTAAAGGGCAAACATTTGAATTCCTTAAGTAACTGTGTGCTTTCATAAGTTCCTGCATTTTCTGTGGAGGCTTTAAAGAGAATGATTTAGTTTCACTTCAACATTTTTAGGCATGTTGTATCTTGGGTTCACTGCTTTTCACAAAGAGAAGAGTCTAAAACACTTTGTCAGGGTTAGGGAGAAAGAAATGATTCAAGCTCAGAAATAGGACCTGATTATAAACAAAACTGATTGAAGAAAGGGGCCAACCCCCTAATTCTGTGTTATTGCAGAGGGTTTCATATTGCTGAAGAATCAGGTTGCTAAAACAAAATAATATAAAAGAAATGTTCAAGGATTGCTCAAAGCTCTGGTGCTCTCAATGGTAGAGTTTGGCTCGAGTAAAGCAGGAAAATTTATTTCAGAGCCAAAAATGACTTCTTTGGCTGTGACCAGGATTTCCTCTGCCTACCTCTGGGACCCGAAAGTAGAGGTAGGAAAATCTGATTTTGGAGCCAAGTGTGACTTGTTTAGTTCAAGCCA
Source organism: Trochalopteron elliotii (assembly GCA_024734555.1). Classification (NCBI taxonomy): domain Eukaryota; kingdom Metazoa; phylum Chordata; class Aves; order Passeriformes; family Leiothrichidae; genus Trochalopteron; species Trochalopteron elliotii. Next base: position 477,763 of record JANPWX010000093.1, on the reverse strand, counting down.
TAATTTACTGTTCTTACCTTGGGGAGCTGAAAATAAAGAAATGTTGATAATGGGCAGCTCTGAAGTGCAGGCACTGAGCTCCCCTGCCCAGAGAGCATTTCTGCACTTCCACCTCTCCAGATGCTTTTGATCCTGCTGCAGGAGAGTGAATTAATCATGGAGCAGCCAGCAGAAACTTGACCAAAATACAGCAGAAAATGCAGAAAGTCAAACTCTTTCACATCAGCAGATGTGCAAGGCACACAAAAAGGAAAAGGCTTTTGAGGTATCTCAGTGCTACCACAGCACCCGTGAAAGTTCCAGAAATGGTTTTCTGCTCCCCACTTTTTATTTGGGTTTTTTTCTCACAGTACTGGAATAAAGAAGAAGTTAAAAGCCTTCTCTCTCTAAAAAATTCTTAACTTCACAGAGAATTTTCTACTAAATATAACACAACAATGATCTCCCCTTAAAATGTCATTTTCTGTACTGGTTTTGCCCATATTTCTTTATTAGTAAGTGAAAAAATATTTTTAAGTGATGCAAAGCAAGATGAAATTAATACAGTGTAAGGGATGTTTCCCAAATCTGGTTAAGCATAATAATAATTTAAATTCAATTAAATGTTAAAATAAGAATAATTTTCTTAGAAATCTTGCTTTTCCCACAAGATGGTAAATAAGAAATGAATTTTTTCAGCAATCACTTACATAGCACAAGATCCTTTCTCCCTTCAAAGGACACAAAATATATAGGCTTAAAAACTTCCATGAGGACCAGAAATTCAACATTGAAACACTTCATTATTCTGAGATGATAGAAATATCTCCATTTGTTGAGATAGGAGGAGAAGAAGAAACTTCAGCCAAAAAGCTGCCAAGTTTTTGTATCATGAAGTTACATAAAGCCCAGAAAATTGTCATTGAAGTGATGATTTCCTTCGTGTTACATGTCAAGATGCTGGAAACAATAAAGGAAATATTCCCCCTGTGGCAGGCATGGGAAATAATTCCCATTAAAGGCAAACTCAAGCAATGCCACTGCTCAGAACTCTCAGCCTTATTGAGTTGTTTTATTCAGTGTTACCCAAGGAAGGCAGTTTTGAGAAGTGCACATAAGGAATTTTCAGGCAGAAAAGGTCACCTGAGCAGTGTCTGTGTGACACCACCCTGATGATGACTGAGCAGTGCAAATATTGATCCCGTCTCATTCACAGTTTGGGGGGGGTTTATAAGGAAATGCAATATTTATATGTGAAAAGAAAAGTGTTATATTTGGGTCTGGTGACCTTATTTAGTTATATGAACTCATTAGAATGACCTTAATAAGTTACTGTAATCGACAGGATCTAGTTTGGTAAAATTCAGCTAATAAGCATTTTCTAATTCCATATTATTTATGTATTAACCCTGCCCTTGGAATGCTTGGAACATTTAAAGATAAAATCCTGCCATAATATCCTTTTCCTGTGGGCTCATAAATGGAAATACTGTGTTTAGACCTGGCTTTGAGTGGATCTGTGAGGGGTGAGGATGTTTGAAGCTTGTTCTGTGACTCAGCCAGCTCTTTACATGTGCATTATTTGTCTTAAACCTCCCAGCCCTTGTTACTGCTTTTGAAGTGAGTGAAATGCTGCACTGTTCAATGCTGCTTCTATTGAAGAATTTTCAGATGTAAAAGAAAAAAAAATGGGTTTTCATGTCTTAACTTCCCTGCTCTCACAAACTTTTATGGTTCCTTGGCATTCGTCAGGAGGAAAGTAGATGGCAAGTGTGTTCCTGAAAAATTCTAATTATTGCTATTTCAGGTGGAAGAGAGACTCTAAGTGGACACATGAGATTTTTAGGACTGGAGATTTGCTTAAAAAACATTTTTATGTCTTTCTGGGGATGGAAGTGGGGAGTGACCACCTGGTATTTTTTCTGCTTGTTTGTTTTTCAGACGTGGGGAATTAGATGTTAAACATGAACGTGTCTTTAAAAATTTTTTTTGGATGATGTGAGCAATGGTCTTTGTTTTCATTACTATTTTTCCTCTCATAAAACCAGAGAAACAACTTAGTGGGATGGCAGAAAACATTTCTATCCATTTTCTGGTTTTTCTTTCCAGGGAGGAGAGTGCTGGGGAGGGAAGGGCAGGAGCTGATCCAGGTGTGGATGTGCCACCTCCACCTGTCCATCAGTGACATTGACCTTTCCCAGCTCTTTTCTCTTCCTTTAACCTACCACAGCAAGTAGGAGGCAGTTGGAGATGTCTGGGAGGTGATGTCCTAGTAAAGAATAGGCCTGACTTGTTAAACAAAAATAATTCCAAACTGTTACTTAGATCTGTTCTTAAAAAGCAAAGTTTGCATTTGGTTCAGTGAAGTAATGCATTAAAAATACCCCTCAAAACTTTGCCAGATGAAGTAAAACCAAGCACAGTTCATTTTGCTGATTTAAATTGCACAAAATAAACAAATGGGCTTAGGCCATTCAACCTTCATGTCGTGGTACTGGCAGGGATAAATCAGTTTACAGGATTCTGATAGATTTTTCTTTAGAAGTAATTAGTCCATAAGAGATTGATATTTGTGTACCTTGCTGCTAAATACTGTTTGTTCATTCTGAATAAACCTGGTTAGTCTGGTGTGTTGCTAAAAGGCTGCAGATCCTGTGTGGGAATTTGCAGCTTATTTTGGGGGTCAAAACCAAGCTGTAGTTTTTGGGTTGCTCTTCTCAGAAGAAGAACTCATGTGCCATGAACTAACTCATGTAATCCATGGTCAACACAGTATAAATCAATTTATATCCTGAATAAGTCTGAGTTCCTTCACCTGAAGGAATATCACCACAGGTAACTTATTTTAAAATCTAATGTAACAAATACCATTCAACGTTGTTGCCATTGGAGAAGAACCTCTCTTGCTAATTCTGTTTGAAAAATACACTCCAGCTGCAGCACAAACTACCTCCAAGTGTCTTCCCAAGCCTTAAAAAAAAAAAATAAAAATTGTTCATGGCATTTATCATTTTTTGCTGCTGTTTCCCAGTTCATGTGGCAGAGGGAAAGATGTGGAGCTAATTAAGCATTAAAAGCAGGAGAGCTGTGCAGGTGGAACTGGGGAGATTGGAGTGAACGTGGCTGTGCCCGTGACCTCCCAGACAGATCAAAGCCTAATCTGGGTGACAGCTACAGGATGGCAGAGCTTGCCAGGGGCCTTGTGCAGCTCTTTGTCTGCAAATCCTGCCCCAGAGCTGGGAGGATGTTTTTAAGGATGAACAGGTAAAAGTAAAAAGGCTGTCTTTTGACATTTTAACTAATCCCTTCTAGCCTGTGCTTTCCTGCACGTTGTGGATATTTGCTAGCAGGAGGCACTGGCTTTTTCACATATGTAACATGTCAGCTTGAATCTGGCCTGGGATTGATGGGGGGGAATGCAGCAGTTCCACAATGAAATAGATTCTGATTGCATTAAAATGACAGGCCCTGGCCTTTTACCTGCAGCAGCCTCCCCCTGCAAACTGAACTCGCAGCAATGCAGGTTTGGCATCATCCCTGCTGAGGCAGGAGCACTGCAGGGACAAAATAGAATGGGTATTTTCTGGTAACCCCTTTAAAATTAATATAGGGAAGTTTTAGAAATATGTTACACACTTAGAGCAAAGGATTTGGGTTAAAAGTCCCCCCAAACTCATGGGGTTTTATATTAAAAAATGGGGTTTATATCATTTGAGCAATGAAATGTCCATGGTGGTGTGCATACAAGCAATAAACTTGATAACACTGATGTATTAGAAGAATGTGGAATTAATGTATTTTATTTAGATGGTCTGACTGGTTTGCATTTTACTGCTACTTCAGTGAATTTATGCACATATTTAAAAATAATGTCATTTTTCAGCATAAGACACAGGAGCAGTTATTCCAACCCTGCACAGTCTGCTGGCAAAGTGAGGGGCTGGTAAACCTTCATTTGTTCCAAATGGCTATAATTTACTGATAACAAAATTCTTCAAAAAAAAAAAATCTTCAAAAAAAAATAAAACTGACCAGGACTAGAAGACAAATGCAAAACACACACAGGAGTATATTGTCAGTGGTTATGTTTGAAAGGCTTCAGTGAACTTTTCCAACATCATTCCTCATTTCCAAAGGTGAGCAGTACCCTTTTCTTTCTCCAGGTAGTATTTCAGTTTGTAGCAATGCACAGATAAAGCCACGTTCCTTTTTAAGGAATGGTTTAATGTTCATAAACCATTCAGAAGAAATCATCTTTCTGTTTGGAAAATTACAAAAGGAAACCTCACATGCCAGTCAGTAAATTCTGAGTGACTGGAACAAATATTAAATCTGTGAAATCAAACTGAATTTACTTTCTGGCTGTAAAGATTGAATTTGTAAATTTGACAGGCAATTTAAAGGGCATAAGTACATAAAATAAAATTTCTTATCCAAATGCAACTTGAAAGTTACCTGTCAGAAGAGGTTAGAAGTCTGCTGTTTTCTCTCCTGAAGCGTGTCCTTTCACTTGTCAGTTTAGAAAGGTTAATACTGTACAAAAGAGCAGCAGAAAGACCCTTTTTGGTGTAGTTTTGTGCTTGTTGAAAAAAAGAATTCAATTGC
>JANPWX010000093.1:430424-468181 GCA_024734555.1 Trochalopteron elliotii | reverse complement strand
ATTTCAATCAAGAAAGGTGAATAAGATAAGAGCACAATATAAAAGATTACAAATTTCAAATCCAGCCATATTCTACCTTTATGTGCCTGTTAATTTATTCAGTTAGTTAAGACAATTCATGTGCTAAGATAGTTACAACATCTGGGCTTTTGTTTGTGTTATTGTTTTTAATGAATGCTGTAAAATCACTGTAAACCTTCTAAACCAGTGGTAATTCTGATGTGCTAAACATGCTGTAAATCAGATACAATTCATTTATGTTTTGTGATTTGTCACAGGTGACCAGAAAGTTGATGTAGAGAGCCATTCTCACCATGCAAAACAGAGAAGGAAACACATGGACAGCACCCCCCAAATACCAGCAATTAAAACAGAGACAGAAAAAATGAATGGTTGGGCCAATGGTGATGTTGTGGAAGAGATTTGCTGCTCTGAACCAGTGACTTCAACTCCTGTGGCCAAGAACTGCAGGGCCACAGGCAGCAGAGAGGAGCCTGTGAACAGGCCTGGTGACCTTCTTGATCATTTCAACCAATGCCAATCATCATTAACTGCAGAGCACCAACCAAGTGGACCAGAATCATGTTTGGAAACAGCTCAATTTTCAGTTAGAAATGCTGAGGCTCCAGTTGCTGAAGGACATCCTGGGAAGGTTCAGCTTCCAGCTGAGCCCTGCAGGGAGTTCCCCTCAGCAGCAGAGAGAGCTGAACCTGCAGCATTAAATGAGGATGAGGATGAAAGCATTTACTTCACCCCAGAACTCTATGATGATGCAGAGCCAGAGGAACAGAAGACTGAAGCCCCAATTCCAGCCTGCTGCAGCCCTGGGAATTGGGTGGAATGTGGGGACTGCACAGTCCCTGCTGAGCTTTTTGCCACCAACACCTCAGAACCACAGGATGGGACTGAAAAAGCTGAGGCTGGCAGAAATCCCCATGGAATCCTGGAAAATGTCAGGAGCAGGGACAGTGCAGCTGATGCTGTAGAGGTGGCAGCAGGAGCAGAGCAGGGAGGATCTCAGGAGATGGACACCCCTAAAAGGAAACTCAGCCTTTCCAGGTCCAGAAATAAAGGTGTGTCATCCTTTCTGCTGGGCAATGGTGGCACCTGGTGACAGTTTCTGTGGGGATTGTGGGGAGCAGCCCTCAAAACACCACAGTGCTGCTGCACCTTCCTTGTCCTCATGGAGCAAGAGCTGCCCTCAGGCTTCATTTCTCATCTTATTTTTGGGGTTTTTCACTGGGAGAGTTTTGCTATGTGCAGTTTTCTAGAGAGAAAATGAAGATTCTTCATCTTGACTTCTTGGCTGAAGGGCATCATGGGCTGAAGGGCTGCAAAGTCTGAATAGAAACACCTGGATCTGACTTGAAATTATTGGTTTATCCATTGCAGATTTAATTAATCCACCATTAAATACAGTCAAATAATTGGGTTTTTCCTCAGAAAGCAAAACACCCATTTAACCAAATTGTGGTTTTCTGCATTTGTTAGATTAGGGTTTTTTAGGAAAACATTTAGAAGAGTGTCTTTGCAGATCAAGTCAGAGGGAGATTCAGCCTGAATACCAAAACAGGTGTGTTATTCAGTACTTTGATTCCTTCCAATTTCTTACATCAAAAAGTCCAGCAGGAGCTGTGCACATTTTGATATTTGATGAAGATGAGAAGCTTATTCAGAAAAAAAAAATTGAAGTTTCTTTAAATTTTCCTTTTGTGAGAAGATCTAATTTCCCTTGGTTGGATTCTGTGTTTATTCATGTCAAAACTTGTTCTTATTTGTATGTCCTACAAGCACTTTTTACATGTAACATATAAAATGTAAATTGCACACAAAGCTTTTTGAATCTTGCCCAGTCTACTTTTTTTTGAAGTATTTTAATGTTTCTTTCATTTACTGCAATGAAAACAACCAGGATTTTTCTGTAATAAAACATACTGACTTTTCAAGAAAAGATTGTTTATTGCCCTCCTACATTCATATGAAGATACAGGATTTTTGCACTCTAAGGATTGGTTCATAGGTATTGATTTTTTTTGTTTGAGAGTAGAAATTCAATTATTAACTGGTCATTTTCCTTAGAAGTTCCTCTAAATAACATTTTCAATCCATCTCTACAGGGCTGTGAACATGTTCATATCAATAGGATTTAAATTGTGCCCTTTCTTTACACAGCAAATTCATCTTTATGAAACTGGACACTGCAAGAATGGGAAGAACACTTAATTTCTTTAACTGGCAGTATTTGGCATAAGGCATTTGGTTCAATTTTTGCAATATTGATGATCAAGTTTCCTTGGTTTAGGTGTCCTGGATTTCACTGATGGGTTTGATTTAGTTAATGGGGCAGAAATTCCAGTATTGAAAACCTCTGGCACATGCAAAGAGAAATATTGTTAATTTCTGTGTAAATAATGCTGAAGTTGCTGTTGGTCCCTGGCCTGGAGCTGTCCTGACAGGTGCTTTGCAGCCACATTGCTCAGTTTTCCTAAATCTTCTGCACCAAACCACTTTTGTGTGTCTGAACAGATCACAGAAATCACTTAAGCTTTGTGACTTGTCTGCTCATCCAGTGGCCCACAGCCTCTTATTTGTCTTTTCAGGAGATTTGTCTGTCTTTAAATCCATAATATTCAAAAAAAAAGAAGAAAATCCATCTCCTTTTCCTTATCTGGAGCAGATTGTTCCTTTCTTGAGCTTGTGGTGCCTCTTCCTTTGATCAGAAATCCCTTGAGGCAAGGCCTGCTCTGTGTCAAATCACACTCATTTCAACTTTCTATCAAATTAACCATTATTTCTAAAACATGTCTTGAAACATCAGCACTTGATGCTCTGATTTCTTGAAAAAAAACTCTCCTCTAAAAAACTCAAATCAACAGGTGGATCAAACCCCTTTATCTTCTGCTGGGTTTGGAAGGTAAGGGGTGGACTGTTAATTTGGTGTAAATTCGTTCTTATTTTGTCTTTATATTTAATAACTGTGTTATTTGGTATTTTAGAGGTGAGAATATTCTTTATAGGTAATATATTTATGGTAGTTCTCAGAATTAAGTGCTTCCCAGCCTGCAGATAGAAGGGAAGTGAAGTCAATATACTGAATTTCTTACAATTATTTATTTGGATTTATCACATCTATCAAGGCTAACATAGTAAAAATGCTTTTCCTACTCTGATAGAATAGCTCAGTATAACCTCTATTGCCTAAAATAATAACAAAATCTTGAATTTATTCAAGGATTGAAAATTCAGAGGAGATGCAGGAGAAGGAAAGCTGCCCTTAGGCAAAGTGGCTCCTCCCGAGAGAGAAAGGTACCACATCCATGCATTCAATACCTGTTCTGAGTGTTAAGGTGCAGGGGAATTAAGAATAATTTATTATATCATTTTTCCAGTGAAATAACACAACGAAATCATTTCTTCCTGATATGCAGAGCTCTGGTTTACACACTCAATAGATACCTTTGTTTCTCATGGGAAACAACACAAAGGCACCAACCATCCCATCCCATCCCATCCTAGGCTCCTTTGCAAAAATTCCCAACAAACTGATAGCCTGCAGTGTTACAGGCTGTAAAATCCCTCCTCTTTTATATGCCAGTGTTTCTATTTAAGTAAGGCTAACCAGTTTTAGCATGGTGTATATTGAATTATTAACTGATATAAATGATACACCTTGACTCGGACTCCTTTGAGTACTTCAAGCACTGCATTTCTCTGAAGCAGTTTGGATAGATTTAACTTGATTTCTATTTAAATGCTTCAATCTGCATAGTTACTATGTGCAAATCAGTGTTTTCATGCATTTGTGCATTGCCTTGTTAGAAGGAAACACAGAGCCAGCCTTGCAGGAAAGGACTTCACTGTGTTGTCTGTGGAGCTGAAATCCTGCCCAAAGCACAGGGTAAGATCAGTTCTTTCATGGGCAAGGATGGGATTTCTCATCCACCCTTTTGCTTCCCCAGTTTTGGATGCTGGAGGGATATTTTAGAATTATTGGTTCATTTCTCCACTGGATTTGGTATCAGGATAAATGAGACCTGCAGGGAGGCTTTGAGGGGAGAGAAGGGAGTTGTGACAAGAACAATTGTTTAAAATAAGTGATTTTTTTCTGGCAGTTTTCTTGATTCAGTGGTCCTGCCACCCTGACCTGTCTTGAGCTCAAATCTGATATTTGAGAATTAACTGAAGGCAACTTCTGCCATTATGGGGGGCTGGAAGGAATTATTTGGAGCATAGTGGTTCATTCATTGGGGTTTGTTCTTTCTCAGGATTAGGTGTTAATTTGCTACCAGTTGCTGGGAGAAGTTTGGTAATACCTTGGCACAGTAACTCAGTGAATCCAGTGCATGTTTGCATGGAAATATCAAAAATCTGACTGAAAATCCAGCTAATTCACTGCTGTTCTTCCGTGTCTAACCTACCTTGTGTTAACTTGGTTTTAGTCTGTTGTGGCACATTGTACAAAGTGAGGATGAGCAGCTTTTGGAAATTCTTTGTGTTTTTGTGAGACATTTTAATTTGGGAATGTCTAAAGGCTGATAAAAATAACAGCAACTCTATTTTTTTAAAATAAGCTTCATCTTCAGGCCACTGGGCCATGTGTGATAATGACCTAATTACAAGATATTCTCATCAGTTACAAGCAGAAACAATTGGAGATGCTTCATGCTCAAACAGTCTGGATGTGATGAAACCAAGAAAGGACAAGTCTCTTCAGCAAACCAAAGCTGTGCCTGAGGGAGAATGGGAAATATTCCATTTTCTGCACCTATTAAAAGCAGGCCAGTTAGAAAGGTCCACGTTGGGCAGGCCCAGGTCAGGGAGACACTTCTTGCCTTCCTGTTTTCCCAAAAGAACCTTTAAGATTTGGGTGATCTCATCAGGAACCTTTCATTCACTCCCTGAATTTATCAGTATCATCACATCCCTGGTGCAGAACCTGTGAAATGCAACCACAGTGCTCAGGAAAAGCATCCTGAGGTACAGGAATGTCTGCCCTTACCAGGGTGGCTGTTGTCAGCAAGGAGTTTTATGTTGTTTAAACTGAATCTCAGATGCCAGTTGATTGAGGAAAGTTAAAAAACCTGAAAATTAAAAATAAATGGCTTTATTCAAAGTGGATTCAAGCTCCCTGGTCGATTTGGGAGTAATAACAAGGGGAAAATTATCTGTTGAAAAGTAAATTTTGGACACATTAAAAATTTTAAAGAAGGCCTTCTTCCAAGGGCCATTTACAGCAATAGAAGTCTTTTCAGTGCCTGCAGTGGGTATTGGACCAGGGCCTAAATTCCCATCTTGTAAATGTGGAAAGTTTGCAGCGTGCTTGAACAGTGCTGTATTCAAAACCATGTGTGTATGTAAGTCTTACACCCCACTTCTTAAATTATAGGAGTTTTGAGAAAAGCTTGCTACAGTAATAGTGAGCTGCAAATAATCTGGAAACTCTTCAGAAATGCCAATATAAGAAGTAAAGAATCCATTAATCATTGTAAGTGTAAACTAGAGGCCATTTCAGAAGATGATAATGTGATGTTGGTCATCTCAGATGCTGCAAGTCTTGGTCACCTTAAAGAAACTTTGAAGGTTTATCAGATGCCAGTGGAAGGTAAATTCTCACTGATAAATACCAGCTAACTTTTGCTTTAAATTAAATGAAATTAAATACCATTCACAACATTGACACCCCTCTCTTGCACCTTTTGGGAAGCTCATGGTGAGATTTTCCTTCCTCAAAGCTCTGTGGGTTCTGCACATGTCACAGACACAGAAGATGAGCTCCAGTGTCCCCTGCACTCCCACATTTGTTGGGTCCTTTTGTAATATCCTGATGGAGAATTAAAGAAAAGGATATTGGGAAGAGAATCCTTTCCATTTCTCACAAGTTAAAATCCATCAATTGGCCACATGTACCCCGTGTTTAAAGCAGAAATGTTTGATAGGAAACCATTCCAGGTGTCAGCCCATGGAACGTGCAACCCTTTGGCTCTTCAGGTGACAGAGACCAAAATAAAGGATTTTGTTTTCTGTGTGGGCAATTCTGTTGCCCATCCAGTGCAGCACAGTTAATGAGATGTGATTTTGGCCACAAGGGCTCATTTTTTAGGAGGGATTACTGAGCATTCTTTACCATCTTTCTGACATTTTGAAATGTGAAATGCAACTGATAAAATGACTTTTATCTCTTCTAAAAATCTCTCTTGATTCCTATATAAACCACTTTTTCTTTCTTTTTGAAAGACCTGAATGGCAGTTTGTCTTTAAATGCTGTTTGGAATGAGAAGGAATCCTCTCTGATGAGTTATTTGCAGTGCAGGAGCTGTGTCCTTCAGTCCATTTCTCCAAGTCCTTTGATAGGAGCTGAGGTTACTCATTTCACTAATAAAGTGCAGTCATGGGTAAGTCAGATCAGTTTATTTTGTACAATAAAATGATCATGGAATGATTTGCACAGGAAATACTAAAATACTGTTTTTGTAAAAGGCAGAATGAATCTCTATCTTGATAATTTTATATGATTTATCTGATTTCTACCACAGAGATTTGAAATGATAGTTAAGAACTGAGTTCAGGTCACTGAATATATTTATCTATACCTAATTTGTTGCAATGTCTGTATTATTACATCTGAAAAGGGATAGGAAAATAGCAGCCATCCATGTCTTTCATGAAAGGAAAACCAGAACAAAACATATTTACACAAGTGCTGTAGACTTGAATTTTCAGACATGTAGTTTTCTGTTAGTTTTGGCACTAAGAAGGAAGAAGTTAATCAGCCCCTGAAGGATGAACATGGACACGGTTTAATGGAGTCAACAAGAAGAAATGTATTTATAGGTATTGTATTTCAGCATGAGCAAACTGAATTCTCAATAGGACCCTTTGAAATTTTAGATGAGAAAACTCTGTATTTTTCTCTTAAAAGTGGAGGGTGAGGCTCCATCCTGAGTGATCTGTGCAGGTAAGCCCAGGGCACCTCTGCCTTCCCTGCATTTTCCTTCATTTCTTCCGTGGATAGAAATACAGATGAGTTTAATGAGACTTTTTTGAGACTGAATCTTTGCCAAAAGCTGAATATGATCCTCATGTTTTGGCCTGTGTTGTGTCATTATCAGCTGCCCAAGCTGTTTGAAATGCAGAGTGTGACAGTGTGGTGATGGGACAAGGTTTGTGAGGCATTATTTCCCATGAATTGTGGGATTTCAAACACCACCATGAAGATTTCGTGGCATTTCTAGCATTCATTTTGTATCAGACTTAATGAAATGTTCTGCTGAGGGAATTTATGCTGGCAGAATGTGAAAGGGGATCCTCAGGGGTAGAATGAGTTGATTTTTTGTTTTATCTTCTGAACTTTTTGTGGCTATTCCATCTCATCAGGTGTAAATATGGGATCAGCTGGGTTTAGCTTAAAAATGTAAAACAATCCAGTGTTTTCTTCTCAGCCCACCTGTAGATTGAACTTCTGGGGTTTTTTTTAGCTAAAACTACTCTGTTAACTCCTGCAGATTTTCTGAATGAGTCTCTTCCTTTCCCATTCTCCCCTTTTATTCTTTCTCTACCCACTGGAAAGAGACCTCAGGACCTTGTAGACCTGCAAGAGGCTCAACCCCCCCCCAAGTCTGGCTTTGGGGAGTCATTGTGAGAGCTCGTGGCTTTGGGAGAGACACATCTAATCTCTTAATGCATGGCTTTGTTTCAGCAGAGGCTTGGGGGGGAAATAAATATCCCATCATCTTCCACAGAGCTGGGAAACCATCTCTGCTTTGGATCTGACCATGTCCAGGTGTAGATTAATGTGCCAGGTGACTTGGATGTGGGGTTTGAGGGGGTGAACCCAATTTGTTGTTTCTATTTTTTTTGTTTTGTGTGTGAAAATAAGATTTATTTGCAAAGGTAGGATGGGCTGAGGGTGAATGATGCTAGAGGTAAATGCTTTAATTTTATCACCTCCTTGGTTTAAATCCACTGGCTGTTGTTGTCTTGTAATTGGGGATATATTCATGTAAATGAAGGCACACAGAACGAGTCCAAGGAGTTGAAAATGATGATTTATTATGTGCCATCATTTACCAGAGCAAACACAGATGCATTCAAGTGAAGAAGCTGTGATCCACTCAGTCTTAGCTCCCAGTTCTATACTCTTGAATCCAAACTCCTGCTGTTGCTGAGCAATATATTTGTGGAGATAAAATCAACATTAGAGTTTCTACTGCTGCCCACCCTGTGGTAAATCATGTTCATTGTCATGAGGTATCGTGTGTCATCTTAAATTGCTTCGTGTCATGTGCTGGCTGTAAATCAAGTACAGTTGGTTCTGGAAGGCAAGGAATTGTTCATTTAATAGAAATCACATTGCTCCAGCAAAGCAAGCTTAAAATAGAATCCCTGGATTTAAGAGCTGTTATTTACTCCTAGATTTGGTCACTCCTAAAAGAGGCAACACTGTATTTTCATTACTTAAATTTAAGGCAGGATTAACAAATTGCATCTTGTACATTTTTTTAACCTCCTTTTTTATCAATTATTTCAATTGCAAATTAGATTTATAAATTTGCTGCTACGTTTCTGCAAATTCAATCGCATCCTGTGTTCCCCATTGACCTAGAAACCTCCATTAACATGAAATCAGTGGCTTATAAATTATTATTATTATTATTTTGTATCGCTTAAAACACCCAGAATAATTGTATATTCCTCTTTGGGAATAGAATTGTGTTTGTGAAATGGAAGAGAAGGCAGCACTTTGGAATCAGAGAGAATATTTTGTGGCACAGAACGTAGGGGTGCTTTAAGATGTAGCTCAGCTAATGTACTAAATCATCCCTCATAGGCTAAAAGGCGAACGAAACCCACAATTAACATTTTAAACTTATTAAGGGAGTTGTTGCTCTCACTGATTAGGCAGTCAGCTGGTGAGACAGTAGCTTTTTATATAACAGGATATTGTTTTGTTCAGCACGTTACCACATTTGGCAAACTTTTTTATCTTAATGCGCCTATCGGGAATTCCAGTCTGACCTCAATCTGAGTAAAGCCTCGGAGGGGCCGGAGCGGAGCTGGCGGGAGGTGCCAGGGCCCTGCTCCCAGACTGTATATTTGTTATCACATGTTAATCAGATTCATCATTCTGTTTAATAAAGATTTCAGCTGCCACGCGAATGCATAATCGGCTATGTCTGAGTGCCCGTCTTTTGTCTCGAGCAGATTGCTCAAACTGTATTAAGCATCATTAGACAAAAATGACCACCTTATTAATTTGTCCTTTCGGTGTTTTCCAGCAGATTGGGCCTCATTATTATGCAAACACAGTACACAGAGAGGCACCAGAAGTAGCTCATTAATGTTTCTTTCCCCCCCGTAGTACGTAACAGATTATTATTGTGAAGTGTGCATGAAATAATTGCTAATTATGGGCCTTAAATTGTACAGTGATTGTCTCGGGGTTTTTTTTTTCCACCAGGTTTAAGAGCACTGTGCAAGGCCGTCAGAAGCTACAGGTTAACAGTGCTGAATCGAGTGGAGGGGAAGGGAATCACAAAACATGCATTTTATCACACGTTTTCCTGCCTGGAAGGAGTAATTAGGACAGCTCTGGATTGCTTTGTAGTTACCTCTCACTCTGCTGCTTATTGTAAAAGAAATGACTCCCAGCTGGCAAATAATTTAATAGATCTGTCTGCCCGTGAATAGATGCAGGGGACTTGGAACCATGGACTTTTGGTAAAAATCCAGTAGAACCTGCAGTGGTAAAGCTTGAGTTAGTGTGGATCCCTCATTTTACACACCACTGAAAAACCTCCTGGATTTCCACACTCTGCTCTTTCCACCGTACATTTTTTTCCCAGGCTCTGAATTCAGTGAGAATTCCCCTTAAAAATTTGTAAGCATGACAGAAATGACATGTCAGGATTTGGCACGGCTCTGTAGTTTGACAACTTTGTGCTAAGTGTGTAATTGGTTTAAGCTGGGAGTGCCTCCCCCTGATCCATGGCACAGCTCCTGTAATCTGGCTGCCACCGTAGCTGATAAGACTTGGCCGCAGCCGAAGTTTTTGCAGCGCTGGAAATCAAATCCTGATCCATTAAGGGTTTGCATGGATTTAGCTTTATAATCTGGTTTAGAAATTGTGAGTGGTCAGATCTTGGATCCAGGCTTTGTTGTGGAAAAGATGCCGTGCAAACCATGACATCAGCTTGGGTTTTCCTAACCTTGCTTTTGTTGACAGTGTAAACTAAATGAAAGAGTGGCTGTTCCTGAAGCCAAGTGTTTGTGCCTGGCAGTTATTTATTGTATGTGAGTACTGAAACAGATATCTTGGAGGGTTAGGAGGAGAATAACATTCGTCTGACATCACTTACATTAAATAATGATAGTGTCTGACTGCATTTGGTTGATGTTACATAGTTGCTTATGTCAGCTGATACCACCAGTTAAATGTGGTGGTGGCTTCATACAGTTAAAGCTAGAATAAATGGAGCATGTGAGCTGTAACATATTCTTTAAACATTTCACATAGATCATTACTGAGTATTTCTGAAGCACAGACCTATATTACACTTCCAGAAAATCAAAATGAAATTGTTCTGTGGAAACCAAATTCTCTTTACTGCACTGTTCATTGTTAGGCACTTGGATATTGACTTGATAAATCACTCAACAGATCAAAATTGAAAATAGTTGCAGAAATAAGTATTTATTTGCATCATTTGAAATGAATATATAGCTATGGACAGGCTCAGCTGCACTATTAATGTAGAGGTTCTGCAACCATGATCATCATTTTCTTTCTGAATTTTCAGTTTTGGTGTTGCACACTGATGTCTGTAATGCAGCACCAGTGCATATAAACTCCTCTCTAAAGCAGCACTCACAGCATTGCAGCCAAATCAGGCTGCAAAGGACTCCTGGCCACGGTGCTTTGACACTGAACTTGTCACATCTCCTTTGGACAATTTTCTTTTTCCTTAACAATTTGTATTTTGCTGCTCTTTTTCTGCTCTGCGTTTTGTCTTTCCCTGCTACTTTGAGTTTAACTGATCTGTTTAGTTTCCCATTTTAATTAACTCATTTAAATAGAACTATTTTTTTCACTGTGTGATTGCATTTCATAGGAAAGGCTATGACCCACACATCAACTCTTGAGCACTTGCTTGTTGAGAATTTCCAAGAAATAATGTTCTGATGGCCAGGGAGTATTGGAACTCACCTGAGTTTGTGTCAATGGATTAAATATTTTCCATGAGTCTGATGGTGTGCAGCCAGAGATGACCTTGGAAAAGGTTTTTCATGTTGCTTCTTTCTGCTGGTGCCAGAATCATTTGTCTCCCAGGAATTATCTGTCTGAATTGCTTTCCTTGTGCTTGACACTGAATGTGCTTCTTTTCACTCAGCCAAAATGTGTTTGTTCTTCCTGTCTCTGTGATGTTGTAGGATCAGTGCTGTTTTCAACTCTCTGGGAATATTGTTTGCTGAAACCTTATTAAAGAAGAAAAAACAGATTTATAACTCTGGGAAGAAGCTGATCAGTGTTTCAGTAAATGTCTCTATGTGTGTTTGCAAAATCTGCCATGTATTTATCATCACATCCGTGCTGACACTGTTCTCTGGGAAGGCTGAGAGCTCTTAGGTGTCAGGGACTGAATATTTTATTCTTTAATTCCTTGAGGGCTGTATTTAAGTGAAGTTAAATCCTACTGAGTGAGAAATAAATGTCAACCTCTGCATCCTGTCCTGCAGTTACCACTGCTCCTCCCTGCTCACACCTGCCAGAAAAAGCCTGACATCTAACTTAGCAGAATTAAATTCCACTGTATTGCAATGTGGTTTTAAATATGTAATAATTTCTTCAAGTATTCTTTAAGGGGAGATTTAAAAATACAGGGGCAAACCTGGTATTAGGCTGGTGCAATGTATATTAACAATAAAGTGCTGAGACAGTCACAGCTCTGTGATTTATTGTCTGCCTGGTGCCGATAATCAAGTGATCTTTCATCAGGCAGGGCCAGTGCTCACTGAAGCTGTGAGTGGCAAAATGCAATCATTTCACTTGCTTCCTGCTGCAAAAATAAAGTTTGGCTTAAACAAACTCAGGCATCTTTGCAGATGAAACTGGCTTGGAAGGAAAGCCTGAGCTGGAAAGGTTCTGCCCTTTCCCTTCTCCCCTGTCACTCCGTGCTTCAGGCTGTTCCTCTGCTCCACGAGGGCAGCTCCAGGAGAAACTGCCTTACCAAATGCATCTCTGCAATGGTTTTGGATTAGGAATTATTCCCATTTCTGTGGGATTATTTTTATACTGGTTTAGATCAGGCATCTGACTCGTGGTCACAATCCCACAAACGTTTTTTATCTCTAAAAAACTGAGATCTGGGATGCGAAGATACAGAAAATGAGCACGCTGATAGCTGATGCTTCAAAACCATGGAAAATGTCCAGTAGCAGCTGCTGAAATTCCAGATTCAACATTCCAATTGTTTTATATTCCAATGAGCAGCCATTGTTGCAGGGCCAGTATTTTATAGTGATTATGGCAGGCCCAGGGTGCAGCTGCCACTGACCCCTCCAGCAGCCGTAACAAAACCCCTCTTTGTTATCACTCTGGGAAATGTCTTGGCCATTGTGGGGCTGAATTCAAACCAGCATTGCAGTCATGCACAGGGAAATTAAAAGCTCCACAATTCACTGACAGGAGTCTAAATGTCTATATTAATGATTGTGTTCAGGACTTTTTTTAAAATTGGACTTCGGTATCTTGTTACGTAATTAAAATCGAGGTGAAGTTAAGGCATCTGAACTCATCATAAATTTAATATACTGAACTCTCCCTTCCTATAAATTTCTGTCCTATTATAAAATGTAACCCTCCAATCAAGGTAAGAACATTTGTAATTTTAACTTTTATTCTCAAACTAAGTGTGCTTTCAAGTAGTTGGACACCAGCTTTACTAAGTGATAGCCATTTTTCACACTTTGGGAGCCAAGTGGCTGCAGCAGAATAAAAGAATTCGATTTGTTGCAGATGTTTTCTGACTCTGATACCTCTGGGTTCTGTGAGCCTTCCCTCCTTGCTAGGAAATTAGAATAAAATTGATTTATATAACGTGAATATGGTATTCTAGATTTACATAATTAAACTGCACACAGCCTGTGGTATGCAGGGATACTCCCTGTAGTAGTTCTGCCTGACTTGCTCACTGTAGGAATTCTACTTTGGGAGCTTTTCTGCTTCTTAAATTGCAACCATACAGCAATAATATAAGGTAGGGGGGTGAAAAGACAGACAATTACCACCATTCCTCCATGTGTAATTTGTATATGGTATTGGTTACTTTTATTGTTGAAGTTCATAGTTTCTTCCTCTTGATGGAATACAAACATTTGGCCAAATTCTTTCCCAGAAGTAACTGAAGCCAAACATAAATTTGGTTCTTTCTCCTCTCTGAATGGCTTGAAATAATAATAATAAAAAAGAATTGGCTAAGATTTGAAATTTTCCTGGTGTTTATAGAGAGATCTGTGGCTGTACAAAGATTGAGCCTTGTCTTTCTTCAGGGGAGGAACAAGGCTATCAGATAAAGCAATACCTCAGCACATTTGAATTCACATAAATCCTACGTGACTGCAAGCAGATTGGAGCTCTCTGTCCTGCAGTTTCTCACTTTGGAGGTGAAAAAAACCTTCTCTGGGAGTGTAGCCTGTGTTCATTAGGTGCCCTGAAATGGTCAGGTTAAAGTTGAAATAGTCTGCATTATTACTGAGTAGGGGGCTGTGTCACTCTTCTGCCATTACATGCTTCTGTGGGTTATTTTTAAAGCATAATCATTTTTAAAAATGGATATTTTGCTTCTAACTGATCTAGAATCTTCCATGTATATGCAAGACCTCTCATTTTTTTTTTTTTGTTAATTCGGTGTAGAGAATGATGGCTTTAACTTAAGATAAAAGTAAAGAACTGTTCTTGGGCAGTTTAAACATTAGAAGTTTTCTATTTTATAAAGCTCAGCTGCAGTTCACACTTGTGGAAACTCTAAGTGTCCCTCTTATTTTTAACAGCAGCCCAGGGTATGGTTGAAAGAGGCATATTTCCATTTTGGCTTTTGTTTGAGCAGCTTCCAAAACATCATTCTACTTTTTTTTTTTCCTTTTTCTTCCTTTTTTCTTTTTTTTTTTTTTCTCCCTGGAAAATTTGCCAAGTCTAGCTCAGATTAAGTTTCTCTGTTAGATTTGTTCTTTTAAGCATCTGGATCAGAAATGGTATCCCATACTCTGTAGTAATGAAACATTTGGAAATCATCTGAGGAATCGCAGTAAGCCACGAGAGTCCTGAGCATTCTTGCTGCAAGTAAGAAATCTGCAGTTTGCAGAGGAGTTTGGGGTGGGGTTTTTTTGGGTAAATGTTGTTTTGTTTGAACCACCCCACCAAGAGCTTACACCTCATTCCCCTGGGGCACAAGCAGGTGGTGTTATCTCTTAAATTACTGGCATCTCTTTTATCAGTGCACAACACTTGAGATTGCAGATGGATTCCGTGCCCAATTTTCACATTCTCTGATATTTATGGGTGGAAAAATAAATAAATAAAGCTTGTTTTTATTGTAACTCATAAAGCCACAAGCTAGGGAATGATTTGGTTTGGGTTTTTCTGGTGCATTGTGCTATTTATGCTTTTCAAAAAGATGAATCCACGATGGATATACAAGTTCATCAAGGCAGCTAAACCCCCTCTGCTTTACTGCTTTCAAATGAATCATTAGGGTTTATAGTAATAGAGAAAATGGTTTTCTCATGTCATCAATGGCAGAGCCATTGTATAAAGTTGCTCTGCTCATGCTATACTTTGAGTATAACTTTTATTGAAGAGCAGAGTTCCTTGAAGAGAACCAGATCTGGACTCCAGGGGTAAAGAACTGGCACATCCTCTTAATTAGCTGGAATTGGAGCAATGTTTGTCCATTGAACAGAGCCCCTCAGAAAGGATGGGGAAGGGAGGATGAGGCACTTGGGGAATTTGGAAAGGAATATGTGTGTTTTGCATTACTTTTATTAATATATTTATTCACTGCAAAGAATTAGTGCTGTAGCCAAAACACTCCTTGCATTCCCCCACAGTCTGCTGTCCACATGATCCACTGGGATTAAGAACCAGCCTTTGTTTTGGGTGGTTTGGGAAGTGCAGATGTCTGACTGCTAATGAGTAGTTCTTGAACTTTTTCAAATCTATTTCCCAACTATTTTGTTGCTTTGAAAGTCATGCAAAGCAAGGAGAGAGCTGCCATGAATAGAAGCAGAATGTTGCCTTTCTCACAGTCAGATTTCAACTATCAGCTGATAAAACAGACCCCAAATATAAACCACTTGTTGCTTTGGGGTTTTTTTTTATAAATGTCACCTTCAGGGAATGAGCCAGAGCCAATTTTCTCTTCAAGAGAGTGGAATTTTTACTCCTGTTGTCTTTTAAACTTGTGTTATCCGCTGCACTTTGTTATGTGGTGTCTCTTGTAAAATTTCTTCCCTCACAGTTTGTATTTCAGCCATTATTTTAGAAATATTTATGTCTTTCCTGGCTGGAAAGACACTGGAGAGTTATCAAAGGGGACAAGTCAGAGACCCTTATCAATAATCCAAATTTGTCCTTCACCTCCAGCTTTATTCAGCTGCATTCAGGGAAATCACATTTGTTTGACATTGGCTGCCATAAACCTTTAGCCCACTGCTGTGTGGGATAACCTTGCAAAAGAATTTACAGCAATATTTAATCTCTGTGTGTGTGTGTGTGTGAGTAATCAGTTTTCTCTGTGGGATGTGCCTCAGGCTCATGGATTCATCCCTTCCCCTGGCACTGGAGGTATTTTGTGCACCAAGGAGTCCTTTTCCTGCCTTCCAAACACTGGCCTGCCTTGGCTTGGGCTTGGTTTTAAGAGCTGATTTCTGGCACCTTTCTGTGTCACCCCAGCTCATTTATTTTTCTTTTTTCCCCGAAATTTTGGGCCTGTTTGCTCCACTGTGAATGTCCTTGTGTGGATGAAGGAGAAAGTAGCCTGGGTGGTGGTCCAGGATGTGGGGAGCAGGAAAAGGCAGATGGCTGCTCTGCTAATGGGGCTTCTCCATTTGATCTCACAGGGAGAGGGACCTTTTCATTGTCAGAATTTCTCAAAGCTCATTGATTTTTCATTCTAGCAGGATTTGTTTGCTTTTGAACCACTGCTGTGCTTTTATCATTAGATGCTGAACCTTTCACTGGGCTGCACATTTCACTAGGTTTTTGATACTTGCTCTTGTAGGATTCCAGCACAGAACTTCTTCCTTCCCCCTTTGCATTGAGAACAGTCCTTAGATTCTAAATAAACCAGGCCCAGTCATTCTTTTTTATTGTGTGAAATAATATAAATGCAATATTATCTATATTCCAGTTTTAGCTTAGCACTCCAAAATATTAAAATAAAAATTTTCCAGAACATTTTTGCTTTCTAATTCTGGATATATTCTAATTTTATTATATACCAGGGTTTTTTTTCCCAAGAAAAATTCTTTTTAAAAAGCATTTTCCTGTTTTAAACAAAACAAAACCCACAAAAGATACTCTGGATGAAAGGTCAGCTGTGTTCTGCAGGATTATTCAAGGTCTTCATCCTCTTCTGAAGGAAACTGGGGTGAAATGCCTGGAGATCAAGGTTGCAAAACTGCACAAAGTTTTCTGAAGCTGTGCTTAAGCAGGAACAGCTGCACTCCTGTATTGCCTCTTTTTTAATTAGTTGAACCCACTTCCTCCACTCTTTACTTCCTTATGGCCTGGATCTGGAAAGTATGAAGATAAGGATTTAATAGAGATCCATGTTTACTTACTTCAGCATTTGGGTTTATAGCCCAAAATAATGTAAGTGATTTTTCTCTTCTCCTCTATTTATCATCTTATTATTAATATTTTTAGAAAAAGCTGGATCCTGATCCCTCAAAGCTTTGTTTTCTGCAGTTCCAGTTGTGCCAGCTGGCTCTGGGCTTCAGCCAAGCTCTTCTTTGGAGCTCTTCCTCCACTTTATAGCTGATATTTGACTGTATTAACACAGCCCTGCTCCTCTCACGGGAGGCTTCTCAACCACTTCTTTGGTTTGATTGCATTTGATTGCTGCTCATTAAAGATGCTCTTGCTGTTCCTTTTGGCAGAAGTTGGCAGTGTCAGCCTTTAGAGCTCGTTTGTCATCGCTGAGCTGGAGGCTGACCCTCCCTTCATGACTCTGTGTCTCAGTGACAGGAATCTCAGCTGTGCTGGCTTTAAACTGTCACAACTTCATCTGCAGCAGAGCCCTGTGAAGGTGCTTTGGAAAGCAGCTGCAAGCAGGGATGTTCTGAGTGCACAAGGACACAAATACCAATTGTTTTGATGCTTCATGGCATGCTGAAGAAAAGAACTTGAAATGTAGCATTTGAAAGGCAGTTTCTTCCTCTGTGCACTCCATATCAAACTGAAAGTACCATACTAGACCTAAAAATTCAAAACATAGCCTGAGTCTACCTCTGATCTATGGCTTTTGTGTCTGCTACTAATTTCTTTTAAAATTATTTAGTGTTGTCTATGCCATACTTAGGGAATTCTCAAGGCTTGTGGTGGTTGAGCTTTTTAAGATTCCCTTCAATCAACCTTTGTCCCCTGGTGTGGATCAGTGTGTGACAAAAGATCCTGATCAATCCCATGGCAGGGACAGTGATGGGAACCTCTGGACAAATTGTTGAAATGCTCTCTAAGAGCTGCTTCCTGAAGCCCAGGAGTGTGTGTGGGCATCAGGGAGAATCATGGTGAAAAGCCCACAGGGACACCTGTGCAGCTTTTTGGGCTTTTAGGAGAAAAATGTTCTAATTAGCAAAAGGTACCTGAGGTAGAAATGGGTTTGAATGAGTAACAGCTTTGCAAACAAATGGAGAAATTGCTGCTTATCTTGTCCCAAATTAGATTAAAAGGTCTCTCCTAGAAGTGAGTGATAAGAATTTATGGGAATGGCTGGTTCCATACTAATATTTTTTAGGTATAAAAGAGGAAATATGCCTGATGATATTAATTTGCTGTTAACTAATATGCTACAACATCAGTAAGTGGCAGTTAATCTATCAAACTCATGCCATGACATCTTACTTGTTGTTTTAATATGTTATAAGCATGAAATGTGTTTTTCAGGTATGTTTTACATTTGCACCAGGTAATGGAAAGTACAATATATTACGTGCTTGTGCCCCAGAGGAAACTTTTAAACAAAAATAATTGAATGCAATAAATCAGCCCCTGCTCTGCCCTCTGCTTTGCATCTCTCAGTCCATACTTATAGGGAGCCTTGTTGGGAGTGACAGGATAACAGAGCTGCTGCAGGGCCCACTGCCCTGGCCCACCAGATATTTGCTTTGTGTTCCAAGATTGGAGAATAAAAGGGGAGAGAAAATGAAACCATTTCTTCAATAAGTGACTTCTTGCTTTTGGAAGATTTAGGGTCCTGTTACAGATTGCTGTTACCATTGGTTGTAAGCCTATAGTTTCTCAAGTAATTAGGAACATCCACAAGCTAATAAATCTGCCCTGAAATTTTCATTTGCTTGTGGACATTGTCTGAGTTTGTATTTAAATGTGTCTCTGCACAGATGATTTATCAGGTGTTTATTCTCCAAAGTTTCCCTCCTAGGCACTGCTGAGATGATTTGATGCACAGTAGGTTTAATAACTGAAACGCTGAGATTATTATTCCTGTTTGGTGTGGGGTTTATTTACTCCCTTATCAGACACTAATCTGAAAGATTTCCTTGTCTTGTGAATGTGCAACTTGGTTTAGTTGATGCTTAACAAGTAGGAAAATCTCCTAAGTCACCTCTCATAGCATCTGGTGCAGCAGCCTGTAGTGAATAAAAACTTCAATCCAGCGAATACTGCCCTCATTTTGGTAAATTCAATATCCCATTTGGTCATTTTGTGGCCATTTGGGCTGGGTTTCTCAAAAGGAGTTTTGCTGCTTTAAGGGTAGTGATGTGAACCCTTCCAAGGATATCTCAGTGGCAGAGTTTTACAAAGGAGGAATGGTGTGGATTATAAATAATCCACAAAAATAAATGTAGCCCAGGCTTGCAGCCCTGGTTCATCATCTCCTTTCCCCACCCAGGTGTTTGTTTAGCAGGAGGAGATGATGACAGAGGAGCTTCACTCCCAGCTGGTTGGACAAGTCCAGTGTGGCTCCAGTGCCAGCAGCAGCCAGGCTTTGTTATCAACTGGTGCTTCAAATCAGAACTGCACACAATTATTGATCTCAGCACAATGACTGCTCTACTATAGAAATATTAAAAATACTCTAAGTGGGGCTGTCACTTCCCCTGTGCTTTTATCTTTAAGAACCACAGTTCTAGAAATGCTTTTATTCTGATAATAAATACAGAATGAAAAATCAAAATTATTTCTCAAAGTATGGCTGCTGATTTAAACCTGGTTTGGAATCTTCTCCTTTGTAGAGATCTGTTTAAAAAAAAAAAAATCTCAGCTTAAGACCTACTTAGCTTAGAATTCAAAATATTACCAGCAGACTAAAGCATGGTAGCTGAAACCAATTGCAAACAGATGGGATTTTCTTATTCTGATTGGCCATATGTTGCCAGAGGAAAAAAATTGAAAAATCCAGACAAAACATAACTCATCTAAAGGAAATGACCTTGATAGTTCTTGACTACTATATGGAATTTTTTTTTAGAGCTAACACATAGAATATTTCAAATATTCTGTAAGGATGGCAATATTTGTAAAATAAGGGCTATGGTGCTTGTTGAGGTGGTTTAGAAGGAAAATATAGCTCTGAGGAAAAAAAAAAAGCCACAAAAACCTGACCAAAACCTCTGCCATAGACACAGGTGTAAACAGAAAGTAGAGAACTGGTGCAAGTCTAAGATGAATCATTCCAAGCCATTCTCCTGGGCATTCCTTCATGGAAATGAATAATAACTGCAAGTGTCTGAACAATGTAAATCACACTCGCTCTTGGAAAACCTCTTAAAATACAAATGTGCTCCATTTCTAATAGACTGGGAAGTTTATGGCTTTAAAATGTGCAGCTTTATGTGACTAACTTCAAGAATAGTTCATATTCACTTACTTTTTGGACCTTGAATTGCCATATTCACAGTGATCATTTGTAATTGTTAAAGAACTAAAAATTGCTGCTGCTATATAGAAATATACATGAAACACTTGTAAAGGCACAGGGACTTAAAATGCTTGTATTGTCTGTTGTATCTTTTATCTCCAGGGTGTCTAAATCCATCAGGATCCATTTGTCTGTAGACAGGATTTCTGTATTTTTTATGATGTATTTATAAACGTGTACAAATCATACAGGTGCACAGGGTTCCCCCCCATATTTCATATTCTGCATTATTTCTCTGTCATCTTTAGAGCTGGTTAAAAACAGAATGCTTTTAATTGCATTACACATTTGAAACTTGCCACAGGACAAACTCCATACCTTGGCAAATCCATTTAGGCTGGATTTTAAACACCCTTCCCAACATTTGAGAACTGATTGCACCTCAGGGAGCACCTCAATGGGCTTTGGGGGGATTAATAGCAGAACATGCAAAGTAAGTTGACAGTAAAACTTTCACTGGTGTTTGGCTGAGCTCATGTAAATATGATACTGATGAAGTGTGACCAAATCCCTGGTTAAAAACTTCAACTCCTTCCCCATAGAAGTTGAAGGTTATTATGGAGGGGTATTATGCATGCAGAAAGTAATTGAGTATTTCTCCCAGTGGAGGTTTATATTTGGTATTCAGGGGGTTCTGCTTAGTTTAAATTCTATTAAAAATATATTCTAGTAACATTGAGTGCATTGTTGAAAGTATCAATGAGCTTCATAGTTCAGTTCATCATTTTGTTCTTAACGTGCCCAATTTTGCCCCCTTGATATAACTGTTGGCTGTCTAAAAATACATCTAAAAGTGTTCATTATGGTTAGGACCATTTCCACAAGGTTCCTTTAGCAGTTTAAAGCAGTTTCTACAGCTGTAATTGAAATAATCTTCCCATTTTCCAAATCAAACCCTTCTGTTTGGGGCAAACTTTGTAAATATTATATATTTCCATTGCTCCTTTAAAAAAGATAAAGCAGGAGAAGTGACTCTCCCAAGTTCTCATTTCCATGTATAGATATAAAAAATGTTTTCATATGTAATAGTTATAATAATTTAAAACAAACTTCAGCAAGTAGAATTAGGGAGCCCAGGAAATGCCGTTTTTTCTGGAATTAGGTTTTAAAAACTTGTCTTTCTAGTGTGTTTTGGTCTCTACCTGAATGGTAAAAGTATGGAGTGTATTTGCCATTTATTTATATTTACCATTATACCATTATTTACCATTTTTTTTATATTTATCATTACATTTATAAGGAGAACAAGACAAAAATCTGGTGGTGTCTTTAGAAAGGAAAAACCCCGTGACCTATTGGAGTTGCATAAAGCTTTAGACATGTTCAGAATTTGCTGCATTTATGGTGTATACAGACTTCACAGTCTGGTGCATGAGCAGAAAAATGTGATGGTTTGGAAGCAAAGTTCTGTTTGGGAATTTGGAAAAGAATCCATCAAACACAGAAATCACTGAGAGATGGGACCAGAGAGATGTTCTGGTTTGGGATGAGCTCCAGTGTAACGAGTCCATCTCTGTCAAATGATTGTCACCTTAAAAACCTTCCCTGGAAGAGATTCCAGAGTGAGAGATTCCAGCAGAGTTGTGCTGCTCTTGGAGCTGGGAGTCTTTTCCATGTGCAGCTTCAGCCCATTTCTCCTGGTGCAGCAGAGGAGAGGAGCAGCTATCCAGTGAGGGCTCATCAAACTCGTGTTGAAAGCTTTGGGAGGAGACAGCTCTGCTAACAATGCAGAGTTAAATTTAGTGCAAACCTTGAGGAGAGGAGAAACAGCTGCTGAAAGACAAGGGAGGGCAGCTCTTCATTGTTCTTAACCTCTCTTCTCTGGAGCTGTCATAGTGAGAAATAATATATTCAAAATAAGGATTGCATGGGTATCAAATCCTGAACTGCCATCAGCTTCTGTGGCCAGAGCCTGCCCTCCTGGAGCCACACAGCAATAAAATGCCTCATCTGCCTGGAGGTGCCTTCTGGTTACAGCCAGGTCTGTGTGGAGGCCTGGGAGAGAAAAAACCAAGCATGAAAAGGACATTTTTATCACTGCTGCCTTGGTTCTGAAAGAATCAGTGGAAACTTGATTACATTTGATTGCTTTGTTTGACAATAATAACAAAAAAAAAAAAAAAGAAAAAGGTTCCCAATGAGAAGAAGAGGAAAAAAAAGAGCTCAGCAGTGAATGAGAAGTGTTTGATGTACATGACAGACTCTGGTACTTTTCCTGCATTGTTGAGTTGAGCTGGGAGACTCCTTGGAGCAGGTTGTGACATGTGCCTTGTGCGTCAATGGATTCCAAAAGCAATTAGAAATGCTCCTGGAAGAAAGCTCTGCAACAAGAATTGATTTAATTATTCCAAGAATTGAAAATGAGATATTAACAAGAGAAGAAACACCCCACCAGCTCTGGAAATCCATAAACTGGAATCTGGCCTATGAGTCATTAGAATTATCCTGATTTTTTTGTCTTCCTGGTCACCTCTGGCCACTCTCAAAGGAATGGTCTTGTGGATTCAGGTGGATGTTAAGCCTGGCCTAAAACAGCTTTATTCAGGTTGGTGGAGACCTTGGGAGATGCACAGTCCAGCCTCCTGCTCAAAGCAGGATTTAGTTCAGATCAGCTTGCATGGGAATTTGTCCAATCTCAAAACCTTTCGAGGAAGAGCTGAGATTTCCCTGCCTGTCTTGGCCTGTTGCACTGCTCAGTTATTCCCTAGAGAAGACTTCTTATTTTGTTTCCTTCAATGCAGAGAGAATTCCTGCTGTGGAATTGCTGAGCACAGTCCCTTGTCCCAGCCAGCCCGTCCATGAGGAGCTGTTTCCATCTCCTCAGGAGCCCTGGGGGTCCCGGGGATGTGCTGCTGCTGTCCCCCCTTTGAACCTGGCCTTTTCCAGGCTCCAGGAGCCCATCCCCAGCTCCCTCTCCCCCTGCCCTTCCTGGTGCCCCTCTGCTGGACTGGCTCCAGTTTAACCAGTTTGTTACTGGGGGTTCAGAACTGAGCACTTCCATTTTGTTATTCCCTGTCACTTCAAGTGGGACTGAACCAAATCAAACCAGTGCCTCTCCAGCCCCCTTTGAACCTGGCCTTTTCCAGGCTCCAGGAGCCCATCCCCAGCTCCCTCTCCCCCTGCCCTTCCTGGTGCCCCTCTGCTGGACTGGCTCCAGTTTAACCAGTTTGTTACTGGGGCTCCAGGACTGGGCACTCCCTGTCACCCCAGGGGTGACTCTGAACCAAATAATGCTGGACCCTGTTAGAGACAGGGCATGGGATGAAACTGAGTTTAGCTAATTAACCTGATTTTCTGGCTACCTGAATCTTTAAAGCACTGTACAATACTCATGCAGGTCTGCCCATGTTTTTAAATTATTATTATTAATATTGAGTTCAAGGGCCTTTCAGAATTTGGCCCCTTTCAATGAAAAATTTCCATCCGCTTTCTAATCTCTCAAATCCAACTTAGAGGTAAAGGTTCTACACAGAGAAAAGAAAATAAACCCATCAGAGTTAGGCAGCAAAGAAATAAATACACTATGGGCTGTAAAGGGGTGTTAGTATTCCAATGCAGTCTTTAATATTCTTTTTTTCCTTTTACTCTAGCAGCTATTCCAATTAAATTAAGTACTTTTTATGTGTGGTGTCAGCACAGAGTGGATATTAATTTGTCTCTTGAGTTTGGGTAAAGAATATAGTTAATATACTCACTTTATAGTAAGATCTTGCTATAAAATATTTATCTCTGGAATGAATATGGTTATTGTAGGCACACGGTGCTTAGATGTTCATTGAAATGGAACAAATATATATTTCAGTAATCCTGCAGTGGTTTGTTAAAATAAATTAAATCAATAGAGGTGTAGGTGGTAGCTTTAGTAAGGTATGAGACTTTCTAGACATCAAATAAGTGACACAAAAACAAGACTCTCTTTATAATGGAAGGGAATTTTTATACTTTTTGTAGCGTCCCAAATTCAATGTAATTTTTATTA
This sequence comes from Trochalopteron elliotii, assembly GCA_024734555.1. Classification (NCBI taxonomy): domain Eukaryota; kingdom Metazoa; phylum Chordata; class Aves; order Passeriformes; family Leiothrichidae; genus Trochalopteron; species Trochalopteron elliotii. Next base: position 444,046 of record JANPWX010000093.1, on the reverse strand, counting down.
TTCTGATCTTTTCCAAATTCCCATCAAACATTAAAAACATTTGACCTTTGAAGAGAGGGTTTTTTCCCCCAACTTTGATTTTGATCACACTGTGCATTATAAAACACTCCTGTTATTTAACTTGTGTTTTGCTACAGAATTACCAAAAGAAAACTTACTGGGTTATCAAAATTATAACAGTGCCACGGGGTGACTTTAGTTTTAATAAATTCCTTTCCTCCTTGTCCCTGCAGGTCTAACCATGGTGGGGAGGGAGCTTTGCTTTTCCTTGCCAGGTATTTGTCTAAACAGTATTTGAAAACGTGGAGTTCTCTGGTGAGTCAAAACTCATAAATAACACAAATGGAGCTGGTGTGGGCTGGCAGCAAGGAAATATTCTTTTTTAAGTGGCCAAAATGCTTTAGAACCAGCCTTTGCAGGGCTGCAGGTCCCTCAGATTTCTGGAGTGTTTCTGATACGAAAAATGGGCTTTTTGCTTTCTTTTGTTCTGTGGACTGGGAACACTCAGGATGTACCAGCACAATGAAAATAATGGTGTGGGGCACAATTCAGAGGGTGGGGGCCAATCTCCAGTGCCTCTCCAGCCCCCTGTGTGTGTGTGTATTTCAAATACAATCATTAGCCATGTTTCATCAGCTCTGTTCCTTATTGTACTTAACCTGGGGTCACTGTAATATTTCTTAGTTTTAATGCTTCCAGATTTATGAAAGGGTTGCTGATAAATTCTTTTAATCCAATATGGCTTATTGATTCATGTATTTGAAAGATCTTTAATATCCTCTTTGTACCTTTGATTCCTTAAGTGTTGCAAAAAGGCAGAAATTGGTAATTGTTGATAACAAGATCTCTGGGCCTCAGAACTGTGTCTCATTCATTTAAAGAGGATTAGGGGAGGCAGGAGCTCACAGAGCAGGAGCCAGGACAGAACAAAACCACAAATAGAATTATGGGGAGAACACACAATAGGTGGTTTAAGCATGTCTGTTGTAACAACAGCACTTGGGTAATCACGTGTCCCACCCTGGGAGAGGGCAGCTCACTTGTAAAAGAACCCCTGGCTTCAAATGCAGTGATCAAACGCCTCCTGAATTACAGATGTTTACTTTCATCAGTTTATTTGATTAGGGGCACAATGGAGGGATGGCGTGCTAAAGGGAAAAAGCATTTTGTGCAGGAAGGGAAAAACTTGCTGCTACTGGAGAGCCTCTTAATTCCTATCCAAACGAAAACTGTGCATCCCTCCTGCCTGCACTGAGTCAGCACTGAATTGCATTAAAGCCACTAAAAGGATGAAGGAATTAGAAAAGTACAAAAGCAAAACTTGTCCGGGCACAGAGCATTTCAATTTAAAAATGATGAACCAATTAGTTCATGAAGTGACCATCCAGGAAGTGCCAGTAGCTGCTCCAAGCACGACAGTTAGAGCAGAGAGAGCCCAGGCTCTTTTCTTCCTTGCTTTTTTTCATATTTCTTTTTGATGTTTCATAGAGTTCCGACATCTTTTTCCTGTTTTTCCATCAAAAAACCCGTTCAGCTTGGCCATGTTCTGCTGAATAATTCATTTAGATCCATCTCCAGAGAGGCTTGGGCAGTCTGACAGCTCTGCACCTCCTAATGAACAGCCCAGGTAGTGCTGCCTCTGATGGGAGTGTGCTTTGCACTGCTCAGCTGGGATTGAGAGTCACATCAAACTCTCCAGGTTCTGGGGATCATCACCTGATCTGGAAAAACTGGCACTGGCAGCTCCTTGGTGACCTGTTTAGCAGGTCACTCATTAGAGAGGTTCCATGCAAGGAAATACAAAGGAATGGCCAAGAGAAAGGAGGAGTTGCACAGTCACTCTGCATCCCTGGGGTATTTTTTGTGTTAAGAACACTCAGACCCGCTCTGCCAGCCTGTGGGCAGGACTCAGAACATGAAACTCACTTTTGGAGGGAAAAGCTTTATTGCTCTTGCAGTGTAGCTGAGTAAATTCCTCCTCAGCCATGGCTGAGAAGGGTCAGGATGGTTTGATCCTCTTTGGGGGCACAGAATTGCATTACAGGATGGTCTAATGCCCAGCCAGGATTGTTACCAGACGTGTGCATTTTTTTGCTATCAAGAATGTGCAGTAAACCCAGCGTGAGTTCATGTCAGTTGCTGTGGTGTTCAGCCAGAGTGGTTTCCCAGGGAACACTGTGCCAGATTATTTCAAGCAATAAGGATATCTGTCTGATAAGTTATTTTTCTCTCTGGAATCTAAGGTTCAGATCCTTCTGTCAGCCTGCATGTTCTCCAATTGCATTCCAGATTTAGCTAATGATCTTGCAATGCTTCAGACAGAAAGTGGAAGTGAGCACATGAAGTGCCAAAAGAAACTCTGAAAGAAGTCTCCATGTAGCACAGCAATAATTCATGGCTGATGACATTAGCAGAAGTGATGAGTTTCACACACACACACATTGAGAGGAGATGTATTATTTCATAAAATGGAAAGCTGCAAAATCAATAGCAACAGCTATGGGAGAGTGCCAGCACCAGCCATGGCATCCTCCTGGAATTTAATAAGCAAATGTTGCCTGATGGTTTTGTTGTTAGAGCATTGTGTTGTCAAACCCATCACAGCTCCCCATGATCCATTGTAATTCCTGCTTTTGGGAATATAAAACATGGATCTGATTTCATTGGTGCCAGAGCTGTGCTGAGATATTGATACAGCTGATTTTGATCACTGTGAACATGTGCCAGGGGCTTCCCATGGCTGACATGGGAATGACAGCAGAGATCTGGGATGGAATGGCAGCAGAGATCTGGGATGGAATGACAGCAGAGATCTGGGATGGAATGACAGCAGAGATCCAGGCCCTGGCAGTCACTGCCAGCACAGCAGCCACCCTCCCCTGGCTCTGAGGAAGTGGAAATGCCACGAGAGGCTCACTCCATTTCCCAGAGAAGAACAGAGCCAGGGGGCTGGGGAGGAGCAGCTCTGACACTGGGACAGGCAGTGCTGCTCTCTGTCCTACAGAATACCCAGCCTGGGACCCAGGGAGCAACCCCTGCTTCCTTTGAAACAAAATATTGTTTCAAAAGTTAATGCTTTGTTTCTGTTTTCTTATGCAGTCCTCTGATTTAATATTGCTAATTTTTTATTTGACTTTTATTTGATCTTCTAGAAGCAGTATGTTTCAGTTATCAGGGTATGACCTGTTTAATTTTTTTTGGTTGTTCATACCTTGGATCTGCATTGCTTTAGGCAATATCTTTATATCTTTTATTTTCAAATAGATGAATATGGATGCACACAAACACACACAGAGATATACACACAATCATTGCTTTAGGGAACATCTTTATATCTTTTATTTTCAAATAGATGAATATGGGTGCACACAAACACTTGTAGATACACACACATGCATTAAGACATGGATATGTGTATCTAAGTGATTTCCATTCTATATAAATTCCATAAGAATTTAAGCCATTCAGAACTGACCATTCAAAGCTGGAGATCTGCTACAGAAAGTTTCTGGTTTAATCTCCAGCTTTAAGAGTCTTTCTTGGCAATGGCTTTGTTTGTTTTAAAGATTACTGAGAAATTAGGAGCATTTTCCACAATGCTGAAAGATGAGTGGGAGGTTGTTCATTTCATTTCTGTGGCTGTGTGACTGAAGTCTCACTTGTCACTTCAGATCCAGGGCTGGGTGACTTCTGGATGTTCATAAATATTTAGAAATAACACACCCAGAGAAAGGGATCAGGATGTGGTTGGAGGCTGTAATAGATCTTTGCTGCTGCCTCATTCCTGGAGGAATGACCTGTAATCTCAGGAAACTATTTATATAGATTGTGGTGACAAGGAAAGCACAAGGAGTTGTGACAAGTCTGTTTGTGATGGCTCCAGCAGTATTTGGAGTGTTTTATTAATGAAAGGTTAACCAGATCCAAAGCTTGTAGAAATGATAAGAGTAACAAGTAGTGAATATATTGATTTTTGAACATTTACAGGTTTAAAACACAGCATGTTTCCTTGGGGTTTACTTCTTTACCCTTTTTTTGTTAATAGCTTGCCCTGAAGAAACAGAACTTGATTTTTGTGTTACCTTTTTTGTCATTCTTATATTTTCTTTTATGTGGTCCTGGTTTTCATATGGGAAGACCAAAAGGAGGCATTACAGCATGTGAAAATGCTTGAAATACTAAATAAAGACCAGTTGGAAATTCTTTCTGCAAGTATTGAATATTCCATGCTTAACTGACATATATTCATACTCTTCAGTGCTTTAATACATTTATTTTCCTGAATTGCTCCAGTGGGTGCATCAGTGGTGAATTTCTCAGCAGTTTCCTCTTCACTCATGCAAGAGAATAAAATTTCCCAGATTTGGGGATAATAACCCTGAATATATAATATTAATTGTTGAAAATAATATATAATAACTCCAGGCACACTTGGGTTGCTGCTGAAGAAATGAGGCCTCTTAGTTCAGCTGCAGGTGGCAGCAGAACCCTGGCGTTATTTCCACCCAGCCCCAGCACCTAAATGAGCTTCTAGCCAATTAATAACAGAAAAGCTGATCATGCTGTTGAAAAAAATTGTTTTTTTTTTTTCATTTGCAACTTGGAAATGTATATTTTTAAATTTTATTTTTCAAATAGGACTGATTTTTCTCTTTGGTATTACAAAGCATTCTGATGTGCCAAGGTTCTGATGCCTGCAGAAATGCAATTATTTATTAACTCTAAATCACTGATATTCTGTGTATAAAGCCAGAATAGGGAATATTAAGCATTAATAAGATTAGCACTGTAGCTTTCAATACAAGCAGGTGATTTGCCAGATATGTTTGGACAGAGTCCTGTAAAGTTTTTTACAACAGTCAAGTATTTGTAAGTGGCACCATAAGACAAAAATAAGCTGCTTGTAAGTGAATATTTCATATTGTTTGCCTTCCTCTCTCTGAAGATTGTGGGAATAATTTGTATTATTAGAGATAGGAGATTAAAAAAATGAATCTCTGACAAACACAGGCAGCTTCTGCATTTATTATTTGATAGTTGTGCCTCATTTTTCATTGGAGTTGTTACTGAGAACAGTAATACCATGTCTGCCTTTTATCAGAGTCCTTTTTCACCCTAAAAATCTGAAATATGACAGAAATAGGTATAAAATAAATGCACTTTACAGACTGACAATGCTGTGATGAGATCAAACCTTTTCATGGCATAAAGGAACTTCTTAAATCTGGAGTTATTCCCAGTGCAAAGGTGTGGAAAGCACCACTGAGGACAATGGAGCTGCAAGTCAGAAAATGGGATTTGTTTGCTCTCTCTCTCCTCTCTCTTGTTCCTCCTGGTCACCATTCACAGCACAGGGAAGTTCAAAGCTCACTTTGAATATATTCTTCAGATCAAATAAGCAATTCACAGCTTCCCTGGGCTCTTTGAGGTGTTCATTTTGCCCTGCCTGAGTCACACATCAGCCTGGGCTGGGACTGTCACTGCTGCATTCAGAGAAATAAAACCAGGACTTTAGAACACCCTGAACACTGGAGAGGCTTTTCTGTGGCTGATTTCCTCCAGAATTTATTCCATCAATGTGCTAAAGCAATGATACATAATAGTGGGGCACACCCAGTGCCACAGGAGATGCTTCCATTTGATCTTTAGTTAAATAAAGCTTCTCATGGCTTTTCTGAATAGCAAAGAACTCCTTTGGATCAGCACAGCAGAACAGACAAAAGCCCAGAGCAGCTCCACAGTCAAATGCTGGGCATTGAAAAGGAGCTACTGAAAAAAACCTTTCCAGATCAGCTCTGCAATGTTGTCCCAGCAAGAAACTGCAACCCCAAACTCTTATTCCCCAAGTCACCATGAACAGAATAATGTTTCAGCAGGTGTGCTTGTGCTGCAGCTCCAGCTGAAACCCACTGAGCTCTGCACAATGCTTTGAACAGCCCATGGAAACAGTTCCTGTCCCACATTTCTGTTGGAATGTGTTCTTAGCAGGAAGGAAAAAATGGGCACTGAACTTGGACGCTTTCATCTTTGCTTTCATTTTCATTTCCATATGAGGAACTTGTGCCTATTCCAAAGAGTTTTACAAATAAATATATTGGATGTGCATTCACCTCTATTCTAAAGCATTTTAAAACTTCCTGTCTGAGACTCTGCTTTTCTCTCCAGCCATTTCATTATTCTGGGTGAGGAGGGGAGCAGAGGTTTCAGTTCTGCACAGTGGTGTCAGAGTTGCTCATACACCGAGGTGATTATTGTTAGGCCATCAAACTGGTAATAAAATCCTGCTCAGGGTACAGAACTTTAAGACAGAAGAATATTTTTGCAAGGAAATAGTCCTCTTTGACTCTAATTAGGAGTGGTTTTTAGGATCAACCCCAAATTTGCTTTCAGAGATGTCATTTGCATATTCCCTAGGCTGTTTTACTTTAAGGCTTTTATATATTTATCAGATTTTTGAAATCCATTTCTTTAAATGACCTATTTTGGTCAATATTTGCCTTGATATATTAAATTCAGCTGTTCAGTTCTGGTCCTTTGAGTTGGCTGCAGGTTCAGTTTTGTCTTTTTTGCCCTGCACAGGGGTTAATTATGAAATGAAAATTTCAGTTTAACCAAACATCTTCTACTGGTTTATTGGAGACTTGAGTTTTATTAATTTGGATCAGCTGGTGCTGTTTTTACTGGGCAGAGCTGTACTGTAAATTCCAGCCTGTTTGGGAATGCTGAGTAGAGCCTGAGTTCATAGGGGATGGAGTTTGGGGTGGGTGTGATGGAGGGTCTCTGGGAAGGGAAAAGACAAACATCAACCTTCAAAAGCTTGCTACAAATAAATTGATATTTTAATTGAATTGCATAGATCCCATTCCCCTTCTCACCTCCTGATTTGCTCACTGTGAAATTAGTTATTCAATCTTTGCTTTAAATCCTAAACCAAACCTAGTCTTGTCTTTATAAATGTTTTATGGTTTCTCTAAGGTCGGTCCTGTCCTTTTGTTCTTCGGACCCGTTGGATTCAGTTCCCAAAGGATGGGGATTTGGCTTCACCATAACAAGAACCACCCCACTTTCTCTTTGAATTTCTGCAAATGTTTGTCCTGATGTATTGAGATGACTCTGTTTTTTCTCACAATAACGATTTCTGGTTTCTTTGATTTTATAACATTTTTGAAACAGAGAAATGTTTCGTTTCGATCTCCAACACAGAAGCTCTAAACTCCACCTTTCAGATCAGTGTTTTCAGTACACAACCTGACCATTTTTCCCCTAATAGAAGCTCAGACAAGTCTATAAAGCTTTTATAAGTTAATGAACGTTTCACACCAGCTGCTGATTCCCTAAGTCAGGCAGTCTCCAGTGGGGGAGACTCAATCTCTGCTCGGGATTGAAGTTCCCTGCAATCAGATTGAGACTTTCCAGACTTGAGAGTGGTCACATTTTTCATAGCTTAACTGTAAATCATCTTTCACTTAGAAGATTTAGAGACAGACTGAGGAGCTAAATCTTGGAGTTTGCCTTCCTAACTAGTGGAAGGCATTAGATGAGCCTCATTATGGTGTTTCCTAAAGGATTAGAGAAAACAGTTTGGTAACGTTCAAAGTAGGACAAATACCATTACAAGTATAACAACTTTATCCTCCTAATGATTTAGATGGAGAATTAGGTGTGACCACAGGACACTTGGAAATTGTTTGGAGTGACAGAGTGGGGAAGCAAAACCTTTCAGCTATGAAATGATTGGGAATAAAGGATACTGGAAATAATGAGTTGGAAAATGTTGTGACTGGGAAGTGAAATATGTTTATTGTGGTATCAGTCAGTGATTAAAAAGTGCAATTCTCAGTGTCAGCACTGTGTGAATGCTCCTGTCACTGAGCCTGCTCACATCCCTTAGAGAAAATGCCCTTCACTTCTCAATTTACGCTGCTTAAATATTTGCTGCATGAAGTATATTTATAATTATAGATATTTGCTGTATACAAGTGCAGACTTCTTATTTCAGCATGAAATAAGAATTCAATTGCTGTTACACTGTGCTAAAAATGAGAATAACATGAATCTCCATCAGCTTACAATAATTGCCATTATTGGCAATTCTAAATGTGTCATTTTTTCTGGATTGAACACAGTTCAATTGAGATTTTGATTCCTATAAATTTTTTCAAACACTAGTGTTAAAATTGTGTTCCTTAGGTACCTTTATGGCTTCTTCAGTTTGGAGGTTTTGTTTTGTCATTTAACTGGGGGAGAACTCCCCACTGAAAATGCTCTTTATTTGTATGTAGTTTGAATAAGTCTGCTTTTAATAGTGCATTTGTATTTATAGTAGAATTTAACTAAATTTAATTTAAGTTTATTTTTTTTGTTTAAAAAATGGATATTTTACCATACAGAAATTGGTGACAGAGCTGTGGATTTTTTTATTAACCTTAAAGCAAAACCAGGAGTAAATTTTCTTTTTTTCCCTTCTCAGATTTTCCCTTTTGAAAGGCAAGAGACCTTCATGAAAATGAATTGTTCTTTTCGTTGTCATATAAAACAAACTGAAAGGAAGGTGTAACAGGACACTGCTCACTGACCTGCTTTAAACATAATGCTGTGTAAATTAAATCCATAAGTGAGAAATACCCCTCTCTGCCAGATTACACTAGAATTGCTTTATTCTTGCATTTATTATTATTATTATTATTGTTATTATTATTATTATTAGTGCAGACTCAAAGCCAAAGCAATGCCCACATACCCCTGGTATTATCTCAGCACAGAAAAGGGGTATTAGTGGGTGGGTATTTTCCTGGACAGAACATTTTATTTCTATTTCTTTTAGATAGCAATTGAACCTAAATTAAAAACCTAGGTCTTGTTATCTAACTAGCGACTCTGCCTGGATATTTTGTTTAAAACAAAAAAGCTGCTTTTTGTCTCTTGTGCAGTGAGCTTTGGCTGCAGCCTCAGCAGTGTAAGGAAAACTCTCTGGGAATATGATTTAATGTTCCAGTTACAAGTTTTTCTGCTGGAAAACAGCAACCAAAAGATAATTCTCCAACGCATGCTGATGGATTTCCCCCCTCTGTAAAATGGTGGTGTAATTTATTTGAAAGCCGCTTGTGTTTTATTTTTGATAGTAGAGAGAAGCTCTTAGCATTATGAGCTTTGTCTGATTAAGTGCACAAAATGACAAACAAGGTTGTCCTGTGCTCATCTTCTTCCTTCTTTAGGCAGATAATCACCTTTAGAAGGCTGGATCCTATTCAGCTACTCTGTCAGTCAGCAATACCAAGACCCCCGTAAGCCGCATTTATCAAACTAAACACTTGATCTGCAGCGGCACATCAGCTGCTGCCAGGGCCTAAGACACAAGATGAAAGTTGCAATTAGGATTTAGGAGGGCATTTTATTATCTGAGATTTGAAATAGGTTTTTGTTAGTTAATCCAAACATCTTTCCAGATATGTTGACAGAGCCCTTCTGTACATGTACTTACTTCAGCTTAAGTGGGAACTGCGGTGGATGTTGCCAAGATTTAATGCCTCAAAAAGGGGAATACTTGTCAAGGGCAGGACAGAGGGAGGGGATAGAGCAGTGCCTTGGGCAGCCTCCCTTCACGTGGCATTCAGCAGGGCTGGGGCAGCATCCTGCTGGCCAGCTTTTCCTGAAAAATGACATCTATTCCTTAATAAAGGAAAATTAGTAGCTTAACCAAGATTAGACTATACCCCAGCTGCTTTTGTAAGTCTGTCGATTGTGTATGAACTCTGCATGCCCAGGGCTCAACATGTTACAGACAGGGGAATCTCTCCAAAGCTTAAAGAGCAGAATAAAATCCTCACCTTTCTCATGCTCATTGCTTTAATAGGAAGGCATTCTTTTTCTTATTGACATTTGTAGCCAGAAATTTTGTATTTCTCTTGTGTAAGAGGGACTTGTGCCTGTGACAGTCAGGGAGGAAGGGATCCCAATAGGTTTGTGCCATTTGAGTTGCCCTGGGGCTCATCCCATTGTCTCCAGCTCTTGTGTATTTGGATTTCTCCCAGAAGATGGAGATGGTTCCTGTGGAAAAAGGAACCCTGTGAAGGTTTTCTCTCCAGTTGGATTCACCAGTGTGCAGCTCACCAGGCTGGAGCTGCTGGATCTTCAGTGCTTTGGTGTCCCCAGTGTCACCTGTAAATTTCTTTTCACTCCACTCTGTTTGAAATTGGGAAAGGAAAATATCCACAAATCTCCAATTTCATCACCACTGTACAAATTTAAGCAAGCAAATCAAAATATTCCTAGAGAAATTCTCAGAGTCTCTAACTTTATAAATTATAAACGGCTGAGCCACTCTTTTACAGAAGTACTGAGTTTATTAAGCTAAATGAAGTAATTTTGACAATTTCACAGTGATTGTAGAGCCAGAGGAATTGCTGAGGACAAGGCAAGGCTGCAGGGCAGAGCTGCTGTTGGGAGTGTGTGGCTGTGCAGTCCCTGGACAGCAGAGGTCCTCCAGACCCAGCTGTTCATCCCCAAGTGGGAATTTTACAGCAATTACCTTCCATTAGTCACTCTAGAAAATAATTTTGCTTGATGATTTTGTCATGGAGATAAACAAAACAGTCATTTTGTTTGCGTTGATTTTTAAAATTATTAGTATTATTATTATTGTGGAATATTTGCTGTTGTTATTTCCTCTGCAGTGGTGCAGTAATATTTTAGAAAGATATTTGGAGGGTTTAAATCCTCTGTGGAGTATAAGACACATCCAGCAGTATTTTAGCAAAGTATTTCTTGTGCCTCATTTGTCATTTAGCAGCAGTGCTGCTGTCTGGAAACACAACTCTAATTATTGTCAGAAAACACACAAACATCTGAAGTGTTATGGTTAGAATAGAACTGATATCCAGCAATTACCAAGTCACTTTTCAGTAAGATTGTAACGAATTTTTACCTCAGCGTTGAGGTACTAATTTTGATTATTTGAATGTGCACAGCAAGCAAAGAGTTGGCAAAGCCTCTTGAATTTATGGACTTGGGCAAGACTTAAATATTTATGCACTTATAGAGGTAACTGTATTATCAGCCTCTCCTTCGTGGATTTATAGAAATCTTACCAAAATATGGAAATTATAAATATTGAGGGGTTTTTTCTCCTACATACTCTACTGGCTGAGCACCTTAACAAGCTCTGTCTGAAAACCATTCCAAATTTGTTGCTGGTAACTTCCCTGTAACCTGGGCAACTAAGCTTTGAGGAGAAAACAAGCATATAAGTAAAAGTAACTGCAGTTTATTTTAAAATATTTTCCATTATTAACACGTTTTTAATAGCAGGAGACGCCCAGATTTTGGCTTCATTATTAAACATGCTGGAGAATGGGGCTTGTGCTAGAGAGCAGCTGCCAGCTTTGTGTCTCCACTCACAATTATTTCCAAATTGTTACCCTGCTACTGCTATTAACTGGGTTGGTCATTCACAGGTTTTTAGAAGGCCAAAAAAAAAAAAACGAAAGAAAAAAGGGCATTTTACCATTTTACTTCAATTTGGTTCACTACTGTCTTTAACCTGTCGTGTTTTCTGGACAATCTCACCACGGTGCCTTTTTGTAAAAGCCCTCTGAATGATGGATTAAGATCTGTCTTGGATTTTACATGGATTAAGCTTTAAATTAACATAAAAGAATAACAATGTGAATCAATTTGATCAAAGAAAAAGCGTCACTAATTATTTAAACAGGACACTTAGTCCCGAGGTTTAAAGGCAAAGGAGCGGATTTCCCTTGCATGTGGATCGAATCAGAAGTATCCCATAATTGACTCTTTACAAGACCTTTCTGCAGAGTAATGGACTAGATATTAAAGCCTTAAGTATTTAAAGTGAGTTTCCGTCCTTCTCTAAATGGAGCTGCAGCACTAAGAGCTATTTTACAAGTCTGACACATTAGTGCATCCCTGGGAAATCCCCGGGCCCCGGCCCCGCATTCCCGGGGCTTTCAGCCCTTCCACGGTGTGAAACGGGGAGCCTTCAACCTGTGAGGAGCATCCCCAGAATAAATTCCAGATGGGCCAGTCTGCTGGGAAGGATGGGGCTGCTTTTTTATAAGCGTTTAATTGGCTTTATCTTTGCCACCTATTTCTAATTTTGTTGGTGTCTCTTGGGAGAATTCGTTCTCTGGTGGCAAAGGCTGGTGTGGCCTCAGAGCTGTTCTCCTCTCTGGGCTCTGGAGATGTCCTTCTGCATTTCTGGCTGTTCAAAATACATGAGATGAATACTGCTCCTTCAGTTGTACCTGAAGGAATTCTCTATTTTCTCATACCAGTTTTATTTTGGAGGGATGCAGTGAAGTCATTCCCATAAAAGACCCTGCTCTCTCCTTGGCCAGTCCTTGTTTGCATGAGGGGTGTTTGCCTTTCAAACTGAGATGTTCTTCCTAAAGGATGTAAAGGTAGTACAATTTATCCAATCTTATAAAAACAATCACAAATAAGACAGGAAAACTTGAAAATGTTGGAGGTGCTCCCATTATTTACAGGGTTGAGCCAATCCTTTTTTCTGTTTTTAATTATTACTACATATAAAATGGCGTGTGTTATATTAGGGAATATTTCTGTCAATAGAAACTTTTATTTGCATTGATCCTTGTTGAAATTGTTGCTGTGCTCTGTGTTAGAGTCCATGAACATCCTCCAGCTCTTTATTTTCCATTAATCTATGCTCCAAGTGGTTTCTCCCAGCTTGTACCCCAGGTTTCACCTTTTCAGATAGCCCCATGTATGTGCTACAATAATATTGCACTGATAGGAAAAATCAGTTCCTTTTTGTATGGAAATAATTCATATATAAATATTCCTTTGCTGTGTGGTTTATACTGTGTAGACTTACAGGATAATGTTACTGGGAAAGCAAAATAATCCTTAATATGATACAGAATTTACTTTTAGCCAATTTCTGTCTCCGTCAGGTAGAAACCACCCTGAAATCAACAGGAGATCAGTCAGGGAAGGAGCCTTGGGAAGGCAAAAATTTTGTCCCATATAGGCACAGTTTAAAATTCCAAAAGATGCAAAAAATCTGAACATCTGAACTTCAATTTGTAACATCTGGGACTTCAAACCAGACATAAACAATATCGAATGAATTATATTTTTTATGTTTCATCAAAATAGCATTGTAAATACTGAAGCCACAAATTATACTTTAAAATGAGAGTGGACATTGACTGTGATTACCCTGAAAGTTGAAGTATTTCATACACAAAGATCAAAGAAATGCTGCTTAACTCTTGCAGAGGAGAAATAATTTATAAAAGTTAGTCTGAAACTTCAGGTTATGGATTTAACTGCTCCTTTTTGTGGAGGTGAAGAAAGAGAGCCAAGTTTGGAAGTATTTATTTTCACAATTATCCCTGGGCTTGTCCTCTGCTCTGAGGAAAGGACCTCCCGTGTTTTGGGAAGCCGTGGGAATGTTGGGGTTTCTTCCCTTAACTGCAGACAGGGAATGAGGAGCTCAACAAAGCCTCATTTTCTGCCTTTGGTGGGGTGACTTTGTCCCCCAGCCTGGGTTGGGGTTTGGGGTCAAGGCTGGTCCTGCTGAGCCTCGTCAGCTCCAGCCCCATCCAGCATGCCCAGCCCTGGACCTGAGTCTAACA
>JANPWX010000093.1:377801-430414 GCA_024734555.1 Trochalopteron elliotii | reverse complement strand
GTTCCTCAGCTCCCTCCAGGCTCTGTGGGACACCCAGACAGGCTCTGGCTCTACTCCCTGTGCCATGCCCAGGTAAATGGGGTTTGTACAGTGCTGTGAGTGGCTGACAAAGCAGAATTCCCAAATTCCCACAGCAGCTCCCTGCCTGCTGCACTCCCCCTGCTCGGGGTTGTGTTTGTACTCATGGCTTCCATCCCTTTATTTTCCCCTGGTGCTTTCACAATGGAACAAAATGGAGTTCTGTGGCACAGAGTTTTTCCATTGATCTTCCAACTTTCCATGCCATAGAGGGAATACTGGAGCTCTTCTGCTGCTTGGACTGTAGGGGTCTGAGTTGTTAAACCTTTTGCAGCTCAGGGGTGGATGTTGTGCAACTGTCTTGAAATCTGAATTATTGAAATGTAATGATTAAAATTATTTATGAAAATTCTCCTGATTTAAATCATGCCAGAAGGTGATGCTGAGACCCTCAAGGGTCCTGAGCATTGTTGTACCAAAAAAGAGTTTGTAGGTTTTTGTTGCTTCCAAAGAAAGTGAGCCCAAGAAAACCCATAACTTTTAACTTGGTCTTAAAATCTTACCGGTCTAATTTTTCAGTCATGAGATTTCTGCCTGAAGTACTTTCCTTGGGCTATCTTTGTTTTACACCAAAACAAATATTTTGAGAAATCCAGTTTCCATTGATTCTCCTCCCCAGAAAAGCAGCTAGGAGCTAATAAAAGGAGGGGAGCTGGTCCAAGGAAAGCACTGTGGCTGTTGGAGACCTGCAGAGCTGGGCTGGGGAGCAACAAGAGCTGCTGTCAATCCCTTTCCTTTTCCTCGTTTGCAAGGCACAGCTGGGCTTGCACCCACACTGGGGCTCCTTTCCAACAGCATCCAAATGGAGATTAAACCAACTAATATTCATTTATATTTAAAAATTAACCTAAGTAATCACCAAGAAATCTATGAAACTAATCATAATGCAAAGCATGATCTCAGAAAAAGCAAAGTAGCTTTTGTCCCAGATACATTGTTCTCAGCTCACCAGAGCATTATATAGGTTAAAAATAAGTGTTAATTTCTAACTTGGAGCTCCCAAAAAAGCTTTACTGAAGGAAATAACCAAAGCACAAAAGGCACCACTTGCTCAGAAGACACAGGATGAGGGCAGGATCCTCTGTTTGTCTTGATGATAGAAATTTGTGTTAATGTAACCTCCATCATCAAAATATTAAAACCACCCTCATTCACCTTTTATCATAAAACAGCCACTAAAATAATTACCTTAAAGATGTGTAGATACACAGACATTAGAGGTCCATCAGGTGAGCAGCAGCATGTTTTGTGCCACGTTTTAAACAGCAACAACTCATCCAAACACTGACTTTCTTCAGGATCTGCAGCCCTTTGAAAGCCTCTAATTGCCAAATTATTGAGGTGTCTTGTAGGATCTTTGTTCAGATTCCTTTGTGTGCTGCCTCTCTATCTCCATCCCATCCTTGCCCTGTGTTCCATGGTTTGTTTTGGTGTTTCAGTGCTGCCTTGGATCATCACTGCAGCCTTTGGTTTTTCCAGGCAGCTCCGTGGAGTGTTTCCAGCAGGCTGGAGTGTTCTGAGCCCAGCAGGCTGTTTGTGATCTGACACCCAACAATGGCTTTTTTTGAGCTTTGATTTCATTTCTAGGCATGCTACAAATGCCCTTAGACTCTACCAAGCTAAGCCAGTGAGTAATATCCTCAAGATGCATGTAAAAATTGCTTTAAGCTCTTGGAGTCTCCTAAAGGCCTAAAGGCAGTAGGCAGTTGGGGTGCCCCAGGCTCTGCTTCCCTGGATCCAGTGCAGCCTCCAGAACATTCATTTAGCTCTGTTAAACTTCCTAGGGGTGTTAATTGAAGATGCTGAAAATAAAGGTATGAATTCTGCTTCAGCATCACAAGTGTTTTAGTTCATCTCCAGACAGGTTATTTTTAAGTAATGTGAGATTTGGTTTTCATTTTCTCTTCATTTTATTTAAAAGAGCTTCTGCATTGTTCTTTGCTGCTGTGGTTAATCTGTGCATTAGGAGGGGCAGAAGTTTAATTTATAGCATAGAAGACATTTATGCTGCTTGGGGAGTTGAATCCTTCACCCTGTGTTTATTTGTCAGCTGTTTAGGTTTCCTTCACTTTGCTTCACAGTCTTTTCTCTGCAACTGCTGTGTGCAGTATGAAATAAATTCAAGCTGTGTATATAAGTGTGTGTACACAGGTCTCTGCTTCCATTCTGGCAACCAGACCTTGACTCCTTCCTCTCTGGGTTTTCCTGAAGAACGTGACTGCAAGTAAAGATGTTTGGGATGGCAAAGCATCCAGAACCCCCTGAATTATATTTGGAAATCTCAGTTTTAATACATGGCATAGAGACAGATCAGCTCCAGAGCCAGCACACAGCAGTGTGTTGAATATTGTCTAATGAATAGATCTAATTCTCCCTCTTGCTTTTCCTTTATGTATTTATATACTGATGGGAGACTGCTAATGTAGGTGACCACTTAGAACATTCCTAGTAGAATCAAACTGTTCCTTGTCTTTCCCAGATTAAACTGCCCTAGGTATTCATTTGTGTGATATTTCAGCCTTATGAAATTCATTTTACTCCCTTCTCACTGTTGCCAATATTTTCTATTATTATCACTCTCACAGCCATCAATGTAATGATAGCTGTGATAATGACAGTGATAGTGATAATGGTATTATCACTATCAATGAACTTTCTGCCTGTATAAACTGATAGAGTATCCTAAATATTGCTCCAGGACTGACCCATAGCTCTGGTATCAAGTTTCCAGGGATGATTTTTGGGTTTGCTTGACAGCTCAGTCCCACAGTTCCTCCTGCCTCTGTCTCCCTGGGGGAAGTGCCACTGTGAAGGAGCAGTGGTACAGAAAACTTCCCATCTTCCAGCTGCTGAAAGCTGCTGTGCTGCAGCCAAGGCTGAGCTCCAGCACACTGCAGAGCTCTGGGAATCCCAATTTTTCCCTGTAATCAGCCAGAAAAGGGGTTTGAGAGGCTCCAGGATGAATGACTGAGCAGGGCTGGAGCCATCTGCCCCCAAACCCTGTGGCTGGAGCAGGATGAGATAAAGGAGGAATCCTCCCTTCAGGATGGATTGTCCAGGCACTGCAGCTGACAGGTGAGTTCTGCAGCTGTCAAATCCTGACTTGCCACAAGCACTACATTTCTGCTCTTAATATTAAATGTGTGTCAGAATTTCCATTATAAACCACTTATTTTGTGGGTTTATAGCTTTGCCATAAAAATACACCTTGGGTTGAGCCCTGGCACGCAGCCATTTGGCTTCTTCTAACACAATATTAATTCAGAACATCCAGACAGTGTTTTTAAACACCAGTATCTGAGAAGTTGTTGCTTCTTTTTTTCTCTTTTTTTTTCTTTTTTTTTTTTTTTTCCTCAAGTCCTTTGTTTTCTGCAGGACTCATTCAGAAATCAAAGGTGGCCAGATGTAATTGCAACAAAAATCTGCAACATCTGGAAGCCCTTTTTGGAAGGACTGAGACCTGTGATAAGAAAGAAAGAAAGTTCTGGGGACATTTGGAGAATTCCAAATGGATTTGGAATTTGGATACAGACCCCCGAGGCTGAACTGACAAGGTCTGACTGCCATCACCCAGAGACATTCCCAGAAAATGGCAGAGAGCAGGAAAGTCTTGGGAAGATGAAGATAGCAGCTAAAATATTCATTTTGGAACCAAATCAAAGAATCTTAGGTCACATTTGAAGCCCAATGATTGTCAGCCAGTGATCTCTGTGAGATGAGAAATTAGCACTAAAAACAAACTTGTAATTTGGAATTTAAGAATAATTCTGATGGGATATTTCAGATCAACCTAAAAACTAACAAACCCTCTCCATGTGAGCTCTAGGCTTCAGGAGGAGCAGGTCTGGTCCTTCCAAATCCCAGCCCTGATGAATGACTGGAAAGGTGGGCAGAAACTGGAGCTCCTGGCAGCCAAATCCTGGAACTTGAGTCCTGTTTGGAAAATGAATGATGAAAAGGGGCAATCCTAATCTGATCCCTGGCCTTACTGGACAATTAGGAAAAGTGATAATCTTCGTTTGTAAAACAAGGAAAATTGGCAGCTGTGAAAAAAATAAAGGAAGTCGTTCAGTTTAATATTAGACTTATGAAAAAATTGGCCATAAAAGCTGTTCTGAGGCTGGCCAGGACAGAGCCTCAGAAATGTCTGGGGAATGTTCTTCAATCAGTTCAGGGAATGTGAGGACATGAAGCTGAAAGTGCTGAGCTCCAGAGGAATGAGGATAAGGCTTAAAGCTTTTCTCTAGATTTGGTCAGTTTACTTTCTGAATGGATATTGGGATCTGGGAAAGGAATGGAATAAAGTCCCCTTTCTCAGACTGCAGTTATTGGACAAGGTGGGTTGAAAAAGAATAAATTGGGCTCAAGCAGGGAGAGTGACTGCTGGCAGACACAGGGCTTTCCAAAGGCAGGGAAACTGATTGAGAAAATCATCCTCTCTGAGCAAGAAATGGAACTGAAATGATGGATAGGCTATGGGAGGATTTGGAGATCGTTATGGCTGGGAATAGAGTAATACAAGCTGGAAGTATTGTCTTACCAATGAAATCCCTGGAAATTTGCTTTAATTATGTGGCTCAGATGAAGCACAGAATTTGCAGATAACTGATTTGGAGTGAGGAGATTTTCCCAGTGCAGCAGGAAACTACTACAGCAGCTACTTGTGGCAGTATCAAAGTAAAGGTTAAAGTGGTGGAAATCATATTTTAAGGGCCAAGCATTTGCAGAAACTTTTGCTGCTGGATCTGAGGGAAGGGATTGTTTTTCTCTTGCACTAAACAATTTAAATTCTGAATTCTTTTCAATGCAAAGCTGCAGCAAGATTTCAAGTGATTTCCTTGCAGCATGTGATGCTGTAGTGGGTGTACTTACTCTGGCTTTGCTCCAGCTTTCAGAACTAATTGAAACTTTGAAAATACAACAGCTTGGAGGTCAATACAAGTCCTAAAGGTGCAGGAAATACCTCCAGAACCCACAGAACCTCCAAGACTCTACTGGATTCAGAGGTGCCATCACTGCTGGTGCCTGTGTGAACAGGGCTAAAGTCACCACAGCTATGCCACAATCCCAGTTCCAGGGCACTGTTTGGATTTCCAGAAGTTTTTTCCAGTTAAAAATCAGTTCTGTGAATCCAATAAACACACAGGCTGCACACAGTGGTGCACCACAGCTGGATTCTGAGGGAAACCAAGCCATTCCCAGCACCTCGCTGTCAGAAAGTGCTACTGGGCATCCAGGGAGTGAACTGGGATGGATAAATGAGCTTTCAACCATTTTTGGACCTCACTCCCAGTTCTGATTAAAGTCAAATGGTGGCTGGAGTGGATCCTGCAGAGCCAAGTTACAGGAAAAAGGGGAGGGAACAGCTTCCAGAGCAGGACAAGGCCTAGTGCAGCTTGAAAAGATGAGTTTTGGCCCAGCACCTGCTGCCTTTTGAGGATGGGAAGGAGCTGTGCTCCAGCCTGCCTGGATCAGATTAACTCTAGATGGTATCTTGGTACCAAGTACAACACGGAGGTGTGAACTGATGTATTTACAAATGGTCTGTAACACTCTGAGAGCCTCAGCCTGATCAGCTCCAAAGGCAAAGGGAATCGTTGGAGGCAGAAGTGATTAATTGTGAGTACACAGCCAGCCAGGGAATGGTTTCACACACAAAAGGACAGAGCAGAGGCAGGACCATCCTGGGCAGCTCCCCAGCCGGTGCCACTCAGGTGAAGAGTTTTTTTAAGGATTTTTTTTTTTTTTAGGATTACTGCTACTATTTCAGGCAGATTTTTTGTGGCTTTGTTAATATTGTAAAACCACGGCGTGAGTTCGGTGAGAAGGAAACCATTTCAGTGGCTGGCACGGTGTGATTTAACGTTTTCAAAAACGGCTTTTTAACAAAACCTCTTGTAACTGCTGCCATTTTCACCTCCTCACGTTCCAAACACCTTCCAGGCTGGACACTCCCGGCCCGGGGGCAGCACTGACACGGGGAGTCAAAGCGCTGGAGGGAATGGAGGCTTATTACAACAGAATGTTCTGTTCTCAGGAGAAAAATTCACATTCTGCTCAAAGAACATGTGACAGTGGTTAAATGCAGAGAAGGTTTCACCGTGGCTCCTTTGGAGAGGGTTTGGCCAAAGCCTGGCAGGCTGCAGGGACTCTGCGGGATGTGGAAGGCAGGAATTGGGATTTGGTGGGGTGAGACAGGCTCAGGCTCAGCTTCATCCAGAGAGCAGCTTTGGAGGTTCACCCCAACATTGTCCCATCCCAGAACATCAGGAAAAGGAAACTTAGGTTTGATGTCCAGTTGTCCAAGTGGTTCTCCTGGAATTCTGTGTTCCTTCAGGACAGTGAGCTGGAGCCTTGGGTGAAAACATCAGCTCCTGGTGTGGGATTCCTGCTGTGGACTCTGTTTGTTAAACAGCACAATTGTGTCGAGGAGACACGTGGCTCTATCCTCCATTAGTCTGTCCTGACATAACAATACAGCAATAAATTAAAATTTATGAATCTGTTAGTGTTCAGGAAGATTATCCTGCTATTAAATTCTCCATCTCTACTGTTGGATGAAGCAAGAGAAATCTGTGAAGGGCTGTTACAATACCATGTGCCTGGAACATAAGTGTTTTTATCTCTATTCATATATAAAATATCATTATGTTTCCTTGAGTCAGTGCATGTGAACTAAGTAATGGACTGATAATTTTCTTGCTACATTAAAACCAAGTGCTATGAAAATTTGAGGGGATTTTGCTACAGCAGAGATTCAGCTTTTAAATTTTTGTATCTTAGCCATGCTTTCCAAAATGTCTGATTTTTCTGTACCTAAACCACCCTGGAGATGTCATGTTACATTTCAGGTACCTCACTGACATTTGCAGGAGCAGATAGCAGAGTTACAGTACTGAGGGGAAATGGGTTTGAACACATTTATGTTAAACACTGATATCTCCACTTCTGCACATCACTGGTACCTGAAAACTGCAAGGACAAAAGCTTGGAAATAGGGTGCTTATAAATAATCAGATTTTAACACCTTTGTTTCATTTTAAAGCTGTTGGAAGATTTCTTCCAATGGTAAGGAAGGGTGAAACACTGGAAATCAGTCCTGTAAAGATTTTCAGCAGTTTATAAACCCTCTGTTGAATGAGCTCCCATGGAAATCCCTTGTCCTGCTGGGTTCCTCTGGGTCACCCAGGAATGCTGACCTGCATCACAGGGACACCTTTCATGAAACCTGAGGCAGGGATGTGTTTTCATGTATAAGCTGTTGATGTGGTTTTTAATGCAGTGTAAGTGCCAGGTACGTTTCAAAAACAGGAATGGGAAGGAGAGCAGTGGCTGTGGGAGACCCTCCTGCAGAAAGCAGCACATTGTCATTAAATAACAGACTCAGGAGTGAGATGTGCCTGGTACTGGGGTCTCTGAACCACTGACCCCACATATATGTGTATATATATATTTATATTTGTGTTTGAGAGGTGTTTGGGCTCTGCAGTGCCACAAGGTCTGAGCACCTACACAGAATTCAATCAATTTTTGGTTTAAAATTTGACCTGCTGGGGGCTGCCTGGAAGAAGGTTGGAGGTTGCTGGATGTTTCTGATTTTCTCTATTCTGGTTTCTCCTTCCCTCCTGGGAGCAGCTCCTCCCCAGGAGCTCACTCATGGTCACTGCTCTGGGCCTCACTCAGTGTCCAGCTCCCAGATTCCTTCAGCATCCCTTTAAACCTTTACAGAGCTTGCATGCTCCATTCCAGGGAAGTGCTGAGCTCCCTCAATTCAAAACATCTTGCAGAATGAGGCCAAAGACTCTGAGGTAGGAAGAGGTGTGAGGAGAGCTTTATTAGTATGGCACATATTTAACCCATAGGAAAACCCACAACTTTTACTCATTTTAAGTGTATTTCACACTTTTCGACTATTTGAAATAACCACATTTGTAAAAACTTCTTTTAATGAATAGAGCTCTTTATGTACAAAGGCAAACCCTTTTTTTTCCCCCTAAGTACAGTCCTTTTAAAATACTATTTCTTTTGTAGGTCTGGCTGCTTCCCTCATCTGTTCACTATTGCTTGCTGCTACAGAACCCTCCAGAACTGAAACCAGGCAATTTAGATTCTATTTTATCTTAGAAGAGTTTTGCTGATCCATGCCATGTATTCATCAGGACTAATAAGACAGATAAGTAAAGGACTTTAAATATTTATTGCCAACCCCAACCAGGCTGGTGCTCAGCACAATATTTGTGTGTGAGGGATGGGAAGGAGGTACCTGGGTACAAATTCTGGCCCCATTGAACTCTGTGGGGGTTCTGCCATTTGACTGCAACAAAGCAAAGGCTTCACCATATGTTTAAAGGAAATATTTCACTGGGATTTTCTCAATGCTGGGAAATGTGTTTTTATCTTCCTTTTCACTTTTGAATGTTTGTTTACCTTACATGCCCTTCAAAGTAATTTAATATAAAAAAACTCATCAATTCCAAGTTTGAATTGCCTCATTTTTGAATTTCTTGTGCGTTTAGAGACCCCACATGGGCAATGTCTGGGCTGAAAACCTGCTAGGGGAACGTTGGCATATTTTGTCTTGCTGTGATTTCAACTGAATTAAAGAAACCCAGAAATGAAAACATTTCCATTTGTTTATGTAACTAAAAAAGCCCTATTAAATTGGGCCTGAGCTAGCAAGAATATCCCTTAATGAACACAAACCCTTTTCTGCAAGCAGGCCATAAACAGAGGGACATACACACACATCCATGTCCTATCTCCCCTATCAACAGCAAACCAGAGCAGGTAAAAAAACCTCCCACTATTTGTCTTAGGAAATATCCACCCCTTTTAACAGGGGGAATTTGGAAAATATTTCTCTGGCCAGCGTTGGGGAAGGTGAAATGCTGCAGCACAAAGCACAGCCACGGGCACCGCGAGCCAACAGACGGGGCTGCTGTAAAACAACCTTTTAATAAGGCATTAAAATGCCATCGACTTGGACACATTAAAAAAAAAAAAAAAAGGCTATGAAAACAAATGCCTTTCAAATAATTAGGATCTTATGCCTGAGAGCTGTGTTGATCTCCGTGCAGAGATTTTCCTGCTGCTGAAATCAGACCGGGCTGAGGCTGATCGTCTGAGGGAGGAATTAGCAGCGCGTAAATCGGCCGCGCTCGTGCTGCTCCTGCCACGCACAGCCAACCCCCAAAGCATCCTCCAGCCCCTTCAGCTCCTCCTTTCTCACCCCCAAAGTCCCCTTTCTGTCCCTTCAAGGCTCCCTTCTGCCCCAAAAGTCTCTCTTCTATCCCCTAAAGTCTCCTTTCTATACCTTAAAGTTTCCTTCCTGCGCCCTGAAGTCTCCTTTCTGTCCCCTAAAATCTCCTTTCTGCCCCCTAAAGTCTCCTTTCTGTCCCCCAAAATCTCCTTTCTGCCCCCTAAAGTCTTTCTGTCCCCTAAATTCTCCTTTCTGCCCCTAATCTTTTTTCTGTCCCCTAAAGTCTCCTTTCTGTCCCCTAAAATCTTCATGTCCCCTAAAGTCTCTTTTCTGTCCCCTAAATTCTCCTTTCTGNACTCAGCCCTAAAGTCTTTTTTCTGCCCCCTAAAGTCTCCTTTCTGCCCCCTAATCTTATTTCTGTCCCCTAAAGTCCCATTTCTATCCCCTAAAGTCTCTTTTCTGTCCCCTAAATTCTCCTGTCTGCCCTCTGAAGTCCCCTTTCTGTCCCCTAAAATCTCCTTTCTGTCCCCTGAAGTAGCTTGGAATCCACTTGGTTTAGGCTGCCAGAATATTTTTTAATTGAATCTCAGCTTTTTATCATGAGCATGTGAAAGGTTGAATTTGCTGATTTTTAGGGTGAGTCTGACTGGCTGATTCAGCCAGAAATAACTGCAAACCCCATTTCTGGTCTTGAAAATCTGCTGTGGGCTTGTTTTCACTCCAGGTAACATGCCTGGATTCATTTAAAGGG
Source organism: Trochalopteron elliotii (assembly GCA_024734555.1). NCBI lineage: Eukaryota > Metazoa > Chordata > Aves > Passeriformes > Leiothrichidae > Trochalopteron > Trochalopteron elliotii. The sequence continues at coordinate 420,386 of JANPWX010000093.1, read as the reverse complement.
TTAGCAATAGTTTGTAGTGGTTGCTGGTGTGTAAAATGTTGTATAAATTAATCCTTTAATGCAATAAAATAATTCTTCAAGAGCAATTTTATCACCTGGAATGTATGGAAATACAAAAGGAATTGTAATAACTGATCATTCATGTCTGGGTGTTTAAGTCACAGCTTGTGATGGTTGTTATTAGCACAGCTCAGAAAAGCTACACTGTTAAAACATGTATTTGGAAGGAATTATTTATCATAAAATACATACATGCATTAAAATGTATCTGGAATTATTTATCATAATTAACATGATAAATTAATAAGGCTGTTGCCTAAGAGTTGGGCATCAGATTCTCAGCTTTAAGTTGAAATTTAATGCTTTTTTTTTACTAAAATATCCTTAAATGAATACTGGTTTTCTTACATAATAAAATTCCTGTTTTGATCTCCACTTTACAGAACACAAACATCAATAATTCAGAGAAAATAATGTATTCTGTATTCCATCTCATTTCCTGTTTTGTCATTAGGTAACAGTTCCCCCTAAGGCACATGTTTTTAAACTTCCAATCCAGCTTGTGCCTTTCTTCCAGATCTGTAATTGCAGATACTTTTCAATTTTCAGTTTTTCTGGGTATTTTCCATACCCAGAGCTGTGCCCATGATCAGAGCCCTGTGTGTAACATCAGAACAGATCCTGACACTGTGATTTCATCCCTTCATCAGTTTTATCTGACTTTCTGCCTCCCTGGCTTTTCCAAGTGTGAAAATCTGCACTGCAGAGGAATTTTATAGATTGCAACCCTAATTTTTGAAGTAAAATTCTAAATAACTGCTCTGGTTAGAAAGCTTTGGGCAGAATTTTCAGCTTGCTGTGAATTTCTGTTAAGCCTGTGTTGCCTTTTGGCTGGAAGTCCATCCCAATTAGTGACCCTTCCATGGAGCAGTAGCAACAGAGAAGGGATTTGGTTGTGTTTTTTTGGTTTTTTTTTCAAGTCAGTTGTAAATGATTAGTCCAAAAGAGCAGCATAAAACTGTGAGTCCCCTGCAGGAGTCAGCTGGAGGAAATTAAAGGATCAACAACAGAAGGGAAGCACTGAGGTAGGATTGTTCCAGGCTGCAGCCACAGGCTTTCACATGCACTCAGGAAATTGGCTCCATCAAAAGGCGAGGATGCAGGAGTGAGGATGAGGAGGATCATGCAGGTGATGGTTCTAAATCATGGCTGGAGATCCCAACGCTTCCCAAGGCACAGCTTGCCTCCCCTCCCTGCAAAAAGCAGCATTTTCCAGGTAAAAATGGAATCTTCTCTTTATGAATCAATAAAAGTTGGGCAGAAAGGTGAGCTATAAATCTGATATAACTCAATAAATAACAAAGATTCCCTTTCCCCACAATAATATCAGTAGGATGGGGATTTTGAGTGTGCTGTGCCCTGTGTTTGTGTGTGAGAGCTGTGAGAACAATGTCTCAAAGTGCTTGGCAGCCAGGTAAAGCTTTCCCTTTAAAGTCGAAAGTCAATTCGTTCTGCAGAAATTTGCATCTTCTGGGCCTGGGATGAAGCTGAAACCTTTGCTGGTGGAGCAGGAAAGGATCACAGGAGAGGAAATGCATAAATCTCCATCTGGAGCCAAGTGTGCTGGGAAGGAGATGGGGGAGCAGGAGTGCCAGAGCAGGCTGAGAGAGAGAAATTCCAAGGGAAAAGTGGAAGAAAGGAAGAGGAATGTCCCAGGAATTAAGCTCTTCTAATGCTCCATACTTTCATCAGAAGCAAACCACTGGAAAGCTGTAACCCAAATAAGGAAATTAGAGCAAAAATTACCAATATTCAACGATTCAGATGTCAAAAGAAGCAGCGGAGTTATTGGTGTTAGAGGTTATTGCCAGAGGGGAAAGCTCAGCATGTCCTGGGTAATTAAGCTTCATTGGAGAGCATGGATCCCTTCTCCAGGTAAGAAAGCCTTTTATAGCATGGCATCTTTGCTATTGTAATTAAACACCATGGGCTATTCTGCATATGAAGTCTTAAACACTTCAGTCCTTTATCAGGGAGTTTTACTGGCCAGGCATGTGTGTTCATATGGCAAAAAGGAAAAAAAAAAAACCCGGCTGCTATAAAAAAAGAAACCCAAACATTTCTTTTTATTACTCGACTTGCTGTATTTTTTTATATATATTGAGCCAAAATTCATCCCTTGTGGAGCTCACTTGAAGCCAATAAGGGCAGATTTTGGCCCATGTCTATATGAGAAAGGTGGTGACAATTAAAATATATTGTTTAATAATGAGAGCTATGGTAGTGAAGTGTCTTTGTGTCTATGAAATTATACACCACGACACCCAGCCAGTGTGGAGCTGGGACTAGCAAAACATATAAGGCTGGTTTCTGATGGAAAGGCAAAAGCACTCTGACTTTTATGATTATGATTAAATATCACAAAGGCATTTGAAGGAGGCTAATTTAGGTAACATCTCCAGAAGTCTCGTTTATAGTGCAGTATTTTACCATTTGAAAATATTTCTTGACTGTTTTTATATGTGGCTCTCAAGGACAGCACGACTGGCTGTTATTAGCAGTAAGTAAAAGAACAGTTTTTATTTCACTTATATTTGAGGGACTTTCAGTAATATTACAAAAAGGAATGTACCCTATTAAATGAAATGTGAGGACAGCCTTTACTATCACTTTACACTGGCAATTCCCAGTTGTTCCCTGCTCAGGGCACGGGACCAACACATGAAAGGCATCGTTGATGCCTTGAAGAGCTGAAGATGTTGCCAGTTTAGCAACAAATACCCAGAGCAGGAGAGGCCTCAGTGTGCAGAGGAGCTGTGGTTACCTGGGTCCTACCCAGCAACTCCTCTGTGTATCCCTGTTGTTAAGTTTGGGTGAATTTACAAGCTGGAGGTTGCTGTGCTCTCTGCTGCCTTCCATCCATCCTGCTGCAGTTTGGGCAGTGGTTTATCCACAGCCAGGAACCAAATCCCTCATTCCAGGCTCCATCCTGCTGCCAGGGAGGCTGGCTCAGCTTTGCTCTGCCTTGTAAATGTCCCAAATTTTGGCTCAAACATTTTCCTGTTGGGTCTTCACCTTGCCAAGAGGGGAGGTGGGAGCCTGACAGGGATAAGCAGGAGATTTCCCCTGGGGAAAAGTCTTTTTCCCCTGGGGGTTCTCTGTCCTGAGCCTTGGCAGCTGCCTCTGGCTCCTGCCTGTAGGAACTGGGATGAGAAAAGTCAGAAAAATAAGAGATATTTTGTTGAATCAAGAACTCAACTGGCTCTTGATGGCCCTGCTCAGGAGATGGAAACACCTCCATACAAGGCTGATGGACCAGCAGAAAAAGCAGCTCTTAAACAAAACTAAAGAGGTGAAATATCAGTTCTAATGCCGCTGGTCTTCTAAAAAGTCTCTGACCTCCAAAAATTAGAGTGGGCAGGGAAACACAGAAGAATAAAAAGAATTTTTGCTGTGCTTATTACTCATTCAAACCTCTTTTAAGGAAATCTGGCCTTTGGCATCAGGCTCAAATAATATTTTATGAGAAGAAAGCATGAATCATTGAAATGGTGCAGTATCTATGGAAAGGAAAACTGGGAAGGACACAAGAGAAAACCAATCCAAGGAGCCACAGCCCCACAAAGGATCTCAACCCCCAGGAAAAAAACAACAGAAAGGAACAAAGGATTTCCAAGCAAACCTTTGATTGTGGTGCTGGAGACAAGTAAGGAATTGCTGCTGGATTGGACTGTCAGGAAGGGTCATGCAGTACCTGTGGAAGGGGAATATCCTGTCCTTGGGAAATTAATGGGATTGTTTTATTAACATCAATGTGATGATCAGGACTGGCCCATGTACCTGACAAATTGAAGCTTAACCAAAGGGGTAATAAGAGATCCCAGGAGGAAGGGGGGATGCTTAGTCTGTCTTAGATAGGATAAAAGTCACTTCTCTCCTTTTTTGCACACTTTCAGAGATCTGTTTTCAGGCTGTGAGAACCATGGCTGTGTGATCCACAGTTCTTTCTGTGTGATGAGAAGAGAAGCACCAAAAAGAAGTGAACAGAACCTCAGCCTCTCCATATTACTGATTAGTCATAACTTATCCAACACTGCAACTCCTTTGCCTGTTGCTTTTGCTCCTTGGCAAGAAAAGAGCATTTATATTTATTTTTTATTTTTATTTTTTCCCCCCATTCTCTCCTTTAAGTTTTCCAGCTCATGTTTTCCCTGTATTAATTCCTGGTCCCTGACCTCCTGCTTCCCCTTCTTTTGCTGTTAATAGGATAAAAACTGATTTTGGGACAATCTAATTAGCTACTTCCCAGAGGTGAGGGGATGTTATTTCTGTGTTATACATGAGAGAAACAAATGATTCACTGAGGGCTGGCTCATTGCTAGGGGTAGGAGCATTTGTAAATCCTGAATTTCATGGAGTCCACAGCCTGCAATGGAAGCTGTTTTCTCCCAGGAATACAGGTATATGTGGGGGTTTATCTTCACATTTCTGATTTTCAGTTGTAGTTGGTCTAAATGAGATCTTAGCAGAGATTTCTTTGCATGTTGAGCCCAGCATCTGGCAGGAGGAGAGGGGGCTGTGTGTGCACACCACTGAACACTGAGCTCACAGCACTGCTCACCCAGCTCTTGCTCCCCTGAATTCTCAGAGCTCAGGGGTATTTCAGTTTCCACATCCTGAATGTGGAAATTTCTGAATTCTGATATTTCAGTGTCCACGTTCTGCATTTCATGTCTCTGCTGCTCCCAGATCTCTGTGTCACTCCAGGGAGGATGGTCAGTGCATCCCCAGGGCTCTCAGGATTCCAGCCCTCCCTGCCTCGTGCTGAATGTCCTGGATGTGTCAAAGGACAATATTTTTGCTTTCCAGGGAAACCCTCCAGCCCCCACTGACCCCTCCCAGGCCTGGGAGCTTGGGCAAGGTTTACCCAGAGTTAAAATCCCTTCCTCCTTACCTGTTAGGGGTGGGGAAATGGAGAATGGAGACATGTGCTCAGCTCTACTGCTGCATGTAAATCCAGTCCTGCACTGTGATCCTGGACAGAAATCCCAGTGGAAGCTTTTCCTGCCCCTGAGCTGTCTCCTTCAGAGTGATAAATGGAGGGAAGGGTGAGGGGGACTGGGGGGATCTCTCCAAGCTTTGAACTGGCTGTGTCCTCAGAAAGATGAGAAGGAAGAACTGACTCATTTCAAGCAGAATTTTTATTCAGATAAAATCCTTTTACTCTTCATCACCTTTGGTGTTCTCATCACTAAGACTTACACCAAAGATGTCTGTTCAGGTGAGGCACTGTGGGCACTTGGATTTTTGGCTGTAAATGGGAAGGATTCCCTGTCCCCAGTGCCATCCCTGCCCTGCCTGTGGCTGCTCAGGAGCTGCCCTGATGGCTCTGAAGCACCAGGCAAGTTCATCACCTTTCCAGGATGTCCTGTGATTGATTCCTCATGGCCAGCCCAATCTGCTCCAAAGTTTCAGGCTAAAATGAGCTCTTGGATGTAGAGGGGATCATCAATGGTTTGGGTTTTGTTCTGCTCTGTTTTCAGCTGTCCTTTTGTGTATTAGATTCACAGCTGATATTAAACCCAATTTCAGACTTTTGTTATTCTCTCAGTAGCTGCTCAGAGACCCTGGGCATGAGTAAACTGCAATTTTGAGTGTGGCTGTGTCATCCATCAAACTCAAACCCTCATTCCTCAGCTGCACTGCACAGCCAAGGCTGCAGGCTGGGCTTGCTGAGGCCAAGATTAAAGGGCTGGTCCTGCTACACTGAAGTCTACAAAAGTTTTCCTATTGACTTCACCAGAAATAGGACTGAGCCTTAAGATTTTGGCATGAAAACACAAAAATCTTGCTTTTCATCTGTGCTGAGCTGCAGCAGGCATTGCTGCCTGCCTGACGTAAGGAATTGTTCTCTGGACATGTTGTTCTGCAGTAAATGTTCAATGATGTCCATCCCTGCTGCCAGGGGCTGGGGATTAGTACACAAACCTGGCCCAGTGTCCTGTTATCAGTGTGAACCTCCCAGCTAGAAGATACATTTGTCAATTTTTGTCTTTCAGGATTGTTACAACTGTTGCTGCCCAAGCAGACGGTGCTGACATTCCACCTCATTTTTCTTATTAAAAACTCAATTTTCCACCAGTTTGTAAATACAACCCCACTGAAAATGTTCCTTGAAACTGCAGCTATGTATGGTCCAAAGCCAAAAATTTGTGTTTGCTGAGAACCAAGGAGAATGACAACAACAACAAAAAAAAACCAGATGAAAAATGTTGGCATTTGCCAAATACTCCTTCAAACCTCTTCCCCATCAGTATTTTTCAGTGGAACAAGAGCCTTGGGACCTGTTGTAGCTATTCCTCCGTTTTCATTCCAGTAGGGTTTGCTTTCCTTTTATTAAATGAGTTTCTAATTAACAAAACCTGCAATTATCCTAATTTTAATTGAATTGTTATTAGCACTTTACACTAATTCATCTACCTTTTTATTTCCTTCTCTCAGGACCTGGTCCCAAAGATGGGGCTCAGGAGGGCAATTTCCATCCTGAAGTCCCCTTGCTGCAGCTCTGTGTAAATCCACTGGGAATCTGAACTGGCATTCCCAAAAATCCTCCAACAGGAACATTTGTTGGCAACAACCAGGAAAAGAATCTTCCTGGCAGGAATGGAGGGACCACAAACCCCCAGCAAGGTGGCACAAAACCCTTCCCCAGTCCTTTCCCAGTGAGGCTGAGCAGCCCAAGCCAGGTTTAAATTTAATTCTGGTTTAAGTAGGGCTGGTGCAAGGAGGGGCTGTGAACCCCATGATGAAACCACCACCTAAACCCCAGGGTTTTACAGGCATTTCTGTCATGGCTGTGTTTGCACATTAAATAAGGTTCATGTTGGACAAGGCTTTGTGCTTTACTTGTACCACTCCCAAGATTTTCTTTCCTTTGATTTTTAATCTTGATCCTGTTCTTTGCAGAGAGCAAATCAGTTCAAAACGTGATGTTTTCTACCAGCAAGTCACAGGCTCATGATTTCTCTTGCAGCCTTCTATGACAGGAATAAAACCCCTCCAATCACACTGAATTTAGGCTGCCTCTTGTCACAGTCAAGTGCATGGCACCTCCTTGGAGCAGGTCCCTAAATTAAAATATTGTAGATTTTTTTGCTGTTTAAGCACTACTGCAGAAACATGAGTGGCCAAGGGGAGGGGAGGGGTTTTTTTCTCTCTGGCTGGAATTTTTCACTATAACCATCCTCAGGGGAGTTCTCATCTTCAAAAGAGACATTCTTTCTATACAAGCTGCAAAAAGAATTATTTAATGACATCATAAATTAATACAGAGAGGCACAAATTTTCCAAAATGTGCCGAGAGAGAGAAAAATAAATTCATGTTTGCCAAAAACACCCCAGCTCTTGCAGACTTAGGCCCCTCTTGAGCCTGTGAGCTGCCAGTGATGCCAAATTGAACGGTGGGGCTTTTGGCAGGACTCAAGTTTAGCTTGTTTAAATTTTGGCAAATATTCCTATTACTCACATTCTCAGCAAGCTGATACAAATATTTGTTCTATTTAGAGGGAAGTCCAGGCTCAGTCTGGCACCGAGTGCTGCTGGGCTCCGTGGAACTGAGCCTGCCTGAGCCAAGATTCAATTTGGACATTTCTACCTTAAAGAAAAACAGAATTAAAAAAAATTCCCTGGGCCTTTTAGTAGAGATTAGAGCACATCAATGGAAAACGGTCCTCGTGTGGATTCAGGTTTTTCTCACTTGCTAATTTTTGCTTTAATCTGATTTGAAATGGGCCTGGTTTCCCCGAGCTTGGCTTGCCACTCCCTGGGCTGGAAAAGCCTCCACACACATGAACCTCCACATTCTTGAGAATTAAAAGCTGTTTAAAGTGTACTAAATCAAACTGGGACACAGTAAGCACACTTGATCTCTTTTAAAGCTGTGCAGGTTGTTGGGATTTTTTTTTTTTTTTTTTTCAGTGATGTCCCCAGTTTAGTGTTTCTGATTTGAAAAACAAACAGAGCAAATCCTCCAGGACACTCAGGATTGCTGTGCTCTGCTGCATCCCTGGGAATGGTCCTGCTCAGCCAGGATCTCCATCAGGACCAGCACCTGCCAAGCCTTTCCAGGTGGGAAAAGCAGGAGAAAACAAATGGAACCTGGATGCCTTACCTGGGAGCCTGGACTGGACACATCCCCAGGTTAGAAATCTTGCAATGAAAACATAAAGAAAACTAAAAAAGAACAACCTGGTTCCATCCCATAAATTAATACAACCAGCCTTTTTTTTTTTTTTTTTTTTTTTTTTTTAGTTTGAGTGGGATTTGTAATGTAAATAATTCAATGATGTCTCAATGTTTTCATCAAAGTCACACAGGAGGGGGATCCCACTAATAGCACTTTTTAGCCATTTGGAAATGGGAAATGTGCTCTAAGTGGCTGAACTGGATTCCTTTCAGTGGAAAAAGATGGTCACTGGAGAATGATTCATCCCATTTCATCTCAATGTCTGATCTCTCTCCAGTGACTATAAAAGGAACCCAGATGACCAGATTAGCATATATCCAAATTTTGCACATTTTTATGCTAACTCAGCCTTTCCCAATCAGGTCCTGTGCTCATAAATATCCTGTGCTATTTTTATAAGGAAAAAGCTCATTATTTGGCACAGGGATTCCCAGGGCACTCTCTCAGCTCCAGTGGCTGCTGTGGGACAGAGCCTGGGCCCTGCCCTTTGCAAAGGCTTATTAAATCATTTAATTAACATGATCAAGATTTCTCTACACTCCCTGCATTGGCTGAAAGGTTCTGGGACAATTCTTACAGGAGTTACTTTTTAAACTGTCCTTAAATCAATAAATATTGCATGGATGAGCAGAAGGGACATGAAAAATGGTTAAAAATAGCAGCAGTGATTATTCATTAAAAATGACATTGTTATTGTGTTGGTCACCTTTGCAAAACAGAAGATCCAGGCAGATTTTTCCTTTGCTGACCCCCCTCATTTTTGGGTTCCATTTGTCTGGTTCAGTGTTGATCCAGTGGCAGGGTGAGAAATGAACTGAGCACTGCAAGTTCTGGGCAGTGACACCCCCCAGACTTCTCCCCCCTCCTTCCTTCCCTCCCTCCTTTAATTCTTTACCTCTGGAACTGGAACTGAGCTGCAGCCGGGCACAGGAACTCTGGGCATCAGTGGCTGCTTTTAACTCAGTGCTCAGATCAACTCATGAGACCCCTAAAGCAAAAAAACCACCAGACAAATCCCAAATAAACCCATGGGCACCTGATGGTGGAGCTTTGAGATGGTGAAACAGAGTCAGGTGTGAGGAGTGGGGAGTGTGAGGTTGGTGTAGGCAGGAGACAGAAGAGAGACGAGGCATCTTAATTCACCATGGAACATTTTTATACTAATTATTGAAATGCACCCAGAGACAGCTCGTAGTAGTAAAATGACTTTATGTTCTGATATGTAAAATAAAATGTCCATGCTATGTAACAAACATTTAAAAATTCCATACCACCTGTATCTAATGTGGTTTCTAATAAAGATTTATCTGTAGTATATAGGTTTTTTTTGTCTAACCAATTCTTAGTTTTTACATCAAAGGTGTGTAATAAAAAAATTTAAATAGATGTCTTTCAAAAAAAAAAACAACCCTTTGCAACATTCATTAAGTATTTCATTCGTCAAAAGCAAAGCTGAACTGGACACGTGGCCTGCATTTGTGATATATATAATTTTATATATATATATATATATAAAAAATATATATGTATATAAATAGCTATTCAGCATGCAAAAAATTGTAGTGATTTCCAAAATCTGGTTACAAAATCCCACCAGTCACACAGGAATTGTGCTGAGTGGGTGCAGGGACTGTCCTGGTTGAAATGTGACCTCGGGGCTGTCACAGCCCCCCTCATCCCTCGGGCTCCTCACCAAAACACAGAAGCACCTCCCCACTCCCAAAGCTGCATTTCAGCTTTTTGCCTTTGCCTGTTTGGGAAGCAACAGGAGGAAATAAAAATCCCACTGTGCAATGACTAAAGGTTGAATATTTTGTGCTCTTCAGTGGAAGCCAACCCCAGCATCACCTCTGTGTCACCTTGGTGTCACTGCCTGGGAGCTCAGCAGGATGGACACTGCAGGGGGACAGGAGCTTTGTGGGTGAGGACAATGGCAGTTTTGTCCCAGAAGGAATTCCTCTGCTTCCCCACGAGCGTCATCCTCCTCACAGAACCGCTGAGGTTGGACAAGAGCTCTCAGATGATGAAATCCACCCTGTGACCGATCCCCCCAGGGCAGCTCACAGAGGGCAAAGCCAGCGCTGGAGGAATCAGCCCCGGACACCTCCACGGCAAACAAAAGGAGCAATGAATACACTGGTTACAGATTTTACCTGTTCTACAAATATTTGTACACTGTAAAGCCTGACAGGTCATGGGAGCTCTTCCCTCCCCATCCCACCGTTAGAAAAATATTCCTCTAGGCCTCCTTTAGGCTGAAAACAATTCTGTCTGAGTTAGCTGCAAAAGGAAAGAACACAGCACAAAAGGCACGTTTCAGCTGAATACGAAAGAAATCAAGGACCAGCAAATACAGAAATTGGTTCTGGAAAGTATTAGCGACTTTTAAGCTTAAACTTCATAAATATATTGCAATAAGCAAACGTGATTCAATCAAGGGATGGGAGTCTTGAAGACACTGGGTCTGTTCCTAACGCTGCAATTAATTTGCTGTTTGGCCTCGGGCTTAACTCTTCACTTCTTCGCTTCCCCCAGCCAGGGCCGATGCCGGTGTGGGGGCAAGGAGAGACATTTGTGCATCGGTGCCTTCTCCTCCGTGCCCGCGGCTCGGAGCCCGCGCTGCCGGGCCGGCCCCGCGCTGCCGCCGCTGCCTCCCTTCCAGAGGAGCGGGGAATCTCTAGGGACAGAAAGGGCTAAAGAAGCGCTGCCACGGCAGTCCTGGAGCTACGCAACCCATGGAGAATGGCTTTTTCCTCGCAGGTTTGGGAGGTTGTGGCTTCATCAGCCAAGGACCGTAAAAAGCGAAGCTCGTGTTTTTCCCAAATAGCCGAAATTCGCTCGCGGATGTTTAACGTTACAAGCAAAAAGAACACGACTGGCTACGTCACTTCGTTAGTCGTGAAGATGGTTCCTGCTGGACGAAGACACGAGAATGAATTTATTTGGGAGTCACTAAGAGCCTGATGAATCCAGCCCACTGAGCCAGGAGATGCTCTTCACCCACACAAATCCCTCTGGAAATGCACATGTGTCTCACCGAAGTGCAAGTTACCCACAGGTATCAACACTGACTGAACTGTCCCGGAGCAGTAAAAGGTCGCTGTGGCCCGGCCGGGCGCGGGGGTCACCCGTCAGTCCAGTTCTCCACAGTCCCCATCCCTGAATGATACTGCAGCGACGACTCCCTGGACAGCGAGAAGCTCTGTGAGTACAGGAACTCGTTGGCCGCGTTCAGGTGCGGAGAAGGGGCTTTCCTCTCGCACACGGCCGGGTGCACCCGTTCCCTGGGGAAGGCCGAGGCGGGGCCGCGCTCCCGGCCCGGCGCCGGGCCCAGCTGGTTGTAGACGCTGAAGGGGCCGTTCCCCGGCGCCTGCGAGGCCTGGCCCGCCATGGCCGGGAGCCGCGGCATCATGGGCCCGGCGGGGAAGTGAGGAGGGAAGGGCTGGTAGGGGACAGTCTCCATGGTCTGCACGCTGTAGCTGGTGTAAGGTGCCACTGAAGTCCACATGTTGCAGCTCAGCGGGGGCGGCGGGGGAGGCAAATCGTCGACGGCCGAGACGGCGGCGATGTCGGCGCCGGAGCCAGAGTACATGCAGGCCTCCCTCGGGGCCACCTCGCCGCAGTAGGACGGGCTCAGCATCTGCTGCTCGTAGGGCGGCGGAGAGCGGAAATAATGATCGTCCCCCACCGAGGACGAGGCGTCCAGGTAGGAGCGTTTGCAGGGCAGGTCCAGGTGCCGAGCGCTTTCTGCAAGAAAAAATCCCCCCGTTCAGGAGCAGCTCTGCCGGGAGCCGCGATTATTTCACTAAACTGGTGCCCTTTCTCAGCTTAATCCAGTTAAACCATCTTAGTTTGGGGAAACAATGTACAACATCAAAAAGACTTTGTGCTGCAAATGTCAGGCTAATCCCCCCCGGCCTCAAAGCACTCCGGTGACATTTGTCAGCTTAAGTGAGGGACTCTTCTCACATCAGGGATTACTCCACGTTCATCCAGATAACGCAGGGCCCTGACACTCCTGCACGGTTCCTCCTGACAAATTCAAGAAGTCTCTTAAAGGGTCTTATCACAGCCTGCCTTCCTGTCACTGCAAAAATGACTCTACATTTCCCAGATATTCACGTCAAAAGCTGCAGAAATATTTCCAGATAAAGGAGCCCTTTCCCAGTCAGCAGCCCTTCCTCAGCTCTGCACAGCCCCTCTCCTCCTGTGAGGACCATGGCCCTGTTCCCCGGCAGCTTTCTGTTATTTATTAGGAATATTCTCTGGATGAATTAGTGAATTCATCTGCACATTAGACATCTGCTAAAATTACACATTTGCCTTGCAGCCCTCATTACTGGTGCTGTTAGATTCTTCATTTAGCTGTGATCAGAGGATTCTCCCAGCTTAAATAAATTAGCGGCCAGTGAGACATGCAAATAGAAGGATTTTTTTCTTCTGTGCAAAATTTTTCCATTTAACTTAAAACATGCCATGATCTCATCTGATGCTGGACTAAAATGAAGAGAATGCAGTCACAGCTCACTTAAATTTGGGAATTAGTGGATGAGAGGAAAGGGCTGCTCATACCAAGCTCCCACAGTCCCCCTGGCCTGCAGACATTGAGGGAATTGCTCGTGGCTTTGCCTTGGAAGGTGTGGAATTCTGGTAATGCCACTGGCCTCCTGCAAACAATTTTTAATTCAGCTGATCCTAACAATGGATAATTTTCCACTGAAGCTCTGTGCCATTTGAATTAACACATTCTAATTAATTGTTTCAGCTCTGTCTCAGAGTCTGAATTTACCTTCTATGGGACAAACCCACTAAAAACTGCCTCAAACAGCAGCTCTTGCCTCCTGACCCTCCAAAACACTCCAACCACAGCAGTATTTTTAAAGATCAAGGCCCAAGGGATCAATCCAAACCGAACTCATGCTCTCAGGTTTGTTTTCTAGCTGTGAACTTGAGTTACCTCTTCTTTTTAGACAATGGTAGAAGAGCCCTGAATCTCTCTGTGCTGTGAAGGTGTTGAGTGGCAGATCTTGAGTATCTGAAGCTGCAAACTGCATGTGAGCACCGTTCTCATACTGATAATGCTGAAGGGTCTGGTGATTCCCATGGAGTGGGTTCACATCTGGCTTTGCTGACAGCTGCCCATGACTGGACACCAACCTCTGCCTCATGATGCTCTTGGAAATGACTGGATATTCTTTGCTAAAAGAGGTGAGAAAAATGAAGACTGGTTAAGCAGCCATCAGCATCATCAGAATTTCATCAACAGAATGAGGAAATGTTGGTTTGGCTCCCCCAGAGCATCTCCAGCCAATGACTTCAGCCCCCTTTGCTTCAGACCATGAACTCACCGTCCTCCTCTGGGCGTGGGCAAGAGCTGACAGCACACAGTGTGCCAGAGGGACAGGAAAGGCTTTGGAGGGATATCAGTGGCATCCAGGCACCAGCAAACACGCTGCCCTGTGGCTCTGGCACCTTCCAGCTGCTCCTCCAGGGAGCTGCAGCCGTGAGGAGCAGGAGCAGGAGGAGGAGGAGGAGGAGGAGGAGGAGGAGGAGGAGGGAGGGGAGGTACCTTTGGAGCCGAGCCACGCGCAGGTCGCTGTCGTCGCTGCCCCGGAAGCCCTTGGCAAAGGGGTTGTTCTCAATTTTCAGCTGGGTTATCTTTTAAAAAAAAGACCAAGAATAAAGGATTTGAAAGCAAATCAGACCAAAAGTGCAGCAGAGCAGCAGCAGGGCTGAGCTGGTGGGTCACGAAGGGCTCAGTCCTGATGACCCCTGTGAAATGCAGAGTCTAGGTCTTATTCTAGGCCCTGTGTTCTTTTTCTGGACTCCTGATACAGAGAATTTGTCTGATTTAAAAGGTTTCCTATGGTTCCATTTTAGAGAGCCCTGCTTGTCATGGTGTGGCTCTCCCTAACTGCCATAACAATTTAATAATACACCTTTCTGGCCACCATTCAGTCAGTTTAACTCTGTGAAAAGCATCCCAATCAAACAGAGCTCTCCCTGCTCTGAGCCCCTGCATCCCATTTGAAAGCTGAGGAGAGCAGCCAGCTCTGCTTTGGGATGCTTTTTCATGAGTGTTGCTGTTACTAACAGCTACCCTTTTAGCAATGTTGAAAAATATCCCTTACCAAAAAAACTCCAGAGAACACAGCTGGCCACTATCAGTGCTGGAGGGGAAGGTGGTGACATGTGAATTTAAGCAGCCTCCAGGGCTCCAGCCCTTCCAGGGCAGCTCAGGCAGCTGATGAACCACAAGAAGCATAGGACCTTTCCAAACCCACAGCCTGACAGCAGGTTTGTATGTCTTAATTTCATTTTGTTCTTTAGTGATCGTGGTTTTCCTCTGATGGGAGCAGGATCAGGGTTTCAGTCCCTCCTTGTCACCTTCCCCTGGCCTCATCCAGCCCAGGAGGGGATTTGGGGTGAACACACACCTTCCTCACTAACCTGTGCTCAGGGGTAACCTCTGTGCTCAACTTCCTCATTTTTTCCTTCAGGAACACAATTATTTACAACCACACTTCTTGCTAGCAGGAGATTGCTGAGCTAAAAATAGTTCAGCAGTTTGTTTCTTCTAAAAGAAACCCCGACCAGGTTTTTAATTGTTGATGCTTAAGAGAACAAATAAAACCATTCAGGTATTCCTCTGAGGCTGAGATTTTCTCGAGAGCACACTGAGCTCATGGTGAGACCTTCTGGCTGCTGTCACCTGCTGCAGGTCCCTGTGTCCCCTGCTCAGGGCAGTGTCCACCCCCCCAGCCTGCAGACCCCAGGGCAGCACCACAGAGGCTCCTCACAGGATCTCCACTAAAGAATTTGGGCTCATCTGGGACATTTTCCCTAAATCTGTCATGTCCACCCTGTGCTGCCCCCAGGCACAGCCCCCCCAGCACAGCAGGGACAGTGCAAGTGTGGAGTTTATGGAGCACTTGGGGAGCTTTAGGGATGAAAGGCACCATTGACAGCAGACATTTTAAATATGTATTAAATATAAGCTCTTTTGAGTCTCTTTGGTTAACCATGTTTGGGCAATTGGTCATTTTACATCAACAGCTACAACTTTTCTACCATCAGTGTCCTAATGGGCACTTTTCCCCCAGCCTGCCTGACCACACCACATCCATGTTTCTGCTCTGAGACTCTTAACTGCCTCACTAATTGCAACATTTTTGCAAGGACTCTATGCTTCAAGCATCAAAGGGCACACAGGCATCCTGCTCGGGAGGAAAAGCTCTGGTCAGGTTATTGGGGAGGAAGAATTTCACACTTGTTCCTGTTCCTGCAGGACTTTCCTGTGAATGTGTAGGAAAGGAACTGGTGCAGTTACACATGGCAGATTTCACACTCAGGGTGACAGGAGGGCTCTGGCACTGCTACCTCACTCTGCACCTTTAGTTATGAATCTTGATGCACATTAAAAATTCCAATTCAATTATTAATTATTTCTCATGCAGCAGTGGGACTTTAGCATTAGGGAAATGCCTGGGAGCAGGAGCTGGTTCAAAGGCAGAGCAGCAGCAGCAGGATAGAATCTGAATCCTTTCCATCCCCTGCTGTCATCCTCCCCTGTCCCTGCCCTGGTGAGGTGACAGGGAGGTGACAATTCACTGTCCCACTGCTGTCAGTCCTGCTGGGATCCAGCCCTCAGACAGATCTCTGCCCACTGCACAGGTAACACCTCCCCAAACCACCAACCAGCCCCTGCAGCACACAGGTGCCCCTGACACCCACCCAGAGCACAGGACTGAGCCCTTTGTGCCTCACACCCCAAACTCCCTCCCAAACCCCTCCTGCATCCACGTGCAAACCACAGGGGCAGAGCCCAGCTCCCTTTTTATGGTTTTACATTCCTCATCTGTCTCACTGAACACACATTCTATAATTACTGCTCGCTGCAGATTTATGGGCAAGCTTTACTGGTCATTATTAGATGTGCTTTGCTGCTTGAATGACATCTCAGCTCTATGAGCACAGCCAGTCAGGGGAGCCCAGGCTTTGCCAAAATATTATTACCAGCACCATCCCAGAGCTGCATCCTGCCTCATCCTTAAAGCCAAGACAGAATCTTGTCCTTGAAACCAGCAGAGCAGGAAGATGCTGTGACAAAAGAAAGCATTTGTAGCCCCAGGAGGTGCCTACCTTGTGGTTCTGGTAGGAGGTGACGGAGATGAAGGAGGTCTCGGGGAAGACGTGGGTGCAGAACGCCGTGTTCTTGGAGCCGAACGCGTTGTTCTCGTCCGCCTTCACTATGTGCAGCCGGGGCTGGTATTTGTGCATTGAGTTAAGGATGATCTGAAAAACAATTGATCTTCAAGTGAGAAATCCATTCAGAAGAGAAAAGAGACAAGCCAAGGCTGTTGGACACTTTGCAGCAGGACCCAGAGCCCGGCAGAGCTCAGCTTTAGCTTCGCTTTTGCGAGTTAGGAAGGAAAATTTACATTCTAGAAATGCACATGGACTGAGGCACAAAAGGTATCTGCAGCTCTGGCAAGCAGAGCTGAACTTAAAGCTTTCCTGGTAAACCCTCATTTTCCTATTGCTATTGGATAGAATCAGCCTGGGTGGAAAAAATGTCATATTTTTTTTTTCCTCCAGCTCACGCCGAAGCTGTACAATATATAATTCACCAGCAGCTTGGTCTGTAAAGATTCCTAATAAATACTTTACTGAGCTGAAAAATACACAGTTTAGCAGAGGAAAAAAAAACAACACAGAAACCACAGGGGGGAAAAAAGCTAGAAAGCTATTTTTCTTTTATCTGCTGGTAAAAAAAAATAAAACTACAAAGCAGCAGATTGGCTTTTCCTCCTGTTTGTGGAGTGGCTGAGTGTGGGTGGCTGGTCCGGGCACCTCTCCCCTCCTCAAGTCTTGGCCAGTGAAAGGCAGGAGCAGCACCAGCCAAGGGATTTTTATGGAGGGTGCCAGGGGGGCTGGGGAAGGGCTGAGGTCCAGCAGGGATCACAGCCTGGCTCCAGTAAAGGGTTTTTTTTTGGTGGAGCTTTTTGGGCTGAGAGGAGCTGCCCAGGCTCATCCCATCCCAGCACTGAGATCCCACAAAGCAGGGATGTGCCCAGACACTGCTGAGGAAAATGGCTTCAAGAAATGGAATTTCTTTTAAGAAGCGGGATGGTTTTAAGAAAAGCCTTTATTCCTTTTACAGGGCAAAGAAGAAATACTGCTGTCTTGTTTTCTCAGCATAATCCTTTCCAATCTCCTCCTTCCGCTCCCAAATGGCTCATTGAGCCCCACTGCCCCTGGGGGACAGGGATCCCAGCCAGGCTGTCACCCCAGGGCAGGGACAGAGACAGGAGAAGGGACAAGGAGGGGACACTGTGATGGGTGGGGTCTTCTGCTGGTGGTGAATAAATGGGAGGATGGATGAGAAAGGGGTGGATGGATGGAGGGATGGATGGATGGATGGATGGATGGATGGATGGATGGATGGATGGATGGATGGATGGATGGAGGGAGGGAGGGAGGGATGGATAAAGGGATGGATAAAGGGATGGATAAAGGGATGGATGTTCACACTGCAGCACAGCACCATCAGTTCACACTAATTATGATTTTAGCCAATTTTAAATGAGAATTACCAAGAAGCAGAAGGATTTTGCTCTGTGACTGCTCTATGTGGTCAGAAACCCTTTCTTCTCCATGATTGCCATGTCCAGGGGAGCTCAGAGCAGCAGCTCCAGGTGCTCCAGCCAGGATGGGAGGCAGTGCATGGAACTTGTGCTCTCCAAACCCCCTCAATCCACTGCAGGTCCCCCTGCCCACAGTAGCTGCTGCATTATTCACCACTTAAATGCAATTTTTACTGTTGACGTTTTCCAGACAACCCTCCCCGCTCCCCAAGAGAGAGAATGAGGAATTTTTGGCATTTTATCAGCTTTGCATCAAGCCTCTGAACCACTTTGTGGCTGTTGATGTGCAGGGTGTAGACCTGAGAGGGTCGGCTCAGGTTTTGGGCTGGAGCCTTTTCTCTGCTTTCATGTATCAGCCACTCATAAAACAAAGTAACACCCCAGGGACAGGACTTTCATAAAAGAAGGGACATTTCAATTTTCAGTAATTAAGAGTTGAGCCATGTTGATAAATAATGGCTGTCTGGAGCAAAAGCTGAGGTTTGCTGAGCTCTCCTCACTGTCTGTCCCACACTGCCCAGGACGGGTGACTTTTCCCCAGAGCCAGAGCAAGGCAGCTTCAGGATGAAGAAAACAACTTCAAACTGAGATTTCCAAATGGATAATTAGGAGCCCAAGTTTTGATACACCCTGCATGAATAGCCTGTGTTCCTCCTCCAAACTGGCTATTCACTCACTGGGCTATAATGACCCCTTTAAAAAGATAAATGCATTTTTAATAACATCTTCAAAGTCAAGGAGTCCAAACAATTTCCAAAATGAATAAATGAACTTCTTGGAGCCTGATAGAAGAGCTCAGGAAAGGATTTCTGACAGATGCTCAAAGTTTCAGTTGTGGCTGCAGATCTGCCTGGA
The DNA here is from genome assembly GCA_024734555.1 of Trochalopteron elliotii. Taxonomy (NCBI): domain Eukaryota; kingdom Metazoa; phylum Chordata; class Aves; order Passeriformes; family Leiothrichidae; genus Trochalopteron; species Trochalopteron elliotii. The sequence goes on along the minus strand of JANPWX010000093.1, from coordinate 401,639 downwards.
GGTTCATCATGAAAAAAACCCTAAATGGCCTAATTTTGCCACTGCATTTACAAGTTTGGGCATTTCTGTCCCTTGCACAAAAAATGAACATTTGCCCACCTGTCTCAATGTAATTTCTGTTGGAATTTGAATGTGGGGCTCCCCATCAGCTGCACAGGGGATTTCCCACATCTTTTTGGGGGTCAGCAACCTCTCTCTGCATAAAACCAGCATTTTACTAAGAGCAAGAACTCCTGCACACAAATCCTCCTTACTTGTGCTTGGTGTAGCCCCTGTGCATTCAAAATCCTTCCAAACCACCCCAAAAACAACCCTGAGCCACAAAACATCGAGTCTGTGCAAAGTGAAATGCCAACAATTCAGGCTAAATAGTTTTCAAGGCTGCTTTGGAAAGCTAAAAATACACAAAACAAATGTAAATTCCACTCCAGTGACGAACATCAGTGGAAAGATTAGCTTCAAGAACTGTGTCAAAAATGAGAAGTATTTTAATTGATGGGCCAGAGCACTGAGCAGTGACGTTGGAGCCCTCGGCCTCAAAGGTGATGTTAAACAATAACTTTGTGTTTTCCTGCACTTACCTTTTTCCTGGGGAGATTAATTCAGTGTCAGACTCTGCCACACACATTTTTACATTGTTTTTGTACAAAAAACAGCTAGTTTGGGATAGGCTGGCAGGGACCCAGTGGTGGGGACCCTCCTGGGCTGCACCAGGTGAGACCCAAGGAGCTCCTGGATATTTTGGGAAATGTTTTGGGAACTGCCTTGGTGCTGGCAGAGGAGCCAGAGCATCCCCAGGGTGATGTCACTGCTGCCCCCTCGATGTCACACGTGCTGAGCAGACTGTCAGAGAGCCCAACCCCAAAGTCCAATGTGAGCTTACACAAACATCCTTTTAATTTCTATTTTTTTTTTAACTCCCCTGTCTCCCTCCTTTGTGCTGCTCACATACTTGCAGCTGCGACTTCAGCTGTTACAGAACTCAACTCCTTCATTATTTTGGCATTCCCCAGCCAGCAAGAAATGTTTGAAAAACTGGTGTCATTTGCTCCTTTCGTTTAATTTTACTTAGGAAAACAAACTCCTCTAACTCCTAATCTCTCACACTGCTGAGTAATGTCGGCTCCAGGGCCTGAGTTTGCAGGATGGGGCCCAAAGGGCACGAGCTGAGCTGGGGAAATGGTGCCACATTCCTTGTCACAAGGCAAACTGGCCTCGAAATCACCAGTAAAATGTATTTACTTTCATATGAAATTTGGGGAGTTGATTTAAGAGCTCCCTGTTTCGCCAAGGTATCAGATGTCAGATGATGCAGTGGTTGCTATGGCAACTGCCCTTTTTATATTGAATAGTAAATGGCTACGAAAAAGCCACATAATTTTATGGCTGCTCCCGGGGGATCACATAACTAATATAAAATCTTGCATTTTAATATATTTTCAGCCTCTTTCTTCCTTCCCTCTATTCTTTCAAAGTGAAAAAGCCTTTGAGCTGAGGCTGGCCCTGGTCCCACACTGGGACTTGGGGCTGGAGCATGATGGCCCAGAACAAAAACCTGACAATCCAGTTTTCTGCCTGGAAAAAACAGTGTTTTAATCAAGGAGGCTCTGCAGAATCATCTCAATTAATATTTAGAGCATTTGGTGGTATAAACCATCCCAGACTGAAGGGAGTGAATTGTTTGGAGATGCTCCATCAGCACGGGAACTGACCCAGCTGTGCTGCCCAGGATGTGTCCAGGGCATTTGGGATCACAGTTCCCTCTTCTCCCTGCACCCACCCTGGGACACCTCACCCCAAAGCCAGCCTGAAAAATCACACTAACATTTACAGTGGGAAAAACCTCTGAGATCACCCAGTTCAACCCAATAAAACATTCTACTCCAACACCCTCTTCAGCAGCTAAAACACGAGCTCTAAAATTCCCTAAATATCATCCCATCAATTTTCCCTTCCCAGGGAAGAATTCCCTCTCTCTCTGTCCCAAGGCAGGGACAGTCTGGGCTCTCCCCAGCCAGTCCCAGCCCCGAGTGTAGCCAGGCTGCTCCTGCAGGGTTGCAGAGGAGCCTCCCAAATCCCCAAGTTTGTCCTGGCAATCAGCACAGCAGGGAATAAAAGAAAGGCTGGAAAATCCTGGGAAAAGGTTCAACATGAAATAGTTCCTTACGAGATGGCCAAAGCTGGGATTTGTGGGGTTTTTCTCCCTCGGTTCTTTTTCATCTCCCATCAGCTGGAATTTGTTGGGCTTTGGGGTGATTCCACCTCTGCTCTGCCATGGGAGGGGTTTGGGCAGACCCCAAGTGTGACATCCTGGATACCCCATGTGTGACTCCCACACTGTCACCTGGCCCCCTGAACAGTGACCTTTTCCCTGCCCCACTCCAAACTGGACCATTTCAGACCTGATTCCAGTTAAACTTTACCAAAATCCACTGCATTTGATTCACATAAACCAGCGATGTAACAACAAAAAGATTTCACAGAGAGAAGTAAATCTTCTTTTCAACCACCAACCCCACTGGCCACTTCTTCCCCAGGATTGAAATGGAAACCCTGGATCCATCCCTCCCTGTGGAACCCACACTATTCCCAGTGGCACAAAGCTCTCTTTTTTTTTTTTTTTAGCAAACAATGTAAAACTTCACTTTGTAATTTATTTGGGCACCACTATTGCTCTGATTTCCTAAAATGAATGGGAAGGAAAAGAAAAAAAAAATAAAAAGAAGATAAAAAGAAAATAATCTTTCCATGGATGATCTTTCAGCAGGAGGCTTAATGATGCTCTGAAAAAAATTACCTGCAAATTTAGGGCTGGACAAAAGGGTTTTTCCAAGGTTTAAATGGAATGGGGAAAACGGTGGTTTAGTATTGGGAGAGATTTCATATGCAGAAAAATAAATAAATAAATAAATAAAGTAATAAAGTAATAGAGTAATAAAGTAATTTTAGTCTATTAAATAAATATAAATATAAATATAAATATAAATATAAATATAAATATAAATATAAACATAAATATATCTAAATATAAATAATACATATTGCATATATTCCTTACACATATAAGAAATCATATATGTTATTTTTAAAAAACATATATATTTTATATATGTGTATATATATCTTTAAAATAAATGCTATAGATATAAATACAGGAAATTTTTAGCTGAAAATTGCTCTGAGCAGGACAAGAGGGATAAGGCTGTGTCCTTTCCCCCCAGGCAGGATTTTCCCTGGGAGCTGCTGTGGCCCCATCCCTCCCTCCCTCCCTCCCTCTGGTGATCCCAGTGCCCGGGGTGGGGAAGCTGCTTCCAAAGCAGCACATAAACCTCCCACCAGCACCAGAGAGGAAACTGCTTGGCCACAAGTCATAAAGCAAACAAATAAAAAATAAAATTATGAATCAAAATTCGGGTTTTGCAAGATTAGTAGGACGTGGAGCTAATTAAAAGTGCCTGAGTGCGTCTGACGGGCACAGGCAGAAAAAGGCTGATTTAATTAATAGAAAAATGAAAAGGAAACCCCAGGACTAGGGGAAAAAATTAAGGCTTTCAGTGATAATCAAATAAAACCAAGTGTGCAAATATTAAATCTGAAGAGAAATAACAAACTCATCAGCATTAATGAGTAAAGCCAGTAAACAGCAGATTTGGGTCACGAAAAACAGGAATATCACTTCAAATGCTGTCATGAGTGACAAGCCATCTATAATATCCTGTGGCTTTAAATCTCACTTGGTTACATCCCAGGAACTAAAATAAAAGCTTTATTTTAAAAGCAGATAAAGTAATTATGACAATTAAAAGGCACCACCAGCAGCCGTGGAGTGAGTTAGGTGCAGAGTCTGTAACACAACCAAACTCAGCAATGCTTTGTTGGGGGGGATTAAATTAAATATCTACTTTGATTTGTCACAACCTCCACTTCTAATCTCCATTTATTGCCTCCTTTGTTTGTTTGCTTGTTTCCCTGCAGGAACACCTTTATATATTCCAGCATCTATTTATATTTTCTTTATATTCCCATTTTTTTTAATTTCCAATCAATCTGCTCCCAGTCAGAACCTCTCAAGGATACTGGTGTGATGCTCTTGCCCTTTCCAAGCTGGCCTGGCTGCAGGAGTCCTCTGGCAGAGAGGTTTAATTTCAGTGGAGTCACTGACAACAGCAGCACAACAACAGCACAAACTCCTCCTGGGATGCTCTTGCTCCTCTCCCGTTTTCCAGGCTGTGAGCACTGCCCTTACGTGACTCTGAGTGCTCAGAGCCTGCTAAAACCAGGGACAGAGGCCTGGGGAAAGGCTGCAATGTTTTATTCCAGTGTTTTCTCCCAGCTCAAGATACTGCAAACCCCATTCCTCAGTCCTCAGAAGGATCCTGGGCTCCTGAGCTGCCAGCACAGGTCTGGAGCCACCACTCGTGGTCAGTCCTGCAGCCAGAGCCCAAAAGGGCTCCTCCCCATGTCCTCCCCACAGCCCCAGAGCCCAAAAGGGCTCCCCATGTCCTCCCCACAGCCCCAGTGCAGCTCTGAGCCACCCCTCCATGGCCCTTCAGCAGCCTGACAGCCCCCTGAGCACCCCTCAGCTGCCAGAGCCAGGAGCTGACCCACAGCTCCATCAGGACCATCTCATAGGCACCTTCCACCCCACTGTTTATGTACTTTAAACCTCTGGAGAAAGTGGAATTCCACTGCTGAGGATTTATCACTGTGCAGACACACACTTGCCATTTTCCCATATTGCCCTGAATCAGCTTTCTAAAGAAATGCAGATGTTATGTTCCCCTTTCCAACAGAGAGGGGATTTTTGTGCATCCTCTGCAGCTGAGATGAGCACAAAATAACCTGCAGTGATGGAGTCATTTCTGTTTCTCACCTGTAAAACACTGTTAGGTATTTCCCAGGCAGCATCCACTGGGAATGGGTAAGGGATGTGCCACTCTTGCTGGCACTTACAAGATTATTTTCACCTCTGCAAATGCCCTGTTACTCCCATGGCATCAGAGAGCAAAGCACCAGCCCTGCCAGAATCCCCCGTGCTCAGAATCACTCACCAGCCCCACATAAATCAGAGGCTCTATCAGGTTGATTATCTCTCCATGTAATGCTTTGAAAATACATAAATTCAGATTTCACTCTAAGCATAGGTGACTTACAATGCTTTCTTTGGGATCAGATAGACCTCACTGTAGCTAAACATTACAGTGGCTGCTGATTTCTTAATTCATTTTCAACATGAACGTGCCTCAGTTGTTAAGCCTGGTGTGAAAGAAGCCTTTCATGGATGAAAAATCCCCCCGGAGCAAAATATACAGCCCACGTTTTCAGGCTGTGCTGTGTGAGCTGGGCACAGGCTTACCTGCCACAAAACCTGCTCAGCCACAGGGGTTTGAGGCAGATTACAGAGCTCTGAATTTGTTCTGATATAAAACCTGCTCAGTTTGACGTGTCTGCATTGACAAATGCCTCCCATGCCTCTGACTGTAACTAATAATTTACCACAACAGATAACGGGCCAGGGCGAGCAGCAGGACTGAGGTTTGGGAGGCTGGAGAGAAAGGGCTGGGTGTGAGTGAGGCTTTCCCACATCCCCAGCACACTAAATAATCTCTAGTTTAATTCTGCGGATTGCAGCAAAGGCTTCAACTCCACAGTTTATTAATTAAGATGTTTAGCTCACTTATTTTAAGCCTCAAATGTGCCTCCACTTCTTAAAATCTCCATGGGGCTGCTCATCCCTGATACTAAGCAGCTGTTACAGTGCACAGAGCCAGGGCATGGATGGATAAATGGATTCATTTGTTGATGGAATAATGTGAAATTTCTGCTGCCTGTCCTTCAGGTGAGATCTTGGGGGTTCCCCCCACTGTAGGGATGGGGACACTGCAGTGGCCCAGGGTGCCAGGGTGGGTGACCCAGCACAGCTGTGGCTGAGCAGCTGCCCACACACCCAAAAATGCCCCAGCCAAGGCTGCAGAAATCCTCACTCCACGTGGTTTTGAGGTTTAGAGGAAATCAAAGACAAAAGGAAGCGCAGGCAGGCTCCGCTGGCGCACGGGAAGGCAAAACAAACCCTGTGGCTTTTCTGACTTGTTTTTCTTAGGGAGCTTTAAGAAAGTGTTTGCAGTCACTGGGAACAAATTCCTAGAAATGAGAAGCTGTTATTATTCCTAACGTAATGCCTTCGTGGGACAGGCCCTGCAAGAGCAGAACTGCTCTCAGCCTGAGCTGACGGGAGCCTTCCCCCTCTCCTGGTGCAGAGTTCATCTCTCCTCTCCACAAAAACTGGAGCACCACATCTCTAAAGCAGGTGATTAATTTAGAAGCCTAACAAGGAGCTGGCTGAGGATGGGTTCAGTCCCATTTAGCCAGGCAGGTTGTCAGTGCCTGAACTGAGCAGCAAACCAGGCACTTTAAAATAGATTATTTCAGGCATTTTCCTATTAATGTGAGAGGGAAGGTGCTGGGCTGAGGGCACTGAGTAGGGCTCATCTGGAGCATGGTGAATATTACCCCAAAACCCAAACTAGAGTCCCCACTGTCTCACTGGGGAAACCTTGTGGGAAGACAAGCAAGCTGTTCATTGGAAAGGAGGAGGGGGGTTAAAAATCTTCCCTGTTAAAATGCAGCGCTAAAATCTCAGTTAAAAAATGACAAAGTCAGGAAAAAAGCAAACGTTTTAGAGTTGCAAAACCAACACGGCACATCCTGTTTGTTTTACAGCCACATGGCACATCCTGCATGTTTTATGGTTTACATTTTACAGCATAAACAGTCGTATATTAAACTGCAGAGTCAACCAAGAGAAAAACACAGGAGTGAAAAAATGCCACGTGCAAAGGCAGCGGGTCGGGATGGCTGTGAAAGGGTGGCAGGAGTGGCTTTGTGTCACTTTTACTGAGCCAGCCTTGATGCAGTTATTTTGTTTCATTTCCTTGGTGCTTCCCCCCCTCCAGGGGGAGCAGAGATGGGCTGTGATTAATAACAGCAGCATTAAAGGGTGCCTTTGAAGCTCACACATGTCTCAGTGGGGTCAGTAGGGTGGGGAGGGGGTCAGGGCCCAGCACGGGGCTGGGTTATCACCGACTCCCTGCCAGGGCACAGCTTTTGGAGGCTCAAAATCCACAAAAAATTACAAATACTGGTGAAAATTCTGGATTTTTAGCAGCGTTTTAAGCTGATGGGGTCCTCCTGCCTCTGGAGTCAACCCCTTAAAGCTCCAGCTGATTTAACTGTGCCAGAATTGCACTTTCTGGACAGCTTTGGGAGGCATCAGGATGTTGACTCCAAGTGAAAAGCTGCTCTTTAGAGGCTCGATGTGCAATCATTTTAAACATGATAGATACACCCTTCCCACTCTGCACCCTTCTCACAGCCTCCCTTGCCCTCCAAACTGCTGCTGCTTAAAACACCATCAGGTTAAAAGCCACATTTGATGACACAAATTAGATTCTCTTACCTGTATTACAAGGAGGAGCTGATGGCACTAAACTTAGAAGGATTTTAAACTCTCTCTTCCCTTCCTCCCACCAAGGTTGGTTTATTTTTATGTGACTTCCAGCTCAAATAGTGCAAACCAGACAGGTCTGTGTTTTTATATGCAGGATCTGAGCACTCACTCTCCTGGCAGGCTGCAAGGGCCCTTGGTGTGAGTTATTAAATGCACTGGGGAAGATAACTGTGTGCTCCCCACCTCTGCATTCCCAATGCACATGAATCAAGATTTTCCAAATAAAATACTTCATCTTTTTAAGGGCTGCCAAAGGCAGCTTGGAAAATCAGGAGTTTATGCAACCTGCTTCTGTGAGCTGCATGTACCACGTGCTGGGCTGAAAATCCCACAGCCCTGCCTGGAAAGTTCTTGGGCACAACAGAAAAACTCAGTGGCATCCAGCAGGACACAACTGAGCCAGTCATGGCTGCATTTCCAAGAGCAGGGGAAGCACACAGAACCTCTTCTTTTGCATTAAACACCCCCCCCCCTTCAGCATAAAATAATGTAATTCCTCATTATTAAATTAATTATTATTTACTGTGACATCCCACCCAGCATCCCAGACACAAACCCAGCATTACAAGCCCACCCAAAGCCCTTGCAGAACGTGTCTCTTACGTGTCCAAAGGGATCCAGGTGGTTGTTGGTGAGTTTGAGCTTCTGGAAGGACACCAGCTGCCTCATCCAGTGTGCTCCCGTGGCTGGAGAGTCGGGGTGCACGTACAGCCTGCCCGGCATGGCCGGCTCGGCCTTCCCAGCCACCATCCTGGGGACACAGGGGGACAGAGGGGACAGATGGCATCACCCTGGCACAGCCTGCACGTGGAAGAGCTTTTTGTCCTTGGACTCATCCCAGCAAAACCCTCCCACCCGCCCTGGGGGGATGCACTGGGACATGGGAACTCAGGGAGGGTCCTGCTGCTCGTGGGGGGTTTTGGGGTCCTTGTTTCAGCATCACAGTGACCCCATTCCTGGATTTCCCAGGAAACTCCCACGTGGAATTTCCCTGGGGCAGTGTCTCCACAGGGGCATTACGGAGACGCTTTTCAAGGAGGAAAACCTGTCTGGGTTTTTGGAAGTCTTCAAAGACCCCTCTGCAAAGGGAGATGGCCCTGCACAGGAGAGAGAAGCTGTGGGCAGGAGTAGAAGTGGTGTGGCTGCACCTCCCACAGCCTGTCCCAGTGGGAAGGGGCTGTTTCCCACTCTGGAGCTGCTCCCAGCACCCTTCTGCAGCTCCCCTTGCCCCACACCACCACCACCACCAGCTCTCATGGCCACAAGGCCCAGCTATGAGACATCATTTAATGGCAACGCCCTCATTACTCCACATTGTTCTTATAAAACCCCAATAAAAGCAATATTACCAAAAACAACAGAAACTTTCCAGCAGCAATAAAAGGAAAAGGGGAAACAGCTCTAGGGCTGGCAAAAACTTAAATTAAACAGAGTTACCAACTATCCATCATCTCGTGTTTAATGTCTGAAACACACAAAGTGGCCACCGGGGTGCAGAGACCCTCAGTCCACTCCTCTTACCCAGCGGCATTCCGGGACAAAAGCACAGGGAAAAGGGATTTTTTTTTTTAAACTGAAGCAGCCCTAATGTGCAAGTAAATAATTTCTGCTTTCTGGGATGTCACTGGGCTCATTCCCTGTGAAATTTTCCATTGCTTTTCACCAGGCAGCAGCCAGTGGAAGGGTTTGGGGAAACCACAGCAAATAGTGGCAGTGAGGGAGGCTGCCGGGCATTTTGGGGGGGAAGAAATCAAAAGAGAAAACAACACGTTTCCTTTGTCAGAGAGCAAAAATCCCAGCTGCCTCTCGGGTAAGTAACTGCGCTGGGAAAGGCACAGGGAAAGGAAGAGTAACAGAAGAGAATAAGTGCTCTGAGTAAACCACCCCACATTTCACTTTATAGCTGCTCTCCTAAAAGCAAAATATTACTATAGAAGAAAGGAATTTAAAACTTTTTTTGAGTCACATACAGACCTAGTTTAGAGGGCCAGAATCGACCATTTAGATCATCCTGTCCAGCCTCTGGTACAGGCTGTGTACCCACAAGGCAGGCTGTGGCTTTACCCGCCTACACTGCACATGGCCAGATAACCTGTGCTTGGCCTAAAGCATCTTCCCCAGCCTAGAACACTTTGGGGATGGACAAGTCACCACCCCCAGCAGCACTTTTTTCCAGCAGTTAACCACCCAGCCTGTTAATAATATTTCATTTTATATTTCTCTGGTTTAAACTTCCAGCCCTGGCTCTTGTGTCCATCATTGCTCCACCAAAGAGAGCTCTGGGATGTTGGCATCCCTCCCCTGGGAAGGTGTTTCTGTTGGTTTCTAAGTTTGCACATCAAAGGGTTGATCCAATTGCAATTTTCTTATGGAAAACCAGGCAAGCAGCAGGGTTGTCTTACCATTTGTTGTCACAGAATTTGTACCGGTGGTCGTCGGCCGGGACGATGTCGATCAACAGAATGTACTTGGTCTTGGGGTTCATTCCAGTCACTTTGACCTTGTAACTGGGAAACATCCTCCTGAAAGCACAGGGAGAGCACATTAGAGAGGGATGGAAGCACTGGAATTGATGGAAATTTGGAACAGCAGCAGATCCACCATCAGAGGGATTCATGCGAGGACAATATTGGTTCTTGTTCATACCTGAATTAAACTCTCTCTTTCCAGAGGTTGTGCCAGTGCAAAAGTGGGCACAAATTTTGATAAGGGTACAAGGAGGGGGACAACAGGCCAGTGCCAGGAAAAGGAGGCTGCAGAGAGAGATATAAGGAGGTCAACACATCTTTGCTTGTGGGAGGCTTGGACAAGGAGCCCTCACTTCTACAGGAGGCTCTACCTGGCTAATGGAAGCATCAAAATTGCAGATTTCTTGCTGCTGTGGAAGTGTTTGAAAAGTCAGGAGACCAGCCTACATTTCAGAGGGAACCAAGCACAGGCTTTGTCATTCACACGATCCCAATATCCACCACGTTCCACCACTACCCCTGGGTTCCCTCCAACAGACTGAGAACTGAGGATCAGCAAAGCCTCGGGGAGACAAAGGGTTGAACCCTGTGGTGGTGCAGACAGGCCCCTCTGGCTTTCCCGGATTTCCCAAATTCACAGCACACCCATTAAATGTTCCTGGAGCCTGGAGTGTGGCAGAGCTTCCCACCAAAATGTGCCTGTCCCCCTGTCTTCAGCAACCAACACCAAACCAGAGCACCCCATAAACCAGCGCATCACTAGAGAACATTCACATGTCTTACAGACCTAAAGGGTCTTTGTGACATTAAATAATACCTTTTTATAAAGCCACGTGGCTGAGAAAACAGCTGATTCCATCCCAGTCCAGCCTTGCAATCCAAAGGAAAGGGCCCTAATGGATCCTGACACTGCCATGGGCTTCCCAATCCCTCGAGGCCGCGTCAGCAGCCAGGATTTGCAGGATTAGGCACTTCACATCCTCAGAGTAACTATTTTCTTGGCTCCATCTTCCCCACCTCCTCCTCATCCAGTAAAAACACTCAAGTCAATAGAGCAAACTGGCTCACCACAGCCCTCCAGCCAGGACACAAAGTTCCCCTCCCCGTAGGCACAAGGGGATGGAGGATGAGAATTGCCACATCCTGGACTCACTCTAATTACGTGAATTAAGATGGGCCCAAATCCTGATGTCATTTCTCCATCAGACATTCAAGGCCACTTTGTCCCCCCACTTTATCCCTCTTTTCCTGAGCTGCTCCAGGTCTGCAGCACCATTTTGTCGCTGCTTGGGGAGAAGGCAACAAAATGGGCCCTGTTCAAAATCGTTTCAATTGACTCTTTTAACCGCCCTGCATAAATTCCAGATGTTTACCATGTAATTAGCCTGGACTAAAAAGGGGTGGTTTACCAATGTCCCTCTTTGATTTTCATTCATAAACTCTGCACTCCTCTTAACCTTGTCCTCCTACAGGTAAGCACCTGGGTAAATACAGTAGGACATTTCAATTTGTGAATACACAGCCCAATTCACACATTGAAAAAAATTGTATAAGGAATCCAATCTGAATGCCAAGATTTTTTTTTTAATTAGGCCTTAAAATGGCATTTAAAAATGAAACAAAAAAGAAAAAGGAAAAAAAAAAAGAGGATAAAATTATTAAAAACCAGAAATGAGACGGACACAATTTGACAGTGTGTCATACCTGCATTGGGGATTTTTATAACATTGAGCTTCTGAATTTCTTTTTCCCTCAATCATTTCATTTACTGTAGAACATCCAAGCTGCTAAAGTAGCTGAACTGATATATTGTAAATGTTAAGTGCTTTTTTAATGGCATTTAAAATTAAGCTTCAGCATATGGAGTTCATATAGCATGGACATGCCTGAGTTTATAATGTTCTTTAGTATAGCCCTCTAAAATAAATACAAAGAGCCAAAGTACTACTATAATATATACAGCTGAAATTCTTTAAGGATAACAAATGGGGACTCACATCTGATTGAAGGTGTTGCTTAACTTGCAAACCACTCACTATCTCGCAGTGGTAGCATTGTACTCAGCAGTCCACAGGCCCAGCTACAACCAAGTTTGCCAACTCTCCGCATTCTTTTCCAGGAAAACACAGGGTAGATTTTAGTAATTTGGCTGTGCATGGACATTTCATCATTATTATTAGCTGCTGCATTTTGGCCTTAAAGAAAAAATATGCGACTAATGTGCTGTCCAGGGACTTGTCAGTTTAATTTTCTTAATGAAAACATATTTCTCAACCCCTTGGCAGAGGCTCGTTCAGTAAATATCTCTTTGCAATATGATACAAACATGGGTTGTGCATTTCTGGTGGGAAGGCATGACAAACCCGAGAGCTGGGGCCAAGGAAATGCAGTCATAGAGATTGAATTAAAAAGAGAAAAAAAAAAAAAAAGGCAAGAGACAGTACCTAATATCATGTCCTGGCCCTTATTAAATGTCCCATTTTGAAAGAAGGGAGCAGAAAAACCACAGTGGAGCTGCACCAGCCCTGCCTGGGAGTGAGGCCGTGCCTACAGTGGCTCTATAGAGCAGCTCCCTGTCAGCCCTGGGAAGGGGCCAAAAACCTGCCTGCTTCCCCGAATTTACTACAGGTCAATGGAGCTACTCAGAGGCACGAGGAGCTGCAGCTCAGCAGCAGCTTTGCACAAGCAGCCCCTCTGGCAGCCCTGAGCAGGCAGGAGCCCGGGGCGGATGGGCGGCTCCGGGGAGGATGCTCTGCCCCGGCCAGCTCCTGGACAATAGGTTGCTTCATCACCCCTTGCTCGGGGACCAGCACAGGCACAAGAATCACCCAGTGCTGCAATAAAACTTGCCAACGTCTTGCCAAGCTCTGGGAAAGCTCAGCTTGGCTTTGGTGGGAGGTCTGAAGCAAGATCCAGGGCAGATCTCTTGTTTTATCCACCCTCCTTCCCACACTGCTCCAAACCGGGGGAGAGCATTGCTGTGCTGAAGCTGGGGATAAAAACAGGGAATTTGGGGCTTCCTTCCCAAAAACTGGGAATTTGGGAGCTGGTGCAAGCAGGCGACATCTGATCCTCAGGGCACCTCCTGTGTCAAGGGCAGCTGCAGCCCTGCCTGGGCAAAGGGGCAGCTTGGGGAAGTTCAGTGATGGGCACAAGTGCAGCACAGCAAAACCCAACTCCCCACTGAAGTTTGAGCCACCAACACTCAGGAGAATAATTGCAGCAATTCCTGCCCTCAGCATCTTTTGTTCAGACCCAAAACCTGTTTGGACACAGTGTCCACGGGCTGCAGCAAATGCCCTGAATGTGCCAAGGACAACACCATCCCTGGGGTGGGGATGTCCAGCACTGGACTAATTTCCTTCCAATTTGTACTCCTTTTTTTGAAAGCCACAGCAGGTGTGTGTCCAACCCAGCAGCACACGTTAGGTGGAGGCAGCAGGGCCACTCAGGGAGCACCAGCAGCCCCACAACTCCCCTGCCCACCCAGGGACCAGCTACCAGCCCTGGGAGCACAAGGGACTCAGCACAAGCAGCCAAGCACCAGCCCGAACAGCCTCTTCTGTAAAACACCAAAATTGACAGGACTCCAGTTTTAGGCATGTTCAAACCCATTTCTCCCTCCCTCCAGCTCCAGCCAGAGCAGAAGGGACCATCCAGGCTCCTCAGCCCTGTCCTGAGGGTCTCATGTGCCCCTCAAAGTTCTCTGCTGAGGGACAAAATGCTGCTGTGCCATGGCAGCAGCTCTCACTGCCCCTCACAGAGCAAAACATAAATCAGTTTTTATGTTCACAAAAGAAAGGCACTCTCAAAGAAAGCAATCATGGGGAAAAACCTACAGTGCCTCCTGTGTGAGCAGAACACCCCACATGGTATTAAAACCCCGCAGTCACTAGGGGATGCCCTGGGGAGGGCAGAGGGGCTGAGCCTGGCTCTGGGGACCATGGGCAGTGGGAGCAGGATTGGCATCACCAGAGCTTGGCACCACACTGCCACAGCCCCAGCTAAACCCTTCCCTGCAGATGAAATGTAGCAAAAACAGTAAAAGCCAGGAAAATAAACAAGCAGCACAATTCCACTGGCCTCCCAAGCTTCAAAGATGATGTGCTAGTGAATTATTTGTTCTGATAATGAAGCAGTCACTGCTTAGCTAAGTTTATGCTAGGCACATTTTATCTCTACGTGATATTCACAAATTGTTTTAAAATGAACTGTTAGAATAAGCATCTCTTGTTTATTTATTTATACTATTACTATCCAATCCCCTTAACCGTGGAGCAGTTGCTGACATGGAGCCAAAGCTTCTATTATGTTCAAACAAAGTTTAATTGATGTGTAATTGGCTGGTTGGATTTGGAAGTGAGAGATAAGAGGAAAGCTTTGCTTTCCTTTGGGGCAGCAGTTCCCAGCCTTTCAGGCTCTCCAGGCTTGGCCTCTTTGTGGGCATCTCACATGTGTCTTAATCCCCAGATGAGCAGGTCTGGTTGATCCTGGAGAGATGGGTGGCTGCAAAGCTCTCATGGTCCAGAAAAATCTTATTTTTTGGGCAGGGGACAGCAAACCAGAAAAATGGAGAGAATCAGAGCTGACTGAGGAGCTTAAATGCTCATCTGAGCAGTGACTGTGCTGAGCCACACTGCACATCAGCAACAGACCCTCACTACCCTCCTGCTCACCAGGATTTAATCTGACCTTCACTTAGATGCCAACACCACTCCTGACGTCCCTATGGGTGCATTAGCTGGGATGTCTCTGACCAGCACAGGGTAAGCAGGGAATTCAAACAGTATTTCCATAGAGAAAACACCCTGGAACTAGGACACCTGAGCAACTCAAGCCATGCCCTCACCAAAGGCTGTCAGTGCTCTCTGAAACCCATGGATTTATGTGGATTGGTGCTCACTGCACGTCCCTGAGCTGTGGATGGTCCTTCAGATACTACTGAGTGCTTCCTTCTGTCCTTTCAAGGGGGTAAAAATATCCCCATGCACTTCAGCAGCTGAAATTCTAATTTTTAAGACAATAAGACAAAGATTTCCAAAGACAGACAGAGATTTTACAATCCTTGCTTTTGGGATGGTCAAGTAAAGCAGTGACTGGATTTTCGGAAGCTCCCATGCTGTGCTGCCTGTGGCAGATCAGGTTGTGAAAGGATCAGAAAACAACTGCTCACTCAACATCTTGGCTAACAAGCCACGTAACCACCTCCTGAGAACCTGCTGAGATGCCTCCAGTGATGGTTTCACAACACCAAGGCCAATGACACACCTGCATCCCTGATAACAACTAATGTGGCCCCAAACTGAGAACTGGCCATGGCTGCTTGAGGATGCTTCTCCTTGTCTTCATTGTTAGAAGGGGAAAGAATGGTGTACAGAGGCTTCAAGAACTATGTCTCCATTCTGATGACCTTTCCTCGTTTTTTTCCTGATTTCCCTTCTTTTGACAAGTATTTCTTCCACTGACTTAACGCATCTTTAAAAATAATATTCTCCGGGGCAGATTAAAACAAATTTGGGGATGTCAGCTGTTTCTTTTAGCCTTTTAAATGGCATTTCCTTTTTGATAGATTCTTGCTTTCAGAAAATACTTTAAAGAGATCAAAGAGTTTTTCAACAGGGTCCCATTTTCCCAGTGTATCCTAACCCTCAGTCCCTTATTTCTCTTATCACCCACGCCACTCCGTTATGACGCTCTGTATACAAAGTAAGAGCAGTTAACTTTGAAGTGCTGGATTAGCCCATGCCAGATCCTTGCCTCAGAATAACAAACAATACAGGTTCAACAGGAGTTCTCATCAGTAGTTCATTTTTCAGCCCCAAATTCACTGTCACTAACACAAGCAACATTGAACTCTCAGTCTATGGGCAGATAGGAGAGATTTATCTGGTGGCAGGACCATGACCTAGTGATGAGAAGGTCAGACAGTTAAGGGATTTTTATATTTTGGAATGGCGAGGTTGTATTTTTTCCTTCTGGCTAGCACATCTAATTTTTAAATAAAGCATTGTTTCTCACATACTTGAGAACTTGGTTAGCTGGATGGCTGCTTTCATGGTCTAGAAACATTTCCTTTCTTTGCCCCATGGTGACTTGAGGCTGCTGGCCATGGGCTGCTTCTCTGGGCTTTGATTTTGCTGCAGATGAAGTTGAGCAGAGGAGGTCCCAACATGAAGAAGGATGGGAAAGGTGGTGACAGCAGCACCAGCAGCATCAGCAGCACAGCACAAAGATGTTCTCAGAGAGAACCTGGGCAAGAGTGTGGTCACCAACAGCATTTCAGGGCAGGTTTGCTCCCTCTCCAGCCCAGCTCCCATGGCAGTGGGCTGAGGGAGGAGCTGAGGCAGCCTTGGCACTGCTGGAGCCCCAGCCCCAGTGTCCAGGAGCCTTTGAGGCAGCAGCAGAGCCCCAGCCATGGTTGGGACCTTCCCCAGCTGATCTGGGCTTGACCAAAGCCTCTCCTCACCCTGCCACCAGCACAAGGACAAGCAGGGAAAGCTTTAGGAATACCCCTAACTGTGAGCATCCCATGTCTCAAAAAGCAGGGATGGCTGCTTAAGAGAGAAGTGTACTAGGAACCAAACTGCCATCCCTGCCCTCCTCGGCGTGCACAAGCTCTGTCTCCCTTGCCAAAGCTGTCGACAACTTTAGCAGCACAGCCAAGAGCCATTGGAGCTCACTCCTGCTTCTCCTATAAAAGCAGGAGTTTGCCTGAACAGGATAATTCCAGGACCCCAAATTTAGGAGCAAGCAGATCAAACATTCCTCAAATATCTATTTTATTTCTATGTTTTAAATTGACGGCTCACATTCCTTCGTTGATCTCAGATATTAAGGTTTGCTTTTGGATCAAAAACCATCAGCAGAAATTCTTGTAACTGCCTCAAAAGATTCTGGACAAATATTTCCCTTTAATTGTAATGAGAACTGGGCATCCATATGCCCTACAGAGCCATGGAAAATTTAACTTTTAAAGGATTATTCACACAGGAAAGCTGCACCAGCTTAGCCAAAGCATTTATACTTCTTCAGACCTTGATGTCCTAAAAACTAGTTTTATTTTGGTTTACTAAAGTTGATTGGGAACAGATTTTTTTTTTAAAACTGAAATAAGCCACTCTCAAAATGAAACTCGAACATCTAAAGGCGATTTGCCTCTTTTCCACACATGCAGGATGCTTTATTGATTCTATTTTTTTCCCTCTGCAGCATTTTCCTACATATGCCTCTTAAAACCTGCTACCATAGAGACCAAAGCTGGCTTTCTACCTGTGCACATCCTGCACTCCAGCCAAAACTCAAATTCAGTATCTTGAGCCTCCTGTTACATCTCAGGGACAGTTCTACTACCACAGAGAAATGACACATTGTTTTCTCTTCAGGAACTGTTCACAAAAATGTGACCAGACATCCTGTGAACTGGCATTTTTTACTGATGAAACAAAGGCTTTATCAAATTGTTTGTCCTTGGCAATACCTGGATAGAAATTGCAATGCTGCAAAGACTGGCACCTTGGGAAAAAAACCCTAGGGAACAACTAAATAAATAATCAAACAGAAAGAAGAAATCTTGAGCCAGGAAGGCTGTGGAAGCAGAGATTAACTTCCAGCAGAAATAAAGTCTGAAAGATGAGATTTCACAAAGAATGGTTTGCCACAAGCTACAAAAAAAAAAAAAAAATCTACAATTGTTCAGTTAAATAATAGCACACAAAAGCGAGAGGATGAAATCGGAAAGCCACATTTATAATGAAGTCCCTCATTTGCTTTCTGCTTTCCCCACCCCTCGTACAATTTCACAAGTGTGGAATTCCTGAAATCCCACAGGAAAGGTGTGCACCCTGCCACAACAGAGCGATGCTCCCACAGCAGGGCAGCCAGAGGGGAGGAATCCAGATGTGCAGCTGCATCTGCATCCTCCAATACACCATTAGCACCTAGATTGATTTGATTAATTGGATTTAATAGGATCTCACCGGCTGGAACTTTATGGTGGTGGAGGTTTTTTAGAGAATTTTTTGATTAAGTATTTTTTTTTGGGGGGGGGGGGGAGTGAGGGATTTTTTTGGTTGGTTGATTTGCTTTTTGGAGGGGTTTTTGTTTAACACACATACACACACACGGGAGGGTTTGTGAACAATTATTTCCAAGCTCATGCACTCAGAGCTCGCTGGATTCATTCACCCCATCCCTGAGAAGCCGCGCTGTGAGCGGGGATGGGAACCGGGAGCGGCCGCCCCGCCGGGGCTGCTCAAACAACGGGATCCCCACTGCCTCCCGAAAATCCTGCCCAGCAAAACGCCCCTGGACACGGGCACTGCTCAAACAACGGGATTCCCTCTGCCTCCAGAAAAACCTGCCCTGCAAAACGCCCCGGGACATGGGCAGTGCCCGAAGGGATCAGCCGCGGCCGCTTTTCCTCTCGTTCCCCCCGGGCTGGGGCAGCCGTGGGTACCCAGAGCTGCGGGCAGCGCCGGGGATGGGCAATCTCTGCACCGCGCACGTTCAGCCTTTTAAAACCATCACCAGATAATTCTCCGGAGGAGAAATCCGTAATTAGAGCAAAGCTCAAAGAGGAGGAAGGAGAGGAAGGCTCTGAGTGATGGAGCCGGCGCCCATCCTGCGGGCGCTGCCACGGGCGCTCTGAGGGATCCGAGCGCTTTTCTTCTCCAAAGTTCAGGGAACTTTGCTAACATAAACTTTTTATCTTTTGATGATCCTCTTAATATAAAATAATCTCTTTTTTTCCCCCTCCCACAATGAAGCAGTCGGACATTAAAAAGATAGCAAGTGCATTTTAAAGATGTTTCCACTTTATAAATCAAACTTTCTTGGCAACAACATGATTTCTATTTCAATGCTGAGCTTGCTGTGTTCTCCTAATATCTCCTACAGATCAGTCCTAAGAGGGAGTAATAATCCCCTAAAGTAATTCTCAGCCCTAAATTCTCGATAATTTATAGTTGGCTCGTTCTGTGGAGCTCTACAAAGAACAAAACAAATGACTCCCCCTTTCTCCCCCAACTAAGTTATCAATATTTGCCTTGTTTATACAAAAAAGCTGTTTTACACCATTGCCATGGAATTAACGCTTCCGCTGAGCTCTACATTTCCTCTCCATTGAGTGAACTTGTCATTAAAGTCACTCTTTTTTGTTGTTGTTGTTTGAAATTTAAAAATCAGGCTTCCATTTCTTTTCGTTTGTGCCCCTTGAGGTCAGACAGACCTACATTTAAGTGATTTCAACTAACGGCATTCAGGGGCATCTCTGTGCCTGCTGGGAGGGGGATTAGAGTCCTGATTAGTGCCTGCAATTAGCCGCTTTCCCTCATTCCACACCCCCCCAACGCTAGATGCAAGTGCACACAAATCTCCATTAACCATCGTTTTTTTAATTGGCTCAAGAGGAGGTTTATTATTGCGACTCTCTATTTAAATAGCTCGGGCAAAATAAAACCTGCACGAAGTAATAATTTTCATTTTGTCCTTTGCACGGGGATTAGCAGCAGATTGCAGCTCGTGGGCTGCCCTGCCCTCAGCACGGCCACGCGTGGCATCGCTACGAACCGAAACTCGAGGAATTACGGGATTTAAGTTGTTCGATTTTCCGGCCGTTCTCATGCTAATTATTTTTGTGTTTTTGCTGTCGGTGCTGCGGCAGAGCCCAGCCCGGCCCGGGGGGACCGAGGCGGGTCCCGGCACCGGTGGCCCCGGGGCTGCGGTCCCGCTGCGGGGGCT
Organism: Trochalopteron elliotii; assembly: GCA_024734555.1. Taxonomy (NCBI): domain Eukaryota; kingdom Metazoa; phylum Chordata; class Aves; order Passeriformes; family Leiothrichidae; genus Trochalopteron; species Trochalopteron elliotii. Next base: position 381,926 of record JANPWX010000093.1, on the reverse strand, counting down.
CCGGGGCTGGTGACTCGCTGCTAAAAACACCGATAAAAGCCCTCGTCCTGTGTTTTGACACCATTTGCTGAACCCAGTGGAAAAAAAAAAAATAAAAAGGTTCTTTTGTTCCGTGTTATTCACCAGCATTTCACCCAATTCTTTCATTATTTTTTATAATTCAGAACTTTTATTAAAAAAAAAATTAAAATTCTTTTAGCTCGATGGCGCTGCACTGAATTTCGCAAATGGAGAATTTGGCTGGGGTAACTTAAAAAAAAAAACAAATTTTTGTACATGTTGTGGTCTACCCCCCCATCCCACCTCCTGAAAGGTGCACTGCCAGCTCCACCGGACAAGGAATGTGGGACTGAGCCCTGTCCATATGGAGCTGTTTAAACAAGCCACGTTAAGACTTACAGAGAGATAACATGCACGTTTGGGATGCTTAGGGTCTAGAATTCGGTACAGATATTACACATCTCCACACAAACACACTCAGATACTATAAATTAAGGGTGAAATATCTGAGGTCTTGATCCCCTCATCTGAGCTGACTTAGGGAACAGACCCATCCAAACAAACCCGGCTCTTCCCATCAGCAGACGCTGCAGAACAAGCCCTGAGATTTTATACACCAAAATAAGGTGTGAAAAGGACTGAGTTACCTGCACCATCACTCCATAAACAGCCACATAGCAAATAAAAGGAAGATTCCCGGGATATACAATCCCTCTCCAGGGGGAATAATGGGAATATCTTGCTTATTAGAGTCTAACTTCCCTACACGGAGCAGCACTGCCGGGACGGAGGAAAGCAGAGGGAAAACACTCCTCAATCCCAAAAATCCAGTGCCGAGGGTTGGGTTCTGGGTCTCACAGTGTGAGCAGCAAAGAGGGGAGAAAAATCACACATACACACACACTCCATGAGCATCCCCGGCTGCTCTGCATGAAGGATCAGAGACCACAGAGAAATAAAAACTGCATAGAAATTATTTGTGGGGTTTTTTTTCTCGCTTTTCTCCCCGTTATTTGAGTGTTTACTGCACGGGTCGTTAGCACAGGGTAAAACAAGCACTCACAGGGCAGGGCAGAACCACTCAGCTGTACTGAAATTAAATGTTAATACCTCAGTTTTTCCTTCCCAGCAGCAGCGAGGTGAACCCGCTGCCACAGAAGCCAAGGGCAGATATTTTGGTGCCCACACTGACACCCGGCTAATTTTCTTGGGAATTATCTGATTCCCAAGCCGCTGATGGTCTGAGGTTTAATTCTGGTTCTTAATTTTCTGACATTAATTCTGCCATCTCCCACCAGAGCAGCCCGAGCAGGACAGGAACCCTGAGCAGATGCAGGGCTGAGTTTTGGTCTCCCTCCCTGGGTGTGCACACTGAGGGGGCTCTGATTTGATAAAAATAATTCTTTGTTTCCAAGGGAAAACAGATTTTTTTCGTTACCCAGAAGTAGCACCCGTTTCTCTTTCAGTTTTGAGATAAAAAGAATCTTCGTACTGCTAAAACTTTGGTGCAGAGTATCCCAGCACAAGTCTTAGTGCATGGCACAGAAAAAGGGAAGGGGGTTTGCTTTGTGGGGAAAAAAAAAACAAACCACAATTATGCTAATTTCCTAATTAAAAAACAATTTTAAAAAAATCATTATCAGAGAGAATCGAGACTAAATGTTCCAAATGACTCCACAATATTTTCTAGCATCTACACTCCAAAAACACATGTACAGTTTACACTGAAAAAAATGATTCTACTGAAATCTGCAATCACAATAATATTTTTTAAATGCCACTGACGGTGGCAGCTCTGCAAAACCCAGTCTTGGCAAACAGGACAATTCATAGAGATCAGAAGCAATACATGTTTGCAGGGAATTTTCACTAACCTGCCTGCTTTGGTTATTATCATTTCCGTGCCAGCTTCATGAAATTTCTTCCATAGCTCCTTCTCATGGAGATAGACTTTGATATTTTCTATTGTCTGTAAAAAAATTAAGATAATGAGAAGAGCAAGAAATGAGGGAGAAAACTTTTGGGAAGGGCTGGGGTTGGGGACACTCAGGGCCAGCGCTGCAGCCGAGGCTCCGGGCGAAGCCACCAGCCCGTGCGGAAGGAGCATGGAGTCTCAAAAATTCCGCTGCCCTTTGCCAAAAATAAGAGAAACAAACGCAGGCCAGTTTTAATTGCAGACTTTCATAACCAGGCAGGACACTGCAGCTAAATGGAATTTTTTTTTCTTTAATTTTTTTTTCTTTTTCCTAGGGGAAAAAAAAAAAAAGTCTGTTGGGGTAGACTCGCCCTAAGCCTCCCAAAAACCGGGAGCAGCCGCGGGGACAACGGACAAGGGCCGCGCGTTCCGCTGGATGCCGGGGACATCGCAGAGGCTCGGGGTGAAGGCACAGAAGCCGCGTTTTATTTAGGGATGGAAAAACCCCCGGTGAATTCCCCGCCGGGCAGCAGCACCGGGAGGAGCAGCGGCGGCGGCTCCGCCACGGGTCGGGCCCTGCCGGCCGCGGCTTTCGGTGCTCGGGTCCGACCTTTACCGAGCTGCGCACCGACGGCGGCATGCTATGGACAGGGAAAATAAAATTATAACAATTAAAAAAAAAAAAAAGGCAAAGAAAAGTGAAGAAAAATGAGCTTTCCTCGCACTGTCGTCGCCGGGGGAGATGCGCGCTGGCGGGCCGGGCTGGTGGCGGGGCTGAGGGCGCAGCAGGGCAGGACGAGGGGCCGGACGGAGCGTACCTGCTCGGGGTCGGGGAGCTGCGGGCTGCTGAGCGGCGTGGAGCTCCCCCCGGCTACGCCGAGGACGGGGGAGCCGGCGGAGGTGTCCGCATGGCCGGGCGCGGGGGCTGTTGGAAACCCTTCCTCGGTTTCAGACAGGCTTTTCTCCTGGAGCATTTCCTTGGGGGAGAGAGGGGCAAGGTTAGCTCGCAGCATCGGGAGCCACATCCAACTCCTACCGATCGCCCAGCCCCGGGTACGGCCACCTGCGAGGTCAGGCCCTCCCGGCCCGGCCCGTGGTCGTTCCTGGAGCGGTAACACCGGGATGTGACACGGCCGGGCCCGGGGAAAGGCGCTGCGCCCCGGCCCCCGCGGGAGAGCCGCCCACGCGTGGCTGCGCTCCCGCTTGAGCCCAGCGCAGCTCATGTGTGATGTGGCCGCAGCCCCCCAGCCCCGATTCTTTCTCCCCTCCCGTACCCGTCGGGGAGGGCAGCCCGGCCCGGTCGGTCTCTCCCGTCGGGGCTGAGGGTGCTCCGCGACGAAGAGATGCGGCGGAGCCGGACGGTGTAAACAGGGGGAGTGCTGGGCTCCGAGATAAAAGGGCCCCTCTTAAACTTGGACGGAGACTGGGAAAAGCCAATAAAGATAAGGCCTGACAGCTCCGCCGGGGCTGCCGCGCATCAACGCCGACTTTTACAGCGCGGAGGGACGCGGCCGCCCGCCCCGCTTGACGGACGGGCAGCGGCGGCGCGGAGGGGGAGCAGCCCGAGGAGGCTGCGGGGTGCCGGTCCCGGGGACCGAAACCGGCGTTGGCCGCGGACCTGCGGCCCCCGAGAGAACGCTCCTGTCCCCGGTCCCTGCCCCGAGCCGCCAAGGCCGATTGGCTCTTCGGGTGAGAGAGGGGCTGGGACCCCAAACTGCAGCTCCAGCAGAGCTCCAGGGAGAGCGGGACTGACACCCCAAACTGCAGCTCCAGCAGAGCTCCCGTGAGAGCGGGGCTGGGACTCCCAGCTCCATTCGCACCAGAATTCCAGGGAGAGCTCCCGCCGAGGAGCCGGACAGCCAGCCCGGCTGTGTGCGAGCGGACACAACATACCCCAGTGACCAGCCGCAGTTCCCGGGGCAGGGAGCACCGAGCGGGGAGCACGGTACGGGGCTCAATGCCCCCAGATCTCCACCGGTCCCTCCGCCCAGCTCGGGGTGTCGGGACGGCCCCAGCCCGGCCGAGGCGCGGATGTTTCCCGGCGTCCAACCGCAGAGCGGAGCCGGGTGACCGGGAGGGCACAGGTGGGAGGTGTCCGCGGCCAAGCCCGAAGGCAAAGCTGCAGCCCCGGACAGGGACCGGTGCTCCCGGCACGGAGCAGGTTGGCTGGCGGGGAGCAGCGGGGCAGGCTGGCGGCAGTGTCCCGCCCC